>PVIA01000724.1:0-368537 GCA_004024845.1 Tonatia bakeri | reverse complement strand
CGGAGACTGTGGCCCACGCTCCTACAACCATTCTCCTTTGTTCCTGGACACACATCCGGACTACATCTCCCAGCCTCCTTTGCAGTTGCGCGTGGCCAGAGTTGCGTAAGTACGCCTTTGGAATGTGCATAGTTCTGGTTTCCCCTCTAGGCCTAGGCCTTAAGGCAGCGGGCCTGTCTTCTCTGCGCTTTCTTTGCCTCTCCCTACAGCTTCAACCACGCTAAGGACAGCGTGGCCTCTGGGAGGAAATGGAAGGAACCCGGGTCAACTGCCCCCAGCACTAAGACCACTCACATCACCAGTTTTACTCGCAAGAGAAAGACGCATCTATCATCTTTAAGCTGCAGCAGGGGTGGACAAACTGCAGCCTGTTTTTGTAAATAAAGTTTTATTGTAAATAGCACCCGTCACATGGTAGCACCAACTTCAGGTGACTGTCAGCCTCCGGGTTGGGTTGGTAGTCCAGGTATGGATGCAAAAGGGGTGCTAAAAAGAAGTAATAAATCATTACTTCCTAGCTGGGCATAACGTGGTGGGTAGTCGCGCCCCAGGTCTCTAACTTCCTGAGTGAAAGGTTTTAAGCCGTACCCAGTGTCCTTGTGCATCACGGTTAACACGCCTTTGAAGTGCCGGAAGTTATGCCCCTCAAGGGCGAATCACCCTGAAGAGAGCACAGGATCTTGTTAACTACCCCACAATCTAATCCCCACCTCGCTTTCTCCCACCTCCATGTAACTAACCTTCCTTAATCTCAATTGCATAAATGAAGTTGGAAAACTCTTATTCTCCGGAGCATTCAAGATCTCGTTTCCTGGAAATTGTCGTCAGTTTTGGCTCCAATAAATTCTTATAAAATTTTTCTGCAGGTTTAGACGTTTCTTATGTCAACGCAGGCATGAGGCAGCCTGGGGGAAATTTTTCAACAGAAGTCAGTAGACCTGGGACAATATATGTTTTATTCCTACTCTATAGCCTTGTTTTCTTTGGCAGAAGTAGGACCAACTCTCACATGATAATTATAAGAAGAAACGTGAGTGGACGCCCTGGCTGGTGTGGCTCAGTGGATTGAGTGCTTACCTGCAACCCGACTGTTCGCTGGTTTGATTCCCAATCAGGGTATGTGCCTGGGTTGTGGGCCAGGCCCTCTGATGAAGGCGTGCAAGAGGCAGCTGACTGATGTATCTCTCGCACATCAATGTTTTTTCTACCTCTCCTTCTCCCTTTCTTCCCCTCTCTCTAAAAATAGATAAATAAAATTTAAAAAAGAAAAAGAAACGTGAGTGAAAACCTGAGTTATGTGGCCCCACACTGATTTCAGGGAGGTTTGGGGCCCCTTGGAGATTTCACACACACACACACACACACACACACCGCACTTAATATGTCTCTGGACACAATTTGGGATGCCGCTCTCAGCCGGTTCCTGCCTGTCCCACCCTGGCCACGACGGCCAGGGCCTGTAGCACCAGAGCAGAGACACCTGCTGGTCCTCGGGGGTTCCCACGAACGAGGCTCTGCATTCTCCTCTGGGGAAAATTCTGGCCCATCAGTACTGTGTGAGACGCCCTGGTCGGGAGTGGCCTCTGCAGGGAACGTCCCAGAGTGATGAAGACTTGAAGGGCTGCGCTGGGCACAGGCTCAGAGGCGAGGCGGGGAGATTCTCCGGGCCGGCTTCCGGTGACAGACCAGCCAGGAGTCAAATGTGTGGATGTGAATCTCAGCCTTACCGCTTGCTAACTACATGGTTTTAGGCAAATTACTTAACTTTTCTGTGCTTCAAAATGGGCTAATAACCATAGTATCTTTCTCTCAGAGCAGTCAGGAACTTTAAAGATTTTGCTCAACAAATGTTAGCTCTCGTCTCCCAAGTTTTACACCTCCAGTTGCTACTGGCTTTAAAGGTTTACATGAAGTAGTTTGGATGTGTAAGTGCCCAGAGGCCTTTGCAGGAAGCATTCCTTCTGGGAGACGATGCCTGGCTGTTCCCGACCGTGTCAGGTTGTTGGTGTTGTAAGTGAGCGGGCAGAGCGGGCTGAGGGGAGCGGTGGGAAGGACCCAGAAGACCGCCCGGTGGCTTCCTTCCACTGACAGTCACTGGTGAGAGGATGGCATTCACCAAACTGGGTGAACTGCAGTAATGTCTGGGCCTGATCTGCACTTGAACTGTGGACTCTTAAAATGCTTTACCCGCCTAACCAAGAGTAAAGCTCTAGCCTGACGATGCTCCTAGAAAATAGCCATTCAGCGTCGCCTAGAAGGACCTAGCCAGATCTTTTTTATCCTTGAGACTCCACTTGACCATCATCTCCCCAGGGAATCCTGGGCCGGGGCAGGCCCTGGTCCCGCCCACTCAGCACCTTGCACGCCCCCATCATAAACTCATCCATCACATATCTGTCTGTGAATTGTTCCACAAGTATGTGTTGAGTGCCTACCCTGAGTACTTCTTGTCACTGCTGGCTCCCCTGTGCGGGCACCATACCTGGTCCATGGAGCTTCTGCACATCACAATGTTGATTAGTGAGCGACTAGGCCCCCCCAAGCTTTGTGATTCCAAAGTCTTATCCTAGGCAACATAGATTCAGTCCTGTCTGCATTCCAGGAGCTGAGCCAGTGCTGCTTTTTTTATTCCCCAACACCTCCGTGAAGGAGAGGTCCTCACCCCACCCCACGTCTGCAGATGAGGCGATGGAAGCCACTCTGCCCGACATCACCTGCTTGTGTGTGAGATCTGTGTGGTGTGGCGTCTGCTCACCGACCACCACACTGCTCCGTGCTGGGCAGGACCTACATATTATTCCAAAGCTTTGACTGAGCTTAGAAAATGAAAACAGTAGACTCCAATCTTCTGTCTTTAAGGTACGATCATGCAGGTGGATCCTGGGCAGCCCCCCTTCAGAGTCGAGTAAAATCAGGGCATTGTTGACACGAAGATAAAAAAGACTACGGGACCAGGGCAAACCCAGCCAACCTTGCTGCCTCAGGAAGACCACACACATGGAGGGAATCTCCATGGGGACGATTGTATGGCTGGGCTACGGGGGCCCCATGAAGCCTGCTTCAGATGACCACCTCCCGTCCTTGGGATCCCATAGGATGGGCCTGTGGGGCTTCTCTCACTTCCCTTCTGGGAAGGCGGAGATGAGCTTAGCCCACAAACATCTGCAGCATTTGCCAGCCCACGTGCCTGAGGGGCAGCCCGCTGCAGCGCCTCCTAGAAGCCCAGGGACTGTGATAAGGCATTTTGCCGTGACTGCCTGGGAAAAGAAATGCTAAAAACACCAAATTGATCTCCATTTCCTGCAAGTCAGAAGTGAGCTGGAAGAGAAAATGCCCCAATTTTGGTCTCTGAGAAAGGGGGTGGGGAGCGGGAGGGAATGGAAAAATCCTAGAGAAGCAGCAAACAGCTACCAGAGAAAACGAGGCCCTCCTCTGACTTCGCCAGCTCCGGTGCCTGGGGGACTGGGAAAATGACAGGGAAGGAGCCAGGTGGGGGTCTCAGTAAACTTAACTTTCAGAAATAAAAGCAGAGCTGAGGATTCACCTGGGTTTCTAATGACCTTCTCAAAGGGAGCCTGGGACCACCAACCTGGGCGGGGTTATGAGAGTCCAGCTCTGCTCTAGACCCTGGGTAACTGCATACTCGCTCTTCTGATGGTCGCTCACTTGGTTCCCAAGGGGACACCAGCCCAAGGAAGAAGGGTCTGTCAATCAGGGTTGGAGGCAGAAAGAGGGGAAGTAAGCAGTCCACGCCCAGCCATGTCTGAGGCCAAACAGGGGACAGCTTTCCCCAAGAGAGGGCACTCAGCAGGGTCCCTGGGACTTGACCGAGGAAGGAAGGCAGGGGTCACTGGGGGAACCTGTGGGCCACTGAGGGTGGCAGGGGCCCGGGAGTGGGTTTCTAGTAACACAGAGCCGAGGACAGAGGAAACAGCCCAGTTTAGGAAACAGATATGGGAGTGAATCCCTTCATCTCCAGCTAGAGGTTCGCTAGTTGTGCGACCTTCCTGTCTCCACTGATCACACCCGAGCCTCAGTTTCCTCATCTGTGAAATGGAGATTATCCAGCAATTGTGATGAGAAATGTGAGCTACAAGGTGTATACAGCTAATACGGGGGCTGAGGGGGCAGACAGGCTCTGTAAACAAATGCTAATTGTCCTGTGCCCCCCTCCCCTTCCCCAGGGCTGAAGGCTGTCTTCACATTCCAAGTCTCTCATAAACCAAGCCAAGGTCAAGGCTGCAGCTCACAGGCAGAGCAGGGCTGGAACTGCCCCACATGCGCCTGAGAGTCCAATGCATGGGCTGATGCCTGTGGCCCAGAAAGTGTGAGCTATGCCAAGGCTTGACACCTGGGTGTCCACGCCCCAGCGCCCCCAGGCAGCCCGAGAGCCAGGCTGCCCTGGTGAGACGGCCCCACAGTCACCGACCTGGGCCTTGGCATTGGGCAGTGCAGGTGATGTGAGCCTGGCTTCTCCAGCCCCCACCCCCAATCCCAGCCAACTTTCACCTGGCCTGGCTGTGCTCCCATCTTCTGTGCCTCCTCCCGCCCACAGGGGATGGCTGCTGAGGGGAGAAGGGGACACTTGGGGTGGAGCTGCCCCAACAGGCCCAGCAGTGGGAGCCCTCGGTCTCTCCTGGGTCGACCCCACCTGGGCCTGGCATTCAGCCCCAAGCTGCTGCCCGCTAGCTTCTGGGACTCATTCATTTATCGGTGTTTGTTTTGGTGGCTTCTGGGAAGTGAGAGTCTCCACCTGAGGGAAATCTTTAACTCTGGGGACTTGTGACACCTGAGACTTTGAACTCGCAGGAAAGCCCAGTGCACAGCGGCCACGTCAGGCCTGGGGTGGGGACAAACCTCCCCTCAGCGCCAGGGCCTCGCAGCAGGCTCCTTGCTCGCCCGGCCACAGCAGCCACCTCTACCACAGGAGAACAACTCTCCCAAGACAGACCTGCCCAGGGCAGCTGGGGGGCAGGGCTGCTCGGGACTCCTGCTCAGTCTGAAATGAGAAATGACAAGCACTTTCTATTTCTTCCATAATCTGTTTGGATTTGTTTTACTAGAAAAGGGAAGATTATTCAAGTGAATTGTGGACATGGTCTTGTGACAACCTATTAGCAGAAATCCCAAATATCCCCAGTTTGAGAAGTATCTTTTGTAAAAATGTGTGCTCAGTCCCTCCAGCTGGTGTGCCTCAGTGGATTGAGTGCCGGCCTGCAAACCAAAGAATCACAGGTTGGATTCCTAGTCAGGACACCAATGTGGGTTGTGGGCCGACTGCCCAGTGAGGTGTGTGCTAGAAGCAGCCACACATTGATGTTTCTCTCCCTCTCTTTCTCCCTCCCTTCCCCTCTCCCTAAAAATAAATAAAATATTTTTTAAAAAGTCTGTTCAGTAAATAACTTTTAAAAGCACAAATGATCTGGAAAGGCCCAGTGTTTTCAAATTGTAAGATAGATGTTAAAAGCTCTTATTAAATCTGGTAGAATCACAAAAGAGGCAGGTTTTAATATAGTGAATTTGGAAAGATTAAAGGGAAAATGAATCAAGTTGTTCCTACCACACAGAGATAACCACTTTGCTGTATATCTTGATGAATCCAAAACATTATACTATATATGGTACTTTGGGTGGTGGTTAGCATTCTAATTTTAGTATTTTCCCAGATCAATCAATTAATGTTCATTGAGATGGTTTTTAATTTTTAATGTCTGCATAGTAATCCATCATGTGGTCAAACAGAAGGTTTTTTTAAAAACTATTTGCCTTTTGACATTTAGAGTGTTTCTACTTTTTGCTGTTATAAAAACTGATTGATAACCAGCTTTGCACCTTTCTCTGAGAACACACTTAGGACGGGCCCCCGAAGTGGGATTGCTGGGTCTCAGGCTCCTGTACATGCTGCCGGGGCTGGTTTCCTCCTTTGCTTCCATGGGAACCGTGTCTACCTTGGGGAAATATTTCCCTGAACTTTCCGTAATGTTACAACTTTGTCATTATATGTTTGAATTGTAATACATCTGGGCTAATCACAACACTAATAACCATACCAGCTAACATTAACCAGGTGAGCGCTGTGAGCGGAGCACGGACTAAGAACTTCACAGGAATGAGCTCACATAACCCCAGCCATTATGCTTTGAGGCGGGGATGTTATCTTTTCTTGCTATAAATAAAGGGAGATTTTGAATTTAACTTGGCAGATGGGATGAGGTAGGGATCTAGCCCGTATCATTCCAATACCATTGGCTGAGTAGCTGATCCTTCCCCCGCTGATCTGAGCATCATGCTCATCATGAACCACTGATTTCCTCTAATACACAGACCCTTCCCCGGCTCCCTCTTCTTTTCCTCTGAGTGGCCTGTCCCCCTCCCGCTCCTCTCTGCTCCCTCACTGCAGCATTAATGTGCGTTCACGTCTGGGAATGCAGATCCATCCTGTTCTTTTCTTCCCCGAAACGGCGTGACTCTGCTGGCACATTCAGTTCTCCAGGTGAATTGTTCCATGTAAATTAATTACATCAGATAAAAAAAAACTTAGGTATTTTTATTAAGATTGCATAAAACATGCATTTGGGCAAACGACATTTTACAGTATTAAGGTTTCTTGCCGTGGCATGTTTTTGCGTTTATTTAATGTCCCTCTGTGTAGTTTGGCAGATTTTTACCGAGTAGTGTGCGTTTCCTTTAAGCTCTATTCCTGGTGTTGCTATTGTAAGTGAGACCTTTGTATTACAGGTCCCCCGACCTGGTGTCTGTTGCCCAGACAGTCCCAGATTCAAGGGCAGCCAAACACCTGAGCTCAGCAAAGTCCCTGGCCAGCCCAGCTCCTGGCCATGCCTGAGCCCAGCAAACTCCAGAACCCAGCAAGGGAAGGCTCCATCCATAGGGACAGCTTCAGGCAGAAGCATAGAGAGGGGTTGGTCTACTGTTCTAAAGCAGTAGTTCTTATTCCTCGGGGTCAGAGAGAGTCTGGTGAAAACTATGGACTCTCAGAAAAACGCCCCAAAGGCTGCCGACACTTCCAGAGGATTCACAGGCAGTGGCAAAGCACAGCCAAGGACTGTAATTCATATCCCTGAATTAAAAGAATGGTCCAGCTCCAGATCCCTCCTGGTGGGCGGGGCCGAGGACAGAGTCCTGAGGTCTACAGAGGTTTGGGTGAGTCACTTCCCTCTGAATCTTTGTGTGTTTCCTGGAGAACAGTTATCCACCCAGTCCGGTTATAGCATCATTTGGAGATCCACCGAGATCATGTTGATGAAAGCATTTGGAAGTGAAGTGACCCCAAGGTCAGGGAATATAATAAGGAGGCCCAGCCCTGAGAGGCGGCGAAGGCATCTGAGTTTCTTAGAGAGCATTATCAGCTCCCGTGCTAGCACTGCCTGCTGTGAACTTGGCCTTCGCCCCCAGGAATGGTTGATAAAGGCCTTTATGGCCCTCCACTTCTGAGGCTACGAGACTGTGGTGCTGAGCCAGCTAAAACCATGATTAAGTGGCTGGATGTCGGAAAAGAAGTGTCAGGGCTTGTGGTTCACAGGTATCAGTTTCTGGGTTGTTATAAATATTAATAATTAACTCTTTCCTGTGTGCTGGAGAGAGCCAGGAGCCAAGGCAGCTTTGGACACAGTGATCTCAAGCAGGTCTGGCCTTCGGGCGACGCCGAGAGCTGGCTCTGCACGACCACAGGCCCCCCCTCCTCTCTGACGCCCGGGGTCCACGCTGTACAGTGAGGCGCTCTGCTCCATGAAAGTGAATTTGTAGGTGGAAAATTCTGCAAAATCATCAATCAAATACATGCCTGAAGAGAGAAACTAGAAGGGCTTCCAAGCTGCCCTCCTGCTCCCAGCAGCTGATGTCACCTGAACTCATGCTCCAGCTTGAACTTCAAGCTCTAGTACCAGGGGTGTCCAACCCGCAGCCCGCGGGTCACCTGCAGTCCAGGATGGCTGTGAATGCCGCCCAGCACAAAGTCGTCAATTTACTTAAAACATTATGAGAGGTTTTTGTTTTTGTTTTTGTTAGTGTTTATGTGCCTAATGTGTAGCCGAAGACAGCTCTCCTTTTTTCAGTTTGGCTCCTAGACGCCCACAGGTGGGACATCTGACACATCAGCCTGTGTGTGTGAGGGGTGGGGGCGGGAGAGGGGCAACCTCGGTCTCTGGGAACCTCTTCCCCAGGCTAAATCTGAGTGGGGACAGAGATACACGGCATTGGTCTTCCTGGACAGGTACGGTTCTAGGGCCCTGACTACAGTTCGCCCTACTTAATCTTCACCGGTGCCCCTGTCCTTTCCTCCAGATGAGGAAACGAAGCTCAGAGAGGTCAAACAAACAAGCCAAAGTCAGGGCAGCTGCTGAGCGTGTAAGTCAGGCATCTCGGCTCCCTGCATTCAGAGTCTGGCCCCCCGCACGGTCCACACCCCACGTGGCAGGGGGGCCACACTGTGCTGAGAGGGAGCAGAGGGGAGACTCTTTGTCTGACTGGTATGGAGCCCTGGCCTCTCTGCCTGGCATCATGCGGACTTGTCCAGCTTGCTCCAGAGCGGCCAAACTCTGGTTGGAGGGTTCTGTATGCTCTGTCCACTGTCTCCCGAGTTAACCGACCGTGAAAGTTCTTGAAAGCAGAGCCGGGGACTCTGTGACCGGAGCAGGCAAACTGCTTTGAGAGAGTGTGAAAGTGCTTTAAAGGCACGTGCCTCCTCACCCACGAGTCCCGAAGTTCTGAAGGCGGGGCTGTGGCCCCCACATTGCTTGGTACTCCGGGCAAACTGGTTCCGCTTCTAGAGTAAGTGAAGGTGGATGCAAAAGATGACATGGGCAGCTTTTTAAAAAGAATGAAGGGAATTTATATGCACCAATAAGATTAGTGTTAATTTTAAAAAGCAAATTAAGAGCAGTATACAGCCCTGGTCAGGTGGGCCAGTTGTTTGAGCGTCACCAAAAGGTTGGGGGTTCTGTCCCTAGTCAGGGCACACACCTGGGTTGCAGGTTCGATCTCCACTTGGGCAGCATACAGGAGGCAACCAATCAATGTTTCTCTCTCAGATCAATGTTTCTCTCTGGCCCCCCTCAAATCAACAAATATATCCTAAGCTGAGGATTAAAAAAAAAAAGGAACACTATATGAAATAAGATGCTATTTGTGAGTGTGCTTCAAAATACACATAGTCAGACATATACGGAGACACACATACCACAGGCCCCATATACAGAGATAAGACACCCCCGCCGCCCCTCCCCGACCCCCACTCGCCCCTCTGAATATGCTGTTGAACCTGACCTGGCAGGAAACGCCACGCACTCGGTCACTAACTGCTACTTTTGGAGAGAGAAAGTGAGCTTATGGGTGAGGAACATTTACTTTTCAATTTTTACTCTACAGGGCTGGGCAAAAGTAGGTTTATAGTTGTGAGCACATAAAGCACAGAGTTTATTCTTGTATTATTATTTATTAATTGTTGTATTATTTGTATTACAACTGTAAACCTACTTTTGCCCACCCCTGTATATATTTCCATATTATTAGAATTTTTTACATTGATGTTATCATTTCATAGCCTAAGGAAAAACTGACTTTTTAAAACATAGTGGATATGATCAGACGCCATGAACATCCCCCAGGAGTGTGTGGCTGAGACTGCAGAACGCCCCGCTGCGTCAGGAGGGCCGGGGTCTTGAAAGCCAGGCAGGAGGAGTTGGGACTGGCTTCCTGGCCGGGCGGTCCCGGGGAGTCATGGGTGCAGCCGTAGATGCCTGTGGTCGTGGTGTCAGCAGTGTGAGAGCGGAGCCTTGGTGGGGGTAAGCCAGCGTGCCCCTGCCTACCCCAGAACGTGGTGTTGGACCCAAACTTTCTGGTGCAGGAGGCTCTTAGGTAGCCGACCTCTGCTCTCCAGGGGGTGTGGGGGAGGGGCCAAGTGCGCCAGGTAATGGGGAGGGCGGGCCCTCACAAGCCCACGGATGCCATCAGCTGGCTGTCCACTGCGCGTCCTGGAGCCTCAGGGAAGGCTGCTTGCCTCCTCCTCCTCGCCCTAAAACCCATGCACCCGATATGGATCCCTATGTCCCCAGCCACCAGGTCACAGTGAACGATCGATCACCCCTTCTTGCTGGTACATGTGAATTCTCTCCAATCCTTTTAAAACGGCTGCCTTGTGCCACCTATGCTCGCACCCTCGACTTACTTTGGGGGGCAGCCTCGAGTGTCTGAGGGAGCCTGCTTTGCCCTGGACGGGGGAGGGTCGCCTGGAAGCACTCAGTACCTCCGGGGAGACCTGGCCTGAGTGAACCGGTCCCTGGGGAGGAGGGTGGGCAGCCCGAGGGTTCTGGGCATCTGGGTGGGGCCTTTGAGGGAACGGAGAGTCACTCGTGGAAGGACGGAAGACTGAGGAAGGGGGGAAGCCCTGGGGTCACTTGGAGACCACCTTTCTCCGCCTGCCCCCACTAACGCATCTCCCCTGGGCCTGAACCATGCCAGCTCTGCGTCCACCCTTCCTTAGTCATTCGAATGTCCTGGGGAAAGCCATGGATTATCATTGCCCATAACCCATTGATCATTATGGGACAGTAGATGGCTTGGGGACAAAGCTAACCTTTTGCTGTCTTGTGGAGGGTTCTAGTTAAGAGCACAGGATTTGGAGTCAAAAATGTCAGGTCAGAGACCAGCTGCCCCTTCAGTTTCCCCATGAACAATGTGGCACTAATGTTGCCTATTGATCAGGGGGTGTTGTGCGGACTGAATGAAATCACAGGAGTGAGGTTTTTAACCACTGCCTGCCTGGTAATCTCTCAGCCCCAACCAATTGCACCCACCGGCTCCGCGCGAGGTGCCAGATTTCTGGTCTAACAGGACCTTGGCGCCACCTTGTGGCTGCCGTCTCTCAGAACAGCCGGTTGATCCTGCAATCCAATGCCGCTTTTCCAAATGCCTAGGTAGGAGCAGGTGGCGCTCCGTAAACTGTTGTGTAAAGTCTGTAATGGTAAATACCTGTTGGTGTCAGGCAGAGCATCTTCATAAATCTTAGAAAGAGCTGCTGGAGAAGCACCATTTGGGAGGACGCTCCCATCGAAGAGATCCCCTTCTAATCTACCATCACCGCCCCCATACCCCAGAGGTTCCCATCTCTAGGGGGCAACAGGAAACAAGGATTTGTTGGCCTTCGAGCAGGGGGAGGGAAGCATAATCAGAAGAAAAAACGTCTCAGTTTCGAAGCCTCCGCTTCCTCAGCTTCCTGTTGCACCCCTACTCATCCCCTCTTCCACAAAGGCACCCCCATGCCCTGTCCCCTTTCCTTATTACCGCAAATTCCTGTGAAAACGCTTGTGTAAATTGTAAATCTCATTCTGCACCTCAGCACTACCGTGCTCTATATGTGAATCATTGGCTACTTTTGTCTCATTTGAATGGAATCTCCACGAGGGCAGGGATTTCAGTGTTTTTTTTATTGCTATACCTTCAGCCCGTTAAACAGTGCCCAGCTCTTAGTCCCTGCTCTGTTGTTTGGTGGTTGAATGGAGGAAAGACTGAAAAATGAAGTCGAGTCAGAGAGGGGAACACTAGAGAAGCTCTCTCAGCATGCCCCAGATTTAACCTGAAAACCTGTTTCACTGCTAGAGAGGGAGCTTCCTGCTGACAGGGTTGGTGTCAGGAGCAGGGCCCGGGCCATCATCTAGGTCCAACACGTAGAAGGACCTGGGGTTCAGTGGGGCTAGGCACTTGGAGATGATTGCTCCTCATTTGCAGTCTGGAAATTCTAAGTAATTGCACCTTTGAATTTGTGTTTTGTAAGTCAAATTCAATGGACGATAATGGTGCATGAGTGGGGGCTTCAGACCTCAGTTCAGGGCCACCAGTGCTTCCCCACCCCTTGGCACACCTTCCTGTCTGTACCCTGTGACCACTGCCACACTCGGCTCCCTGCGGAGGCCTGGGCGGGGCCAGTGCTCCGGGTTGAGCCCGTGCCCCAAAGCATCTCAGGGTAGGGCAGGGCATAGCAGCGCACAGCAGCAGTGGCACTGTCCCCCAAACCCCCACCACGCCGATGCCTCTCCCCACTCCTGGGGCTGCCAGCCCCGTGGCATGGCTGGTGGGTGGCTAGCTGGAGGCCCTACCCTGGCAGGGACAATCTAGTGTTCTGATCCAAGAATAACTTGGAGGTGTAAAGATCCTCGTGGGCGACCTGTTTGCCTTGGGCGGCGACGGTGGACCCAAGGGAAAGGGCGATGCCTGGCTCAGCTGCTCCAGCCTGGCAGTGTGTAGGTGCGGTGGCCGGAGAGAGGGGGGATCCATGTAAGCACAAGTCAGGGTCACAGGGATCTGGGGGTGTATCTCTTCCGGCCAGCTTGAGGCACCCTCCCTGATGAGCCACAGAATGCAAATTATATAATTCCAGTGATTATGCACATGCGCTGTGCTTTTTGCATTTAAAACTGGCATCGCACAACATAAAAGGTGAATAGTAAAATCCATGCTAATTCAGATTGTTTGTTCTTCACCCAGAACACTAAGTAGTAAACACCACCACAATAAACAGAGACCTTGGAAGAAAGGACAAGGCTTTCTACCTGCCTTTAATGCTACTTGTTCCCCGCTTTTTGAACAAGGGACCCCATATTTTTATTTTGCACTGGGTCCTGCAAACTATACTCAACACTTGTATCAAAGTAATCAGAGGGGTAATCTGGATATACCGTAAAGGCAAGGTAATCAACTTCTGATTGTGTTTGGATAGTATCAGTTGTCTTTATGAAACTACATTACCAACTCGGTAGTAAATTGTAATAACTAATAATGGAGCTATTTCTTCCCACGAATAACCCTTCATAACTTAGTCTTATGAAGTCAAAAGGGTTAGCACTGCCAGGAAAGCATCACATGAAATATTTGACAGGCGCGGAAGCACTGCTAATTCCTATGAAAAGTTGAACTTCAAAAATAATCCATCAAACCCAAAGTGAGTTTCCTTCAAGGGTGGGAGTTCTATTCCACAAATTTTAGGTTAGATTGGGTTTCTCAAGCATGACGCTATCGACACTGTGCTGTGGGGGCTGTCCTGTGTCTTGTATGATGTTCAGCAGCATCGCTGGCCTCCACCTGCGACATTCTATAGTACCCTCCCCAAGCATTACAATTTAAAAGGGCTGCAGACGTCGCAAATGTCCCCTGGGGGGCAAAATGGCCCCCAGTGAAGCACAGGCATAGCAGGACTGATGAGACGGGCAGTAAAGCGCTACCACCACATGGCTCCTCCGGTGAGCACGGAGCCGGTTCCCCTCCCCGCCCGTTAGTACCTGGGAATCACATGCAGACTCCCTCCAACTGAGAGGTCAAAACACAAGAGACACTCACACAGGAAAACTGCAGAGTTCTTTTATTTAGCGAGAAAGAGATGAGGAAATGACAGCCAGCTCACACATAGAATAAAAAGGGAAAAAAAGAACACAGACATCACAGGGATGGATTTTCACAAAAGGTGACAGATTTGCACTCCGGAGCAGTGAGACATCGACTGGCGATATCTGTAAGCAAGATGTGATTGCCTCAGTGACCAGTTCGAATCCATTCAGGTTTTCTAAGCTCTCCAATATTTAAAACCTCAGACTTTACATGTTAAATTCGGACATGACCATTGCAAGCACACCACTCAGTCATTTAAAACTTCTGAGTGAATGCTACTCCCAGGGAAAGACTTTTTTCCTGGCATTATTTTCTCCAACATTTAGAATGTACTATCTCGTGTTCCAGTAGTAATCACACACAGCATTAAAAGCTGGACCAAGAAAGTGTCATTCTTTCTATAAAGTGTTCCTTTAAAAAATAAAATAAAATAAAGGTATGAACATTTTGTACAATTACTGCTGAAGAACAGCAAAGGCAATTCCAAAATCGCATGCTTACTGTACGAAAAGGCATGGCTCACGGAGCCCGGGTGTATCAAGCTACAGCAGCTGAATATCAATCTTTAAGGGGTTGGCAATATTAAGCACCACACACGGCTCTGTCTCTCGCTGGGCTAGCGCATGCCCAGAATCTGCCTGCTCTTCAGCTGGTAGTTTTTTTCGATGTCTGACAGGGCCTGCGCACGCAGCTGGGCAGCGTGAAGCCGTTTTTTCAGGTCTTTGCACTTGGCTCTGGAGGTGAGCTGGCTCTCAGAACCCTCGTCCCTCATGACGTTCTCCTTGCTCTCGCCACCGAAATGGACTTTCTTCTTAATTGTCGAGGATGGAAGATCGAAAAGTGCTTCGGGGGGAAAAAGAAAAGGGACTTGAATTATTTGCATAGCTCAACTCCTCCACATTTATTATACTTATCAATAATATTCACTCTTTCAGTTCGCATTCAAAATCTGGAACCTATCTTTATCCCCAATGGGCTAATTCGGTAAGGACGGAAAGTGTTTAGGAAAAGAATCAGTATTTCATTAAGTAGAAGAGGAAAACTCACATTTCATGAAATAGACTAGCAAAAGCTGTATCACTGTCCGACCTCAATGCGATTTGGACGCTTTCCCCTTGTCTGAATTTTACAGCCCGAGGATGGGAAGAGATCGCCAGGCGTTCTGACTGCACAGGGGCGCCCACTCTCACTGCTCCAGTCCCTGTCTTAGGGCCCCACACACTCAGCACTTTCTGTGCTCAGTGTGTCACAATGTCTCCAAGCCGTGGTGGATACTCCATCCCGTTCCTGTGGCTCATTTTAAGTATCTGCCATGATTTGCATACAGGTAGATCCTGTACCCAACTATGTGTAGGATCCCTCTCCAGTGTCTTCATCCTTTGCTCCTAGATTCTCAAAGCAAGGTGTAAACAACGTCTTTCACTGGAAGAGCCACCCCCAGCGGGGCCTTCAGTAATTCCCAGCAATGGGTCTCATGCATGAAACTCATCCAGGTAAAAATTTCTCCTCCCTCTATCGCTGTAGTCATGATTTAAGTCTATTTTGTCTTTACAGATGGCAGTGTGGAATCTAAGAAAAACTGAAATAAATATTTAAAACATACTGGAAAGGTAGACAGTGATATTGAGAAAAAGGAAAGGAAATCTTTCAACAGAGATGAAGCCCGAGTCTTATATAATCTTGGTTTCATTCCCTTGTTGCCAGTTTGATTCTCATCACTTAACACTGTGGAGTTATGGTAACCCTCACACTAACTTCAGTACTTTCTGCCTGTTCTGCTATTTACAGAGCGCTGCCGTCCCCACTGAAGTGACCAGGCTCTGTCTCGGTTTGTTCCAGGTGGAAACAGGAGCCTCCGTACCTGCTGCCCTGCACGGTATCAGGGAGGCATACAGCTCGAGTAAGTTTCATTAGAAAGTTCAGGTATTCAGTTTTGAAAACAAAAAATTTTTCAAACTAATTTGTGTGATAAAGAAATCAAAAGGAAAGATGGAACGCTTTGTACTCTTCATAAAGAGTAGATTTGATGAGTTTCAGGGCCGCTGTGGAGTGGAGAACCCTGTCCCGTCGGCCACTCAACACGTCCCCGCACCAGCCCTGCGTCACTAGGGCAGAGCGCGCGGGACAGCGCCGGCTGAGACAGGGCCCTGGGGAGGGACGGGCGACCCCATACACACACACACACAGGGCGCAGGGAGGTAGTAAACAACGGAATTCAGACAAATAGTGTTTCAGTTTGAACAGGCCTTAGTAAAGATCCAAACGTGATGGCCAATTCTTAGTTGGCTTATCACGCATTACAAGCCGCACTTTCTAGGAAGGGTGCGGCAGGTATTATCTCGGCAAGCCGCAAGAGGAAAATGTTAGAATTTTCCTCGGAAATGGAGAGAAATGTAGGCTTTTCATAATATACCCAGAGAAAAATCTAAAATGCACAACAGCATTTTAAAAAATGTCCTAATTTTAAAAAGTAAACATCAAATACCAAACACATCGTTTGATAAGGTAAATAAATTGGAAGATGAAATCATCAGGGCTCATCGCTTCAGGCCTATGTGCCCAGTAAGTGAATCACTGCTGTAACTGTGCTCTTGCCATTGCAAGGCATGCAGGGTCCGGCACAAATAACGCCCCTGTCTTCTTACAAAATTGTAAGCATGCAATTCTGTAACAAAACATCACACTCAAGCGCACCACATGACATTTTAGGTGAAATGTGCAAATTAAAACTATATATTATTGCCCTCCCAACCACACTCAAGCAGGTGTTACTCCTGCTGGACCCTGGACCCTCCTGTCACTCCATTTTAACACTGACACTTTGTAAAGTAAAAGGGCTACCAGAGCCCCGAAGGCAACACTGGCGCCCCTTCCCTCAGGTGGCAGCAGCCTCTGCCTGCGCAGCCGATTCTCATACCTGGCCCGCTCGCCAGGGACAGGAGCCTCTGCTCCTTCAGCAGGCTGTAATTCTTCAGCAGGCTTTCCGCTCTCGCCACTTTGTCCTCCGCCAGCCTCTCACGGACACAAAGCTCACGTTCCTTCTCTGTAGAAAAGGAATGGAACCAGAAAGAAAAAATTAACAGCTGGCTTTGGGTACAAACCGATTTCCATTTGGTAATCTTGCCGTTTTTCCTAGTCACTAATCCCGCCTGGCCCCGGCGGCGACGCTTCGAGAAGGGTTTCTTGCTGCGCGCCCCGGTCAGGCTGGCTGCGCGCCCCCGTCAGGCTGGCTGTGCCGGCTAGCAGCGCTGCGCTCCAGTCCACCGTGAGCTGTCTGCGGTGTTTTCCTGAGGACGGGGGGTGAGCACGCGTACAAAGCTGGCTTCGGCTTGGGTCCAGATGTGCAGGAGGAGCGCACTTGGGAGATCAAAACATGCATGCTCGTCACTGAAAATGAGCCACAGTTCACTTTCCGGTTTGGAGGGTGTTACCCGGCCTCACGGTACAAATCCCTCCTTCTTGTGGGTGATCGACAGCAACCAGAGTGAGGCAAAAACCACAGCTCACTCAGGGGGCGCTTCTCTGCATCAATAACCCAGGCTGTTATTTATTCATGGCCCACAATTCAGAAAGTTCAGATTTCAGTTACTAAACGAAATTACAAACACTAGGGGGAAATCTCAAAAAAAAAAGTTTTCATCTCTATGGTTTCTTCTTTTTTTTGCAGAATTCTTTTGACAGAAGAGCCCAGAAAGGTTTCTGGGTAAGCACCCGTGGTAACTCCATTGAGAGCATCCGTCACAGCGCAGCACTGTTATCAGGACACTAACCACCACTGAATGCTTGGGACGCTTTGTAAGAACACGTAAACAGAAAACACCCGAAGTCTGCATTGGGCTTAGAGCTGCAGAGGCAAAATAGGGTGAGCCCTGAGGGGGGCAGGGGACAGCCCCTCGCTGCTGTGCCACCTTGAGAAATTCTAAAACCTGGTAGCAGCTGTCACCTTAGTAGAACAGACACACTTTCAACATCAAAAACTAGCTAGCACCTAATCAGTTAATAGCCATCAGAATATTTACGAACCTAGAATATCTTGCGTCCACATTACTGAATTGCCTGAGCATGTTCAGTCCTAAACACTGGGATTTTAGACCTGGCCTGTGAGAGATCAGCCGTATCAGAAGGTAGAAGTCAGGGTTACTATGGAAGGTAGCAAATTCTAAGATCTACCCTCACAATGAAAAAACTGTAGGGTATATACATTAAGAGACAAAAAGTAAAGTATAATGGCAACGTCAAAGTAGAATGTGTACATTAACATACACGAAGTCTATAGTAAGAGATAACGACTACTATGTTAGGGCCCCACAGTGAGGAGCCCCCAGCGATGCCGTGACAGCAGCTGATCTCAGAGAGTCAGCGCAGTGGGAAGATACCAGAAAGTGTGATGTACATGTTCTGTACAACATGTTTTTGCTTCTCAGGCATTTGTGAGAACGTTCCGACGGGGTCAGTCATTTAAACAGACCACACACGCTGCAGTCGCCCTCCGGCAACCCCCCTGGCCCGCCCCGCAGCTGGACTCACGCTCCAGCCGCTCCTCTCTCGCCTTCAGGGCTCGCTCCCGCTCCAGCAGCTGTGCCTCCTTCAGCTTCAGCTCGCTGAACCCAGGGCTGGACTCCTGCAGCTTTTCAGGTTCCCCCAGTCGTCGCCCCCTCCTCTCAGGATTCCTTCTCTGCTCTTCTGCAGCCAAGTTGGCTATCAAAGGGCTCTCCAGAATCTCTTCAACAGAAGGTCGGTGGTAATCCTGGGGAGAGGGTATCCAGTGTCACAGTCAGATTTCGTAACGGAATACTCGTCTTAAAAGAGCGGTCACATTAAAAGGGCATGTATTTCCAAGGCAAAAGAAAGGACTCGTTTACACCTGGAAAAGTAAGTTCACTGATGGCTTTAACTATGAGGTTCTGGGTACAAGTGGTAATGCAGATTTTTACTTACCTTTGTCCCAGGGGTGTCAAATTCATTTTCACCAAGGGCCACATCAGCCTCGTGGTTGCCTTCAAAGGGCCAAATGTAATTTTAGGGCTGTATAAATGTAATTACTCCTTAACTAGGGACAAGGAGTTCAGCACTGCCGCTGGGTAGAAACAAGGTGCCAGGCAGAATAAAAAAACAAGGTGGAGGGCCAGATTCAGCCCGCAGGCCTTGTGCTTACCACCTATAGCCTAGAAGTTTCCATCCCCATGTGGGTGCTCAGTAACATTGCTGGGGTCAGTTTAGGGCCTCTCTAAACTGCAGTACACGTGCAGGACACTCTCACAGACCTACTCCCATCCCTTCGCTGTGCCCTTCTCTGCAGTCCTGCAGCACTTAACTTCCACACCAGCCTGGTCACCTGGACGTCTCCCTCGCCACCCCACGACCAGATTTTGCCTCCATAATCTACAGAGTTATTTCCCCCTCCCTCCACATACACCCCTATCTCTGGTCTCTCATCTCTCAACTGGAGCTAGAGGCAGCATGATAAAGTCTCATTCGTGGCCCGTTCCGTACCACCTGCCGCGTGAGGTAGGGAGGGACAAGGGGAACGGAGGATCTGGGTGTTTTCTGCAGTATTCTCTCGCTCCCAACACCTGTCAGCAGGGCAGCGAGTGGGAGCAGACAGAGACAGCACAGAGGGTGGGCCAGCAAGGACGCGCGGTTCGCCAAGTTTATGTGTGTTTTCACCTGCGTTAACAGAGTAGATCTACCTAAGGAAATGTATTTAATGTTTCTTCAGTCTCGTTGCTTTACGAGAGAGAACACATACTCCAAAACTTAACTGAGAGATAGAAACAGACAAAATAATTTTATAAACCTTACCTTTAAATTTAACATCCTTGTAATAATGTCATTCAATTCATCAGAGTAACGATACGGAATTCGCCTGAATTTGCCTTCTCGGATCTTCCCAGCTAGTTCTTTCTGGTTGAAAGCTGTAAATGGAGGCCTGGAAGAAAAAAAAATGATGTGAAAATGAAAATATATTAGGAAACAAATCAAGAGCATAGTTTAAGCTCCGGGTTGTATTTATGTTTCCACTTTGGGGGGGTTTCTTCTACAGCTGAGTGTCCCAACCCTGGCACTACCGACATCTGGGGCTGTGTAATCCCTTGTGGAGGGGGCTGTCCTGTGCATCTTAGCACCGCTGTTTTCCAGCATCGCTGGCCTCCCTCCACCAGAGGCCAGCAGCTCTCCCTGGTCGTAACATCAAAACATGTCTTCAGACATTGTCAAATGCCCCATGCGGGGCAACACTGCTTCACGCTCCCTGGTTGAGAATCACTGCTCTACAGAATAGCTTAGGAGGGAGAAAATGAAAAGAAAAGAGAGAAAACTGGAGGCTCTCTTAGTCTCCAGGTCTCCCCGGGTCTTCATTCCACGTCTCCCACAGGCCTGACCTAGTTGCTCTCCCCTGGAGCTGAGCATCAGTCTGACAAGGAAGCCTCTAACCAGGTTAGAAACTTGAACACGCCAAGATCCAGCCTCAGGGGTTTTATTAGTAGTAGTGTTTTAACCAGTCCATACACATTCAGTGAAACCCAAGGTACGATTCTTTCGGACTTGAATGCACAAGGACGGTCAAACAACAGAAGCCAGTCAAGGGCGGCAAACCCCAAGTCCAAACCTCAACTGGAACTGTCTCCTCTGTACTCACATTAGCGCGCACAGTTCGTACAGCAAACAACCCAGAGACCAGATGTCCGATTTCTCGTTGTAGGACATGCGACTCATCTGTTCCTTTGGGGGAGAAGGCAAGAAAGCAGGAGGAATTAAAAGGTTATTTTGTCTTAAAACATACACTTTATACTTTATCTTCAGATTCACAGCGGAAAAAGAGAACGACCTTATCCTTATACACTTTGTCACATATAATCCGCCCGCTTACTCTTCCGTCATGAACATACACCGTCACTGTGGGCGAGGCTCTGACAACTCAAGGGCAAATGTGAGAGGCCTCTACCCTCCTACATTTGTCATCTAGAAACCCCTCTACAAAAGGGCCAGGGAAAATTCCAGAATAACCAATAGATACATCTAGCCCACTTACATTTAAATGGATGTAGATATAAATGGCTAATTGAACTATTCATTTATATTTTCCCCCTAATTTACTGTATAAACTATACTATCTAATATTCTCATTTCCTATTTTAATTGTTTGCCTTTCTTCCACACTTGCAGTAACAACAGCCAGCCAAAGCTCTTATTCTCAACAGAGGGCAGAGAGGAAAGGACCAAAATCTTCGGGGGGCTCCTTAGTGTTCTAAAGTCCAACAGGTGAGTCTGACACCCTTTCCTGGCACCTTAGGGGAGGCTGAATGGATCTGATTACAAGGGCGGGAGGGAAGAGGAACAAAGAATTGTGCAGGTTTCACATTTTCCCAGAACCACTTCTGGGGCAGTTTTCCTTTATGCTATGGGTGTTCCCTTTGGAACTTGATCCAGGGAGAAAACGACACTGCTCTGGCTATGCCTAATCTGAGTGAAAAACAAAATCGTTAACACAAAGTCGTAGGCTGTAGTCAGATCGACTAACAAAACTGAAGGCGATTAGAAAAGCCTGGAAACGTTTGTGAACTGCTAAGAACAATCAACCCCTCTCCACCTCCATTTGCTCGGATTTCATATGCAACCCGCTGGCGCTATCACTTACTGGTTCAAACTCCTCCAAGCCACCCTCAGGCAGTATATAGAGAGCCATGAATGGTTCATGCCCTTTGACCCAGCAGTTCCGTTTTGAGATCTAGCTGCCAAGGAAATTACCAAAAAGAAAGGCAGAATAATGCATATGCATCGTGGTGCTCCTTAGAATTTTGGCAACAAAATATTACCCAGCAGTAGAGGAAATAGAAAAGTAGATCGACTCCTCTGCGGCTTCCTTGTAGCAAAGGGCAACAACAAAGAAAGAATACAAAAAGTTAACACTGTAAAAACATGTTATCTGAAGTGAGTGACCTGCTGAGCCCTGAATCTCCATGCATAAGAATCCTCTCTGCAGAGTGTGTTGAAACGCAGCGTCCAAACGGAAAAGTCAGGAAAAAGGAGAACAGAGCGCAAGGACAGGCCCAGAGATCCGAATTCACCAGACTGGGGCTTGGGGCCTGGGCTCTACACTTTGAACAAACACTCCAAACGAGTCCAGGCTGGTGCCCTGGACCTGTGGCCCCTGGGGGAGCACAGCCCTTGAGGCCAGAGACAAAGCCCACTCCACCTCTGTGACCCCAGAATTCAGCACGGGGCAGTCTGCTCCACCTCTGTGACCCCAGAATTCAGCACGGGGCAGTCTGCTCCACCTCTGTGACCCCAGAATTCAGCATGGGGCAGTCTGCTCCACCTCTGTGACCCCAGAATTCAGCACGGGGCAGTCATTTGGTCAAAGCCTGACTCCGATTGCCGATCTAGAGGAGTTTAATGGTCTGGAGGTCCATTTGGAAAAAATATAAATTTAAAATGAAAGTGTTATTAAATCTTGGCTATTGGATATTACTGAACACAAAAATAAACAAAAACCTCACTTTCCCTGCATTTGAGTGCTTAGCATTCAAAGGCTTAAAGAGTGCCTCAATTCTGATATACTTACAGGAGACATGTAATAAGGTGTGCCCACAAACGTTTTCGCAAAACTCGTGTCGTGGTTCAATATTCTAGCTAGCCCGAAGTCTCCGAGCTTGACATTTTGCTTGCCATCCAGGAAGACATTGGCTGGTTTCAGATCCCGATGTAGCACAGTGTGACCGCCATCACTTCGTCTGTGACATTCCTTCAGGGCAAGGGTCAACTGAGTCATCACTCGAAGCACAAACTCCTCATCTAAGTACTGTCTGAAACCAAAGCAGTTATACAGCACGTGACTTCTGAACCAAACCACTGCACAGTTGGGGCAATGAATTACCTAGTTTTCAAAGTGTGCAGAGAGGGAGGTATCATATTTTGATGTGAAATACAGGTGCTGATTCACAAGGCATTTCCTAAAGTTCTGTGGACCCACCAAACACAAGAACACTCTTCCACATCGCTAAGTACTTTGATCCCGATGCCAAAACAGGATGCTTAACAAAAGCAAAACCAGGCCCATTTTCAGCTTACATTTGAAAGCTTAACTTACCTGCCCTGGCTGGTGTAGCTCAGTGGGTTGGGTATCTACCCACAGACCAAAAAGGAGGCCAGGTTGATTCTTGATTAGGGCACATGTCTGGGTGGAGGGCCAGGTGCCAGGTTAGGGGCATAAGAGAGGCAACTGATTGATGCTTCTCTACCCCTCTCTCTCCCTCCCTTTCCCTCTCTCTAAAAATAAAGAAATAAAATCTTAAAAAAATTTTTAATTAACTTACCTCTCCTTGGTTCCCTTCGTAATTACACTAGCCAGGTCCCCTCCCTCGCAATATTCCATCACAATGTACAGTGTTGTGTTGGTTCGGTCAATGATTCGGTCATAGTAACGGACGATGTTTGGATGTTTCAGTTCACGAAGCAAATTCACTTCGGAAACCAGCATTTGTTTCTCAGCTTCTGTCATGGAGCCGTAGTCAAGTTCTTTCCAAACTAGTATCTGAAATATGAATGTCCAAGGTATGACTGGACTCATTACAGTCAAAAACAAAGAATGTGAACTCCAAAATGTAAAATTGCAGGGAATTACTTCTCTATTAAAGAGATCACACAGTCATTTATCATCTAATTTGGTGCAGTGAGCTTAAGGACCCCTAAGTGTATTTCCATAATCGTCCTCTAATTTTTAAGCAGGAAATAACGTGATGGGAGAGAGGGAGATGAGACACCTTGGGCTTCCCTCAGTGCTATGGGGGAGGCTAGCAACGGTTCTTTGGTCAAAGGTGGGAGACAGGCAGTCTGAGTCCCTCACCATTCCAACCAGCCAAGCTCTTCCGGGGGAAAGACCTAGGCCAAGATTCCTCCACCAACAGAGGGGCAGTTTCCTCTCCGTTGTTTCTTTCTGAATAAGTCTACCGCCGCACGGGGGAATTATGAAGCCAATGGTCAGAATAAAGGGTATCTTAAATGAGCACTGACTGCAGGACATAAAGTTCCAGGTGGTTCTTGTGGTCTTGCCCTTTCTCCTGCCCCAGAGTTCTACTCTTTAAAAATAGCTCAGGAACCCTGGCCGGTTGCTCAGTTGGTTGACTGGAGCGTCCTCCCGGTACACCAAGGTTGCAGGTTTGATCTAGGTCAGGGCACGTACAAGAAGTAACCAATGAATGCATAAATAAGGGGAACAAATCGAGGTTTCGGTTTCTCTTTCTCTCTCATCAATAAAATAATTAAAATTTTTAACTTCAAAAATCAATGAATACAAATAAAAATTGCACTGGAGTCACCTACCTGGCACCAACGGAAGGCCCTTAGTATGTCAAAGCAGGAAGAAGAGGAAGGAAATGGAAGAGAAAGCGAAAAAGACAGAAACATACATATACCAGAGGTCGCAGTCTCCCATCCCAGGAAAGACCCAGTACTGTAACACAGATCGCCGCCATCGGCTGGCGAAACCGCAGCAGGGGCGGGGACAGGGAAGGCACCCGCGCTCACCTTGCCGTCGCTCTTCCTCCTGATCTTCTGGCAGCGGCCGTAGGAGCCCGTGCCTATGGTGTGCAGCACCTCGTAGTCTTCCACCCGGGTCGGCATGGCAGGGCCCGCCGCAGGCCTCCTGCAGATCCCGCCAGAGATCGCGCCGCAGCCGCGGAGCTGCACCCCCGACCCGGAGACCCCTCTAAGTCACAGGGCCTGCAGCCCCAGTGGCCAGCCCCGTTTAACCGTCGCGGGCCCCGGTCTCGCAGTCTATTGGCCCACAGTGAGGCGGCTTTGCCTCTCTGATTGGCTAAGAGGATCACAACATCCTAGGCCTCTTGGGAAGTCGTATCCATAGGAACCGCGTCCGCGTCTGTGCGGACGTCCGCTTTCTACCACTAGGGAGACGGAGGCGGGGGTAAATCAAAGGGAGGGCGGGGGATAGAAAGAGGCCTCGGGCGGTCTCCGCAAATCTTGGCCCTCTGGCTGAAGTCTCCAAGGTAACCGAAGTCCAGTGACCTCTTCTCAGAGTTTTTTACACACTGGTTCAGCCAACTGCCTTTTGACCTTTGCACTGTGACGCTTCTCTCAGGGTCCTGTACCCTGAGCCTGGGCGGGATCACACCGAAGACTTAATGAGACCCCAGTACAGAGGTGAAAAGTACAGTCCCTGGCTGAAAAGTACAGGGTTAAAGTTTACACAGGTCCCTGACCGCTGTGGCTCAGTTGGTTGGGCGTCATCGCGAGAAGCAAAGGGTCACCAGTTCAATCAGGGCCCCCGGTGCGGACCAGAGACAAACGACTGATGTGTATCTCCCTCTCCTGCTCCCTTGCCTTCTCTAAAAAAAATAAAGCCTTTAAAAAAAATTAAGTTTACATGTGACTTCGTGCAGGGTGCTGCCATCATAGAGAAACTGTATTTGTGAACACCAGATTTAGAGGCCTGGCCAACACGCAGAGGATGCGTTAAAACCCTCCAGAGAGGATACGGAAGTCTTCGGTGTTTGCAGGTCCCCAAGGGAATGTGGTGGCTCTAAGGCAGAGATAATCAGGTTCACCTTTAAGATACCTAACAAACGAACAAACAAAACCCTACTAAATAGATTATCCGGGGCGCTGCACACAAAACTGACAGTACTTCATTGAATGTCGCTCCTCCTGGGGACACACAGAAACCAGCGTTTTCAGCTCACCCAGCCGGATGGAACAGTCCCATTTTTACCTGGGAGAGGGCACCTGGAGGCCTCCAACCAGGGTTAGACAGAGACATCTGCACATTACCAGAAGGTAGGAATTTGGTAATGCATAAATACGTCAATTTTCTTTAAATATCTGTTCGACATGGGATTGAAAGGAACTTGATTTTCTATTAATAAGAATTACAAACCTCTTTATGTTAAAAATGAGACATTTATTACATGTACTGAGTATAACATAATTGGAATTGCCAGCCAGGAGAATTTTTGAAGTAGCATTCAAGGGCACTGTCTTAACCTCAAGGGAATAGGACCAATTTAGGTTTTGAAAGTTATGTAAGGAGCTACGACTGGCTGTGTTAATTGGCATTATATTTTTTATTTTAGTGCCTCTTAGCAATTGACGTCCACGGAGCTCTTTGGCTGGCCTGCCCCAAATCCGGGCTTCACCTTCTTTCTGGCCGCTCTTCTGCTGTTGGCTAGGCCCCAGGTCCCCAAACCCGGCACACTTTCTCAGCGCCCTCCCCCGCCACCATGCACCTGTTACTCTATTGGTCTGGGGTACTGCCCACTCGACTCCCTTATTTGCTTCTCCACCCAGTTATCACGTGTGTCTAGAGGACGCACCTTATCTTTCAGGTTCATTGCCAACTTGGACTCCGGGCAGCCTCTTCTAGTTAACACACTGCAACAAGCAACTTCTTGATCGACAGTGTTCACAGACCACTTTGTACCGAAGTAAGCCCTTAACTTGTTATTTATCATTATTTGTTTACATGGGTCCCACAGTAGCTCAACTCTAAGCTTCCTGTAGCTGGCATAAGTCCCATAATAAGTGAGGCATGCAATAAGTCTTTGTTAAATAAAAATATGAAAAAGCAGCTTATCAGCCCTTCAGGACTTAGAGGAAGTCCTCAAGTACTCATTTTCAATGTCCCCAGCCCTATGGCAGAGGCTAAATATTGGGGAAAGGGCCATCCCAGGAGTGTGGAGAGTGGCTCCTAGGGTCTCATGTTCATTTAACAAATCTTCATTGAGCACTTACTATATCCCAGGTGTCACCATAGGCATTCATGTGCAGGGTGTTCATTTAAAAAGGGACAGTGGAGCCATGACAACAATGATAAAGAAAAGAGTGACATAGGCATGGCATGACAAACCCTAGCAAGGGTGTCCAACTTGCTGCCTGCCGGACACACGCAGCCCAGAGTGGCTGTGAATGTGGTCCAACACAAAATTGTAAATTTACTTAAAACATTACGAGTATTTTTGTGTGTGGTTACTCGTCACAATGTATTTAACATGTGGCCCAAGACAACTCTTCTTCTTCCAGTGTGGCACAGAGATGCCAAAAGGTTGGACACCCCTGGTTGAAGACTGGCCAAAGCCCATGTCATTGAGTGAGGGTGGGGGGCAGGACAACACAGCTGAGACCACTAGACACCAAAGTGGAAAGAGACATTGGTGGCCAAGGAGCATGTAGGGGTTCATCAGGAACACTTTGACAGGAAACAGCCCTCCCCCCTCACTTACACCCTCTTTCTTCATATCCGTCCCATTCTTTAAGACTCAGCTCACTCCCAGTTTCTTCCCTACAAGATTTCCTGACTGCCTCCAGCCCTCTGGGATTGCCTAAGAGAGCAGTTACCCGTGTTCTTTGCTCGTGTCGAATGTGCCACATCCGAGTCTGTACCAGTTTCTTCTGTGTTTCTATCTTATCTGACCTAGTGAGATGAAAATTCATCCTTCCCTGCCAGGTGCCGGTGAGTAGGACCGATGTGTGGTCCTGGACGTGGAGGAGGGAGATGCGCACGAGGCCACGGAGAAATCCAGCTGTTGCAAACCGTGGTGAAGATGAGAACAAACCAGGAGCTGAGGCAGACACGGAGAAGTTTACATTTAAACAGAACTAAGGGATGATGGGCTCCATGGAGGCAAGGCCGAGGCTTGGAGTTCTCACCCAGGGTCTGATTCCTGTCTTCACAACTGTCGCCCAAAATGTGCTCATGTTGTCAGTTTTAGCTCAAATTGGTGAAATCTCAAAGAGATTATTCGCGTGACATCTCTGCTTTCTGCTCACAAGCGCTCTGAAGGTGTTCCTAGAGACACCAGCTGATTTTTAGAAGAAGCCGCCTGCGCCTTGGTGGGTGAGGCTCGGTGATGGGAGCGTTGCTCTGTAAACCGGAAGGTTACAGGTTTGATTCCCCATCGGGGCGCACGCCTAGGCTGTGGGTTCAGTCACTCGTTGGGAGGCGTGCAGGAGGCAACCAATCGATGTTTCCCTTCCTTTCTCCCTTCCTTCCCCTCTCCCTAAAATCAATAAGCATGTGCTCAGGTGAGGATTAAAAAAAAGAAAGAAAGAAAAAGAAGAAAGAAGCAGCAGCAGCTGCCTGAAGCAGGCATCTCCAACTTAGCACGTCTAAAACCAAACTCCTGATCTTTGCCCAAGATTTGTTCTCCTGCCTTCTTCATCTTGAGTAACTAATGCATATGATTTTGTTGTTTGTTTTGCTCACTGCTGCATTGCCAGCACCTACAACATGCCTGGAACATAGTAGGTGGTCAATTAGCATTTGTCCATTGAATGAATGAACAAACCAAGGACGGAAGGAACAAACGAAGCCAAACCTCCTTGCCCGCAGCCTCCCCTCTCTTGTTCCACTGAAGCCCCACCAGAGGGCTGTAAACAACTGCACAACAAACAAGGAGCCGGAGCACCCGCACCAGCCCACCGGCAGAGGCCTCTCCTTACAGGAAACTTCGACATGTTCACAGCAAGCATTTCAAATCTCAGATAAGACATTTTGTGCATCTTGGGGCAATTTGAAGTCAGGGATTATGAAAATGCTTTAACGTGCTTTAAAAAGATTTCTAGGAAAAAAAAGAGATTCTTTGTTTATAGCAATCGGATGCTAAAAGATATTTTTTAAAGGTGTATGATATGGTATGAGCTTAATAAACAACCACATTCTAGAGGAGAGAAGGCGGTGTTGTGGAGCCTGGCCCTCACGGGGACACGCCACTTGACATAAACAAACAGACAAGACGTAAACTAAGAGACAGCGATGGATTTCACGGCAGGCAGTGGGTGGGAGAACATATGCGGAGAAATTCATCTGTGAAACCAAATAGTGTTTCGTTCTGAGCTCCCCCACATTTTACAGAGGGACAGGGTCAAACCTGCACCCAAGGGACCCAGTCAGGGGACGGCGGACCTCTGTTCAACAGCAGAGTAAACTTCTAGACAGAGCCATTCACAAATTGTGTGTGGTCTGTCATAGTACTTGTAAAATCAGCTTATTTGTTACCTCTAAACATGTTGATAAAATAAATCGGTTAAGAAGACTGTTAAAAGTAATCATGGATGCTGAGTCCATATGCGTTTCTAAAGGACCATAGGAGCTTTAACAGAACAGTCCCGATTTTCCTTTGGAAACAGCACAATGAAATCATAGGAACAGTGGGTGCAAGGTTTAGGAACCCAGGTTCATCTAGCTCTGTTCTGATGAGCTGTGTGACCTAGGGAATCCACGCAACCTCTCTGGGCCTTATAAAATGAGAGTGTTCAATTCAATGATGTTAAAGGACCCTTCAGACCTTACACGTTACGATTCTCTCCCCTCTTCCTGAAAATTCGAGGGAACTGCTGTCAGAGCCAGGGCGCTGCTCTGCTTGACCCTTCGTTTGACCCCAGGTGACAGTTTTTATTAGTAGCTGTGCCTGCATTAGCCTCAACATCCCTTCCATTCATTCCCTACTTCCACCAGCAACACTTACTGAGTGGCCCAAGGCATAGCTGCTGGAGATAAAATATGGAAGATTAGCCCTCGACCTCAAAGAGGGCCCGCTGGAAAGGTGAGATGGCAGAAACAGCTCTCCCTATGGGGTCAGAGAGCTTTGCCTGAAGGTCAAGGAAGCCGAGCCAGAGGGAGGAGCCAGGCCCTGCTGAGGATGGCAGGGAGTGCCAGCTGGGCCAGGTGTCCCCAGGGGAGGTGACACTTGAACTCCATGTAAAGGATGAGCTGGAGTCGAGAGCAAGAGAACGGTGGGTAAAAGCGTGGACGCATTTAGGGGCCTGCAGGTTGGTGGACCAAACGGATGCACTTCACCTTGTGAGACCAGTGAGCAGGACAACCCGAGAGTTGAGGCAATCTTCCGAGGGCGGTGGAGTCCCCGTGGAAGTTTTCAGCAGACAAACACTTTCAGATTGTGCTATAGAGGGTGAATGTGGGGACAGGAACATGGTGGGGGAGGTTATGGTAGAAACTCGGGAAGGGGGTATAGGTGAGACCAACCGAACAAAGGGAACAGCTGTGGGAATGAAGATGAGGGAGGGAGCCCAGACCTGCCTGGGAGGTCGCTTAGGCGAGATGCAGTGCTGGTCAGTGTGTGGGGCAGCGGGGGGGACAACGCCTGCCGAGCGACCAGGCGGACCGTGGTGTGCTTCCCTGCGTGGGGAAATGCAGGAGGAGGGGCAGGTTGGGGTCAGGGGACACCGAGCTCCTGTTGAGCCCGAGGGTCTGTGGGGGAGCTAGCCAATGAGCAGTTGGAAACAGGGTCTCAGCAGAGCAGTCTGGGCTGGAGGCTGAGAGAGCCAGTGTCAGGGTGAACATGCTGGAGAGTAGCAGAGTGAGGAGGGGTGGGGTGGGAGCCTGGAGGTTAGGTTGTCCCTGGAAGGAGGAGGAAGTTGGCAAAGACCCAGGAAAGTGACCAGTGAGGCGGTGGGCAATGTGGAAATCATCCGTAACCAGGTTTCAGTAGAGGGATATTTTCGAGAACATGGGGCCCTGGCTGGTGTGGCTCAGCTGGTCGGGTGTCCTTCTGCAGAGCGAAAGGTCACATTCCTGGTCAGGGCATGTGCCTGGGTTGTGGGATCGCTCCTCTGTCAGTGGGTGGGTGAAAGGCAACCCATCAGTCTTTCTCTCCCTCTCTTCCTCACTCCCTTGTGCTTCCTCTTAAAATAAGTTTTAAAAAACAAGAAGAAGAAGAAAATATCACGGGCATGGTCCGCAGGGCCAGATGCTGAAGACAGAGCAAATGACTGACTTCACCTGGAAGCACAGCAATGAGAACCCTGGATTTGTTCGCTTGGAGAGTCTAGGTGGCCTGCCTGCCCAACAGCATTTTCAAGACAAGCGGGGCGAAGCCAGTACACAGAGGCTGCGGCAGGCACAGCCGGGGGAGGAGGGCAGGCAGAGAGTGTGTGTGTCACAGGTGGGCCCTCCAGGCAGCCTTCTGCGGTGGCTGCACGCACGCCTTTCTGCCTGTTTGCACCTTAGTCCTTTGTCCCAAAAGGATGGGTGGCCTGTCCAAGAGGCTTTTCCACCCTCGTTGTCACCACTCTCATGACATCAGCCTGCAGCTAACTTCACATTACAAGCTTAAGACGTGTCATCTCTTAGAAATACAAAGGTCGTGACCCCAGTGACCTGGTGCAACCCACAGAGACCTGGGGAGAGGCTGCGTTGGCTGGCATTTGCTTCATGGGGAGGGTTCAGAAGCAGTCAGAGGAGGAAGTCGTTTTGACTTTCGGGACAGTGACTCGGATCCTGGCTCCTGGGGTCCAAGGCATTATAGATGAGACAAGATAAATTCACACAGACCACCGAGTCCTGTGGAGGGAAAGGGACAGCGCCACTTGTCACTCAAGGGGAGGGGAGAGCACCTCAGAGCACCTCGGCCAATCTCTCAAGATGAGAGTGCCTCGGCCCTTGCCTTGACAAGCTTTTATTGGGCTCAGTTTGCACAGGAGTACAGGGTGTATACGTAAAGCTCATCAGTCATTGTCTGGCAGAAATGATTAAACCACAGATAACATTCAAAGAACTCTGAGGGCTTATTCTGAGTCAGGGTCAGATAGTTAAAGGGCCATAAAACTTTGGGTAACAAACTCATTTCCTGCTTGGACCCTTATCATTTGAATTGAGGGTATTAGCAAAGTAGGTTTCATAGGATTTTATGAATTCTTTCTTAGGCCTGATTGCCCTAGGGAACCCGCCCTTTCCAGCACAGGGTGGCATCCACCTCCAGCATTGTTTCAGGCTTAAGTCAGGCAGGGGAAGTAAGGCAGCCAGGAGATTAGGAGACTTCTTGCAGACAGAATGAGGACTCAGGCTATGTCAAAGCCGAGGGGTGAGGGTCCATCACCCCCTTTTTCTATAGCCCCCAAGTCCTTCCCTGAGGGCCCCCTCATGATCGTGCCTATCTTAGGTCGTCCCTCTTTTGAGGAATCTTACCCGTCATTGGCTAACCTGTCATCTGCCCGGGGCCAAGCAGGGTGAAGAGTAAGGGGACAGAGGTGGTGCCCCTACAAGGAAGATAAGCTTTGTCTCCTAAGTGGCTTATGGTCCCAAGGTCCTTCACTCAGCCTTAGCCCTGGAGGATTACAGCTCTTGAAACCAGGCAGGGCGGTTCCCAACAGGACAGAACCCAAAGGCAGAGGCACCAGCACAGGCTGTTCCGCAGTCAAGGTGCATCACGAGCTCCCAGGAGCCTCTGGTCGGCAACCCCCTTGAGTCTGGGTCGGGTCCAGAAGAAAGAGCTCTCACTCTGTTTGTTTTTCTCAGCACCAGTCCTTTCCCAAAGCCTGGCAGGAGGTAACCTCAGGGCCGTTGCCGTGACAGGGAGGATCAACGAGGGCAGAGGCAGAAAGGAGAGCCTGCAGTGGAGCCTGCTCTTTCCGGTCAGGTGGATGCTGGGTAGGTGTCGTCTGCCCCTCACTACAGCCGAGGGGAATTTGCAAGATGTTCAATGACTGGCTCAGGGTGGCAAGTGGCAGAGGCCACGGGACCCAGGGCCTTGGAAGCTAGTGTGCATGGCTTCCCTAGTTTCATTTAAGGTGGAGGAGATTTTAAAAATCAACAGCCGAGACCCAGCGTCTAGTGGAGGTTCTGTTTTGACAGCCGCACCACGAGGCCTGGCATCTGCCCACTGACCAGACTTCACCACCCATAATCACACGAACCTGGGACTGACACCCAGCCCTGCACATGCAAGCTGGGTGAGACCATGAGCACTTACCCCCCAAGTTCGAGGTGCCTGCCCTACATAGTGGGGGGACCTCGTCTGCCCTGCATAGTATGTGTGGGGGGGCACACCTGCCCTGCATAGTGGGGATGCTGCACCTGCCTCACAAGTCTTCACTGCAGGTTGAATGAAGTGTACGTAGGGTCTGAACCACTGTAGATGCCCCAGACGTGATAGCTATTATGTTTTTTAGTATAATTCTCTCAATAGCAGCATTCAGTACAACTCTGATCAGTGTAATCCACATGGAATTAAGTACCAGTCTCTCACTGGGGGAGCACGGAGGGAGACACAGCACCCTGCTTTCTGCCGACCGCTGGGACTCCCTGAGGGGCACTTTACACAGCCAGCATCCTGGTCGCCCTGGCCAGCATTTTCCAGGGCCAGCCCTTCCCCTCGCCCCACTCCTTCAGCTGGCTTCTGCTTTGCCCGCCTCCATGTGGCACCCTGTCCTCGGCGGGTTTTCAAGCCTGCATTCAGGGTATGCTGGGTGCTAGGCTGTTCTTGGGGTGGTTTCGGACCCACCTCCCCATCAACAACAGGTGCACATGACTCTCGAGTACCTGCCTTCCGACTCGTGCCGCTGTGACCTTCTCTGTCTCCCTCCTGTGCAGGTAAGCAGCTGAGGGGAGCTGAGGGCAGGGAGGCGCTGGCCAGGACTCTTCAGCCCCAGTTCTATCCTCACAGGCCTCAAGTTCCAGGACCGGCCTCACTCTGACCTGAGACACAATGCAGAGGCCTCACTCTCCTCTCTTTTTGTTCAGGAAACATCTGGAAACTCCTCTGAGGATATCTACCACAGGGCTTCTAACGAATGTCAGACTCCTGTGTATTCTTCCGAAGTTTTTTGTTTGTTGCCTATTATGAGAAATAACATATGTATCTTCTCTCAAGCACGGAACTTGAACCCAAGGCACAATGTTCGTAGTTCAATCCTGCTGTCGGAGAACCCAACACATGAAATCTGAATTCGCCACACGGAGTAACTGGGGAAGAGGAGTACAGATACTCCTCGACTTACGGCGGGGTGACGTCCCCATAGACCCATCGTAAGTTGAACGTATCATAAGTCACAATGCATGTAACTCACCTAGCCTGCCGGACATCACAGCTTAGCCTCGCCTACCTTAAACATGCTCAGAACACTTACATCGGCCTATAGCTGGGCAAAAGTATCTAACTGTATAATGAAGTGTCGAATATCTCATGTAATTTACTATGCATATCACTTTCACAACATTGTGAAGTCAAAAAATCATAAGCTGAACCATTGTAAGTCTGGGACTGTCTGTGGTTTTTGACACAAACCAGTCATCATTTTATAACAATATTTGCTGCTCATTGTTTTAAATACCAGTCTTCCAGAGCACTCTCAAAACATGGTTCACATTGAAAGTTATTCTTTGTCCTATTTCTTCTGTCTCAATTTCGTGGTGCACAGAGAGAAAACCTAACTTGAGGAGGTCGTGGTGACATTCAAACACTCGAGGGCTGGTGCGTCAGCACGTGCCGCCCTCACACTGCCCGTCACCCCGGGCAGCAGTGCAGGGCTGTTCTGCAGTACTGGTGACAGTTACACCTGGTGTGACTGATGTGGCCCACAGAGCTGGGAATGATAGAAGCCATTCATTCACTCCCAGCTCCGTGCTACACATGCTTCTTCACTCTTCAGCACATAATCATAGCATTGGTTTATTCCCATTTTTGGGGAAAGAAAACTAAGGCTCAGAAGAGTTAAGCCCAAGGTCTCAGACCATCAGAGAGAAAGCAGACATGTGCCCATCCACCCGATAGGTACTTGAAAGCTGGCTCACTAACCTCTGAGAAGACCCCCAGGCCTCCCCATACCACCCAGAACCTAGGCGACTCTGTAAGGACTCGGACCAGAGCTGGGGCCTGCAGGGGAGACGAGTCAGGGGTCATGACCCTGGTTCAGGGGTCATGAGCCTGGTTCAGTGGGTGTGTCTGTCACACTGGGTGGCTGCCCACCACAGGTAGACGTGTGTGTACATGTGCGTTGTGGACACAGGAGGGGACAGGGGTCGTTTTGTGAAAAGGAAAGCTGCTGTTGTTCACAGGAAATTAGGAAGCCATACAAAAACTGGACAGTGGACCACAGCGAGAGCTCTGCCCTAGTGGAGGGTTGGCACAGAGCTCCCTGTGAGATAGGAGACAGCCCACTCTGGGCATGCCAGGCTGGGGCAGAAGCAGGGCTGCCCAGCATCACCCCTGTGTCCAGGGACCCAGGCTAGAGGCAACGCCCCATGCTGTTGTTTCCTCCCGGTGGCCTTTGGTTCCTAGCCATCCTGATGCGGGAGGCTGGGCAGTGTGCCTGGTGGGGCCCTGGCCTGGGCTGGGGATTGGCAGGAGCAGGTAGGCAGGTGGGAAGGGTGGTACTGAGGAGCACATCAGGGTGCCCACAGGCCGAGGAACCCAGGGCATCAGGCAAGACCCAAGAATCCCCAGCATCACACACATTAATGCAGAACCTGGGCCATCTCAGGGCTGAGCAGAACTTTATGCCCGAGTCACGGTGAAAGAAGGGTTTGCCGGGCCCATCACCAGAGCAGTATGATTCTGGGGAAGAGGCTCCGTAAACCCCTCAGCTGCTCCGCAGTCTCCTAGGCCTGCGTCTCCTCATTGGTAAAAGGAGGGTCACAGTACTCAAATGGGCAAGGGCACCAAAAGCAAGGCATGACTAAGAATCTGCCAGTCTGGAGGTCCCTAAGGGGTCATGACAATGACAACCGAGTGTCCTGTGACACTGTTCTGGAACAGAGAAAGAACATTAGGTAAAACTTCCAGGAAATCGGAATCAAGTAGAGACTTGAGTTAATAATGGACCAATACTGACCCCCCCGCATCGGGACTGACGGATGACACTAGGGAAGCCTGGGTGGGGGGTCCACAGGAACCTTTGTGTTGGCTTCCCAACTTTTCTACACATCGAGGACTCTTCAAAGATGAGACAGTTGCCCTGGCTGCTGTGGCTCAGTGGACTGAGCGCCAGCCTGCGAACTAAAAGGTCACTGGTTTGATGCTCAGTCAGGGCACATGCCCGGGGTGCAGGCCAGGTCCCCACTTGGGGACACTCGAGAGGCAACTGATTGATGTTTCTCTCACACATCAATGTTTCTCTCCCTTTCTCCCTCCCTTCCCCTCTCTCTAAAAATAAATAAATAAAAATCTTAAAAAAAAATAAGACAGTTATTTTCTGAGAAAGAGCCTGTTCTGTAAGTTTGGTGAGCTAAGGATTTTATTCTTCTCTGCCTAATGTGCATCCCCACCACATCCTTGCAAGTCCTTCTGCAGAATCTTGGAGCTTTCAGTCACTGGCAGTGCGCTAATGAGCAGTTTCCTTAAAAGAGGTCCAGCAGGGAGGGTCCAGCAGCCAGGGGCCCGCCTGGAGCCTTCTCCAGCAGCCTGTGAAACCAGGACAGTAACCCAGTGACCCTTGTGTAGCTGCTCTTCTGGGGCGTTGACCTTGTGCCAGCCTAGACCCTGCAGCCCGGAAGACCAGGAACTGTCACTGCGTCTGCCTCACACTCGAGGAAACCGAAGCTGCAAAGGTTAAGTAGTTGGCCAAGGTCACACCACAAGGATGTGCCAGAGCTGGCCTTGCCCTCCGACTCCAAAGGTCATATCCTCACCGCTGCTAAAGAAAGAAAACTGCACTTATTCTAATACATTTTATACTTAGGAAGCCTCCTGGTGTTCTGGCCCAGAAGCTACTGCCTTCCAAACCCACAGACTCTGAGTTCTAGGGATCAAAACCCATATGCCAGAGTATGACCGCGCTCCCACAAATTCCGTGTTCAGTCTTTGTAGTGTGAGCCTCGAGGTTTTCCCCAGCTGTTAAATATTGGCAAGGTCCTCAGTCTCCAGGGGGCTTTCAGGGCCCCCTGTCTCAGCCATTCCTATGAGGGGAAGAAGAAAAGCATGGATGGGTGGATGCTGACCCTTTTCTACCCAAATCCCAGGGCACGAGGCAGGGCGGAGACAGGACCAAGTCCAGATCCAAGCTGCCGGGGCAACTTATGTGCAGGCCCAGGTCAAGTGCCAGCAGCATGAGGGGGAAGTGGCTCCTGAGAACTGGAAATACAACACACCGGCTCACACTTGAACATGAATTATTTTTTAATCCTCACCCGAGGTCATGCTTATTGATCTTAGAGAGAGAGGAAGGGAGGGAGAAAGAGAGGGAAGAAACAGCGATGTGAGAGAGAAACAGCGATCGGTTGCCTTTGTACACACCCGGGCCAGGGACTGAGCCCGCAGCCCGGACATGTGCAGGACCGGGAATCGAACCCGAGATCTTTCAGCTTACGGGACGATACTCCAACCAACCTGAGCCACACGTGCCAGGGCTAAGCATTTTTAATGGTCTTGTAGCTTCTGACAACCACGATGACACGACTCCTGTGCAATCAAAGTCCACCAAAGCCGGCTTGCGTAGGATGGGAGCGCCTCCCTCATCCTGGCCTCGGTCTGCTCTCTGATCCCTTGTCCGGGATGCCCGCCTGACTGGAGCTCCACCTTTCCTGACCAACCAACCCCAGGTCACTGTGACGATGAGTTGAATTTACCTTCCCTTGGTGACTTTAAAGTTCTTTTCGTGCACTGAAATCAGTGTACAACCTCTTGTTTGTTGCTTTGTAAGCATCCTTGAGCCTTTCCCCGGATGTCTATTTCAAGACTTCCCTACACTAATTGTACTGGGACCTAGGCTGTGGGTAGGGCGACCGAGCGTGCGGTTTTCCTGGGACCGCCCCAGGTTCTAGCACTGAAGGTTTCGCATCCTGTGAAACCCCTCGGTCCCAGGCGAACCGGGGTCGTTGGTCACTTTGCCCACGGAGCCTCCCCTTTGCAGGCACCCCAACCCGTTCACAGCGGGAGCGGCGTTGTTCAGAAGAGGTGTAACAAGACCCTTGACCGTGGTCCTCGGACAGCGGCAATGCCGTGTCCTGGAAACTAGTTCAGAATGCAGACTCTCAGGCCGCACCCAGCCCCGCTGATTCGGAATCTGCTCTTTCACCTGGTCCCCAGGCAATTCCCATGTAGGTTAGTCAAGAACAGCTGCTCTGCAGGGCTGGTGACGTCAGCCCTTCTCTGGTGAGAAACACAACCTGGACATCTGCCTCGGAGACACACTTCCACCAGAGCCCCAGCCTGGAACTGAGCCCACAGCCTTGGGGAGGCAGCAGCGCACTGGACCGCACTGAAGCCACGCCGCCTGTGAGCGAGCCAGCGGGGCAGTCTCTCGGGCAGCGGGGGCAGGGCCGCCGCTGGCCCTTCCTCTCTGAGAATAGAGAGAGAGGAGCGACCTCAAGTCTGCTCTAACTCACATATTTAACAAGATAGAGTCCATCACAGGTGTTGGCAGCTTTGCTATGATTACAGGAAGTTCTTTGGTAACACCTCATATCTGATCTCACCACCCTGTCTTTTAACTTCGGAGTTCATCACGTGTCCTGAGGGGTTTGTTTTCTAAAAAACAAAATACCAGGGCCACGCCTTGGACCTCCGGACTCGAGGTCTCCGGTGAGAGGCCAGGCTTCTGTGCTTGGAGGAAGTCCCCCAAGTGGTTCTGAGGGGCAGCCAGGGCCAGAACCCCCAGGAAAACAGGTTGCACCTTGCTCAGCCCCGTCCTCTCTCTGCCATCCTTCCTGTCATCGGATTAAGGGGCTCTTCTCTCCTGGCACTAAAGGAGGACGACAGGGACACCCCACTCCACCCTCCCACAACTGGGCACACTCTTTTTCTGGGGGTGGGGTGAGTGGATTGTGAGAGACCAGGCCCCTAGAGACCTCAGAACCCTTGGGATGCTGGCAGACTGCACAGAGCTGGACAACGGGAGTGTCAACCCTGCTACAGAAACAGTACCGGCCAACTGCTGCTCTTCGGGGCAGATGTGTCCCTGCAGGTGCCTCGGGGCCTGGTTGCCCACGCCTGGGGGTGGTTTTCTCTGAGCCCTTCAATCTTTTCACTTCCGATTTTCTTCCCATCTACCATGACTTGGCTTTGAGAAGAACCCAGTCAGTCCATGGCTGGGAGGCATTTTTTTTCTGGAAACACCGTGACATTTCCTCCCAGAAGCCTTTACAGACAAGCTCCCTGCGCCCCCCTCCCAACCTCAGGGCTTTGGGGGACGTCAACCACAAACCTCCCCTTTTTAGGCCAGATTCTGACAGAGGCAGCGGCACCCGAGATGGCCTTGGGGACAAGGAGAGGGGGATGTGGATGTGGGGAGGACCACTCAGGGGCAGTCAGATGTGGGGAGGCCCCAGACGGCGATGAATGGCATGGCTGGGGCCCTGTCTTCTCTCTGGATCTCAGCTCCGCTCTCCCTGTGACATGAGGGGGCCAGTGGGTCTCTGAGCTCTGTTCCAGCTTTACGAAGCCATGATTCTGTGACTGCTTTTAGGGGCAAGGGTCCCTGCCCACTGAATGGTCCGGAGGCGGGAGAGGGGGACACATCCATAGGACCCATTCAGCGAGTGTGCTCTTAGGACGTGAGTTCCCAGGAGTGTGTTTGGGAGGGCTCATTTTGCTGTCTTCCCTGCGGGAGCTGCAGGCCACTGCCTGCTCCAGTGAGGTCCCCGCCCCTGGGGGAACCAGGAGTCCACCATCAATGTCCTCGGTGTGCCTGCTTTGCACACTGCTCCTCACAGCTCACGGAGGAAGCATTGTTATCCCCATCTGGTTTTCGAAGAAGACACCTTTAAGTCAGTTTAAACTGTGTTGAACGTACCAGTTCTGCTGAACTGGTATAATTTCGGGTCTTTTCCCTGTTGAATTAGAAATAGGCCAATTGTGTCATCCTTTGGTGATGAAGCACCAAGCATTTGTGCACTGAGAATCTAGCTGGCACAACATTGAGACTGGCTTTTAAATCATCACAAGGTGTTTAATGCCTCTTTATCGCATAACTGGTTACCTTGAGAGTGAGTTTGAACTCTTCTAGAACACCGGAACAGTCATGATTCAGTATGAGTTGGTGCATCACCAAACGGTGAAGTCCTGGGCCTTTTTGTGTGTGGGGTGGGGGTGGGGCGGGGGGTGGTGGTAGTTTTGTTTTCTCAAAAATTCTGGAGCATAATCAGCACAGGCTTCTACCTAAAGCTGCTGGAGCACCACTGACCTGTATTCCAAGCCCCATCCCTACCCACTTACCCATTTACTCTCATTTCACCCATTAGGCAACTATAACTCAGAGGAGTTCAGACACTTGTCCAGGGTCACACAGCTGGTGCGTGGTCAAGTCAGGATCTAGCGAGTCTGGCTGATCTCAAAGCCCATGTTAGTGAGACCACGTGCTGCCGTCTTAGTGATGAGGTTGGTGCAGGAAGCCTCTTCTCACCCCACTTGGGGCCAAGGGCTAGTTCTAGACTGTGGAGCCCAACTAACAGACCCACCAAAGCCACCAGTCCATGAGGTGCCGACTGTGTTCTAGGTGCCGGGGGTCTCACGATGCCTAAAACACATCCCTGCTCTCTGAGACTTAGAGTCTTGTTGGGCTGAGAAAAGAAAAAAGTCCATCATGGCCACATAGGGTGTTAAGAATGTTGAAAGAGTTAAGTGTGTGTGCTCAGGGAGCATGGAAGGGCCTTCCACCTTGGGGATCGGGGAAGACTCCCCAGAAGGTGACCTTTAAGATGGGTGTTGAAGGCTAAGAAAGTTATCTGGGGAGATGAGGCCTGGCTGGGGGGCAGTGGTACAGGCAGAGAGAACAGGGGGCGCCCCTGCATGTGCATTAAGATGCTACAAGAGCAAGAGGTGGAACCAGACCTCAGCAGTCTTTAAATTTCACCGAGGAGGTTGCGCTTCATCCTGACAGTGACAGGAGCCTCTGAGGGATCCCAGCAGAGGATGGGGGCATAATCAGATACACTTTTACAAAGACCACTGCTGAGTCTGAGAGAAAGATGGATGTTATGCCAAGAGGCAGGACAACCAGACAAGAGGTTCCGATGAAATCCCTGAACTGAGGAGCCCTAATGGGCGTAGAGAGGAGAGGCACCCTCCAGTCATGTTTAGAAGGCAGACTGACTAGAAAGAGGTGAATGAATTAGGCAATCGACAGGAGGGAGGAGTTGAGGCCCACACCCAGGTTTCCTGGTATGCAACCTGCAGAATGACGGGCGCCACCCACGGAGATAAGGGGGAAGGAACAGCAGGTCTGGGGAGGAGGATGTCAGGCTTGCTCCCTGCTCCGAGACTTTGAAGCCTGGGGCCCTCCCACGGGATTCCTCTGTGCAGTGGAGAGATAATCTCAGAAGGAGATACACAGAGATCTGAGGTTATCACCAGGTAAAAGACAATGGAAGCCCCACATGTGGGTGTGGAGGAGGTGGCCCAGAGGGTGGGGTGCAGTGAGGGGAGTGTGCAGGGAGGAGTGAGGTGAGCAGAGGGTCACAGGCCAGCTGACACCAGCGGCTCTCTGTCTTCATGACTTGGCCAAGCTCCCACTCCGATGAATCTAAAACCAGGTAGATTCTGCCTACGGTCACTAAATTACAAGTGGTACCTGGGATCAAATGTAGCTCTCCCATAAATTCATTGTTTTATATAATTATTGGCAGCTGCTTCATTAGGGCCTGTTGGTAAAAGTGTGAAAACTGAGTTTACCAGAGACTGATTGAATGAAAAGAATTAACATACGGAAGGAGTTAGAGGCGTCCCCTCCTCCCCAGTAGAAACACCGAGCACAGTGCCCTGATGAGCTTTGGGAAGAAGTGAAGCAGGAGGTTGTGGTGGAGGGAGGGGGGAGCTGGACTGCCACACCAGAGAGGTGGCAGTGTTGTGATTCGCACCCATAGCAGAAAGCCCCAGGAAGGGAAGTTTGGATGTGAGCATAAACCACATTTTTCTCGGGTCACTTTCATGTCAGCCAGGTCCACCAAGGCGGCCCCTGGAGAGGAGAGGTCTGACTGGGACCCGCAGTGCCTGGGATGGGCTGGCACCTGGCAGCCTCGGCCCTCAGCCCTTATCACCCGGTCCCAGGGAGCAGATACAGTGGCACAGGAATCCCTGGGTGTGGTCCTCACGCCACCACCTGGGGGCACACACCTTTGACCGCCTTCTCAGCAGGTTTCGCACTGCTGGGACCACATTTTCCTGTAGACTTTAAAAGTCATGTCAACAGATTACCTCTGGAAATGAATGAAAAAGACCTACTTTTGGAAATTGTGTCTGGAAACACAGCTGCCAATGACACTTCTGTCACGGGTTGAATGGTGTTCCCAGGAAGACACTTGGAACCCTAACCCCCAGGACTCAGAATGAGACCTGATTTGGAAATAGGGTCGTTGCAGATTCAATTAGTTAGGGTGGGGTCATTTCGGTGGGCCCTGACCCACTATGACTGGCACCCTATAAAAGGGGAAATTTGGATGTTGAGACACACACACACACAAGGAGAACGCCTTGTGAAGATGAAGGCAGAGGTCAGGGTTTTGCTTCCACAAGGGGCAAGGAGAGCGGCGTAGGCAGATTCTCCTTCACAGAAGCCAACCTTGTCGACACCTGGACCTCGACTTCTGGTCTCCAGAACTATGGGCCAGTTAATTCCTATTGTTTCAGCCACCCAGTTTGTGGTGATTTGTGACAGCAGCTATAGCAAACCAATACCTGTCTCTCCAGATTACTGTGCAGGTGGGCCACACCCCCAAGCCACACCTTTCACACCTGTGAAAATGTGCAGTCTTTCCAGGAGGGAGGAGGGGAAGCAGAGTGCCCCTGAATAGTCTTCTGGTTTCTCTGTCCAACCAAGTTCATATTCCAGCTGCTCAGCAAGTCCACCCATGGCCTGTCCATGACTGTCTCCTCACTTGTTTGTCCACTTATTAACTTGTTTGTCTACTGTCTCTTTGTTTATTTGTTCGTTCAACTCATCTACCTTATCCACACCCAGTGTTGTAGATGCTGGGCAAACAGCAGGAGCAGCGAAGCGGACAGGAGGCCTGTCCTCTCGGCACTGTCGTTACAGCAGGAGGATAAGGCACCCACCAAAGAGTCCTGATGCCAGTGTCAAGTTATGATGGCAGCAAGTGCTGCCAGTGATGGACACAGGGTGCCCAAAACCGAAGGGCTGGGGACCTGGACCTCCCAGTTAGCCCTGCCCCTGACCCCTGCCTGCTTCCACATGAGGACAAGGTCAGCTCCATTACAGATAGGACAGTCTTCGTGTGCTGCTGTGTTTTGCTGGTGATGAAAACGTGTATCTTTTCTTTTTAATAATTTTTTAATTTTTCAATTATAGTTGGCATACGCTATTATATTAGTTTCAGGGGTACAACATAGGGATTAGACACTTATATAACTTACAAAGTGATCACCCCGATACATCTAGTACCCACCTGACCTCACACATAGTTATTACAATATTATTGACTGTATTCCCTGTGCTGTACTTCACACGCCTATGACTACTTTGTAACTATTTTGTACTTCTTAGTCCCATCCCCCTTTTCACCCAATCCCTCACTCCCTTCACAGCTGGTAACCATCAAAATGTTCTCTGTGAGTTTTTTCCATTTTGTTTGTTCATTTATTTTGTTTTTTAGATTCCATACTATGAGTGAAATATATGGCATTTGTCTCCCTCGGTCTGACTTATTCACTGAGCACTGTACCTTCTAGATCCATCCATGGTGCTGCAGATGGCAAGATTTCTTTTTTTGTGGCTGAGTCATCTTCTGCTGCGTATATGCACCACTTCTGCTTTATCCAATAATGTGCCGACGGACATTTGGCTGCTTCCATATATTGCATGCTGTATCTAATGCTTCAACGAACATAGAAACACATATGTCTTTTTGAATTAGTGTTTTGGGTTTCTTCAGATAAATAACTGGAAGTGAAATTGCTGGGTCCTTTTTAGTCTCTTATTATAGCCGTTGTATTAAAGTTTTCTTTGACTAGTATAAGTACTGCTACCCCAGCTTTTCTATGTTTGTTTCTATTTTCATGAAATGTCTTTCCCCACCCCTTTACTTCCACTTGTGTGTGTCCTGTGATCTGAATTGAGTCTCTTGTAGACAGCGTATGCGGGGTCTTATCCATTCAGCCACCCTGTGTACTTTTTATTTTTATTGGAGGATTTAATCCATTTACATGTAAAGTAATTATTGATAGATATGCACTTATCGTCATTTTATTATTCGTATTTTTTCTTCTTCTCCTCCTCCTTCTTCTCCTTCTGCAAGAAGACCCTTTAACATTTCTGATAATGCTATTTGTTGGTGATGAGCTCCTTTAGCTTTTTCTTGTCTGGAAGCCCTTTATCTGTCCTCAATTCTAATGACAGCTTTGCTGGGGAGAGTAATCTTGGTTGTTGGTCATTGCTTTTTATCACTTAGAATATTTCATGCCAATCCATTCTGGCTTGCAAAGTTTCTTTTGAGAAGTCACCTGACAATCTTATGGGAGTTTCCTTGTGGGTAACTAACTGCTTTTCTCTTGCTGCTTTTAAGATTCTCTCTTTGTCTTAATGTTTGCCACTTTAATTATGATGTGTCTTGGTGTGGGCCTGTTTGAATTCATTGTGTTTGGGACTTTCTGTGCTTTCTGGACTTGTATGTCTATTTCCTTTTCCAGGTGAGGGAAGTTTTCCATCATTATTTTTCCAAATAGACTTTCAATTCCTTTTTTCCTGTCTTCTCCTCTGGTACTCCTTATGATGTGAATGTTGGTATGCTTAACATTTTTCCCAGAGACCCTTTAACTATCCTCATTATTTTTTTATTTTATTTTATTTTTTTGCTGTTCTGATTGGGTGTTCTACCTTTAATTCCAAGTCACTGATTTGATCCTCTGCTTCATCTAATCTCCTGTTGATTTCTTCTAATGCATTCTTCATTTCGGTTAATGAAGTCTTCATTTCTGACTGATTCTTTTTTATGTTTTCTATCTCCATTTTATGTTACTTATCTCTTTGTTGAAGTTCTCACTGAGATCATTGAGCATCTTTATAACCAATATTTTGAACTCTGCATCTGGTAGATTGCTTGTCTCCATTTTGCTTAGTTCTTTTTCTGGGTTTTTGGTTTGTTCTCTCACTTGAGACATGTTCCTTTGCCTCCTCATTTTGGCAGCCTCCCTGTGTTTGTTTCTGTGTATTAGGCAGAGCTGCTATGTCTCCTGGTCTTCGTAAGGTGGCCTCATGTAGTAGATGTCTGTGGACCCAGTGATGCAGTTTCCCTGGTTACCTGAGTCAGATTCTCCAGGTGTGTCCCTTATGTGGATTTTGTGTGCCCACCTGTTGTAGTTGAGCATTGATTGCTGTTGTCATGTCAATGGGAGGAACTGACCCTCAGGTTTATTGGTTGTGAGAACTGAGTATGACCACAATAAAGAGTTGTGTAGAGGCTGATCCTACAGGGCAGAATTGCTTTGGTGGGACTCTAGTACCAGCTGAGTCTTCCCTTTGAGTGTGTCTTTTGTGGAGGTGGTTGGGTGGTGCTCTGGTGTAGCCCGAAGTTGCCTGCTGGGTGTGTTGTTTCTGGAGCCTCTTGGGAGGTGCAGGCCAAGGTCAGCCACTGTCTGTGCCCTATTCGAGGCCATCTGGCATGAGCTACGAAATGATCTGCAGGTGGTTGCCCCTTGTGCTGAGCTTGGAGATGCCAGGGAGAAGCTAAGTAGTGAGCTGAGGCTGGCTGCTGCTAGTGCCAGGCTCAGGGCTGATTAGCAAGAGGTACGGAGCACACTGAGGCCAGATGTTGCTTGTTTGGGGTTTGCGAACCTTTGCGAGATTTTAGGAAAGTCCGCAACATGAGCCAAAAACAGGCTATTTGTATGGAAAAGCCGCTGGTAGTGGCTTGGGTGGGCCTGGAAGTTGGGTGGGGCAGGGTCTCAGGGAATCACCAGGGCATGGTGAACAGCATTTGCCAGGTTAATGGAGACTCAGGTATGGTGCTCACCTGCGCCTGTGAGGGAAGGGCTCAGTAAAGGAACAATGGCTTCTGCCAGCACTTCTGTCTGGGAAAAACCTGTCCCTCCAGCCCTTGACCTGAAGCTAGACAATTCAGCTCCTCCTTGTATGTCTCAGTCATCCTTTCAGCTGCTGCCCCAGTGCTGAAGTTCAGAGTGAGTAAGTCTGAGTAAGTCCATGTATGGGCCCTTTAAGATGACTGTCATGGATTCTAGAAGCCCTGTGTCTCACTCAGCTACAATCTCTGCTGGTTTTCATATCCAGAAATTATGGGAACTTCTCTTCCTGGCACAGAAACACTGGGATGGGGATACTAGTGCGTGGCTGGGGCCCCTGGCTCCTCTGAAGCCAAAATATCCCTCCTGATTTTTAACCGCCACTTGTGGGTGTGGGACCAGTTTGTCTCTCATCTTTGCCCCTCCTACTAAACTTGATGTGGCTTCTTCTGTATGTCCTTAGTTACAGGACTTCTGTTCAGCTAGGGTTAAGGCCATCCTCAGTGATGGTTGTTCTGTGGTTTAGGTGTAATTTAGATGTGGTTGTGGAAGGAGACAAGCTACAGCATTTACCTACTCCACTATCTTGTCCAGAAACCAAAAACATGCATCTTGAGCACAGGTGGGGATGTTAGTTTATGTCTGTCCCCTCTTCTCTGCAGCTCTGATTTTGGGGAAAAAACAAAGAGGCTCTCAGGCTGAGGTTGGGGGGTGTGCAACACCCATAGTGGCTGGATTTTCTAGATGAAGACCTTGAGGTGACAACACCAGAGAGTTACGAGTGACTCAGGTGGTCTCTGCAGGAGTTTGGGGGCCACTGGTATAGTTCAGGGAAGTGCAACTGAAAGGGGGGCTCCTGGGACCACCAGTACCACCTGTGAGGGTTTGAGAAATGCAAATTCAGGCTCTACCCCAGATCTACTGAATCAGGAACTCTGCAGTGGATTCCACCCCCACCCCAGGAGCTGCTGATGCTCCTGGCAGTTGAGAAACACTGGTATTGGGTACCCGCACAACTTTGGGGACAAACACAGTCCAGTTTCAGAGCTGGCCTTCTGCTTACCAAGATTTACTTGTCTTATTTTTTAAAAGGGTTGAAAACATCACCTGACTTCTAGTGCCCACTTCTAAAGGTGTGAAGAATATGTTAGATAATGCATGTAAGTGCCTGGGACCTAGTACAAGTACAATAAACACTAGCTCGTTATTTTTTTATCAAGCACTGGAGCCTTAGAAGGTTGTTAAAAAAACCTTCATGTGACCAGGGCCCTTTCTCAACCTGGCTGCCTGGAAGAACTGGTGCGGCCACCTGGCTCAGGGCCTTGTGCCCTTGAGGATTTATACACCAAGAGTTGTTAGGAATCTGGGCCGCAGCTTGCTCCAGGAAGTACAGCCTAAGATAAGGTTATACACGCACACTGTCATCATGACACCAGGTAGTGCAAAGTCAGTGTCTCCTGCAGGATCTAAACAAGGCTGTTGGCACTGGATGGAGGAGAGGGGGACGGGAGGGCCAGGTGATAAGTAGGGGTATATGAAAGGGAGGGAGGGAGCCTTAACGATTTTCAAGGAGGAGCCGGCACTTGAGGGCTGCAGGTACCAGAGAGAGGAACGTACAGGCATAGCGTTTATGTTGACTCCTTAAGCATCTCTGTCTCCCTGGGGAGAAGGGGGCTGTTCAAGGCTGTAAGAAAGCTCTGTGCTGGAACCAGTTCTTCCACTGCCAGGGAGGGCCATGCACACACACTGAGCTGATTCCCAGGATGTGCGCTTCCTGCCCCGCCTACTCCCCTGCCAGAACTTTTAACTGACAGCTGCAGGGCCCCCCCACGGCATTAAAACTCCCAGGCCTGGCTGCATAGGCTGGCCTCCTCTCCCACAGGGGCCAGGCAGGGCCCACACACCCCATCAAGGTGCAGAGGCAGAACCGAGCTTTCCCTCAGCTCCTTCCAGGGATTCTTGGGAGGTAATCCATTTGCTGAGCCAACATGTCAGGGTGATCCTGTCCCAGAGAAAGGGGTACAGCCCAGTCCGAAGCCCCTGCTTGTTAGGAAGAAGCCCCAAGAGGCTGGGGACATAGTGACCTCACCTGAGGCTGAAGGGTTCTGGCCATGGGGGCACCTTCCTCGTGGGTTCCTGACTCAGGTTTCCCTCTGCAGTAGTCTCTGAGCCCCTCCCTCCCCCTTCTCCACCTCATCCCTGCACAGATAACTAGCAAGCCTCCAGCATATTCTTTGCTGAGTTCTCCTGGCTTTATCACTGCTCATAAAATAGGGTGAGAGCGCTAGCACCCCAGCAAGAGATAGGCTAGGCCAGGGGCCAATTAGAAAGAGAGTGAGAAAGGTTGTATATGCCTGCTGACCTTACATTCAGTTATGTGTTTTCTCTCATCATCCTGAGTTTTACTTTATAATCTACATTTCTTTGTTATCTGGATTTTTGAAAGCTACCTACAACTGTTTATAAAGAAGACATATTTTAGTGGTAACCTACTCCTTATCTCCAAGGGGGTTGAAAGAAAATTACCCCCCAGTCAGGGCATAGTCATGTCTAAGACATGTGAAAGGGGATGGGGCGGAGGGGTCGTGGTGAGTGGCCCATGTGCCCACCCAGCTTCTCGTGCCTCCCCCTCTTCTGTCCCTACCACCCTCTCCCCCATTCCCTGCCCCAGAAGAGGGTCAGAAGCCACTCAGGGAGGGACCATTCTCTCCCCCGGCTCCTCGGCTCCTCTGGGAGCCCCCACAGAGGTCAGAGAGGCAGATGCCCTTCTTCCTGTTGCCCCCCCCCATTAAATGTGTCTTCTTGGCATACCCACCCTTGCACGACCTCTGTCACCCATTCTCCTGAGCTCACCCCGGGTTCAGTGGCCCGCAGGCCCTGAGGCTCTCACCCATCCCCCAACACCTGGGTGCTTTCATCTGTTCGACCCAAGCGCCCCAGCATCCTGTCGGATCTGACACTCTCCCATTGAAAGCCATGGGTGGACTGCCCCTTCCTGCTGAATCCACAGCTGTGCACACAGAGGGACTCGGGGCTTCAGGTTTTCCCTGCATGACTTCTGTTCCGAGTGGCAGTATGGTGCAGCGCTAAGGAGCCTGGACACAAGAGCCCGCCCACTCAGGCTGGGATTGGCCACTTCCTGTGTGTGTGCCCTTGTGCAAATCTCCCGTTCCCGTGGTTGCCGTTTTAATTGTGATGATAAAATATACATAACATAAATTTTACCATTTTAACCATTTTTAAGTTTGGTGGCATGAAGCACAACACATTCCTATCATTGTACAAGTCACAACCATTCATCTCCAGAATTCTTTTTTTTAATGTTTTTTTTTTAACTATTTTTAGACAGAGGGGAAGGGTCGGAGAAAGAGAGGGAGAGAAATATCAATGTGTGGTTACCTCTTGTGTGCCCCCTGCTGGGGACCTGGCCTGCAACTTAGGCATGTGCCCTGACTGGGAACAGAACCAGCAACCCTTTGGTTTGCAGGCTGGCACACAATCCACTGAGCCACATCAGCCAGGGCTCCAGAATTCTTTTTATCTTGCAAAACTGAAGCTCTAGGAAACTGTGACACATGTTACACATGGATGAACCTTGAGGACGTTGCGCTGGGTGAAATCAGCCAGCCACACGAGGACAAATACTATGTGATCTCACGCACATGAAGTCCAAGAGTGGTCAAATTCAGGGAGACAGAAGTGGAACGGCAGCTGCCAGAGGCTGGACAGAGACGGGTGGGGAGCTGTTGTGTGATGGGCACAGAGGCTGTTTTGCAAGATGAGAGGATTTTCGAGACTGGGTACACAACAGTGCGAATGCCCTTAACGTTAGTGAACTGCACAGTTAAAATGGCTAAGATGCTAATTTTTATGTTACGTGTAATTTATCACAGTTAAAAATTTAAAAACCTACGCCCCGCAAGAAAACTAGAAACTCTGTTTGTGAAACAGTAATAATCATACTGCCCATCTCACTGGGTTGTTGGAAGGATTTCCTGGGTAATACATGCAACAGAATAGAAAATGTTCACACTGCTGCTTAGCCGTCTAAGTGCCCTCATGTCAGCTCCTATTACCATTTCACAGTAAGCAGGGCAGCGAGGGGGTGGGTTAGCAGATCTGCTTTTCAGAGAAAGGGGACAGGGCTACAGGATGACATGGTGGGGGTGTGCAGGGAGGGGAGTCCATTCTGGGACTTTGGGACTCAAACCCACACTATGGAGGAATTCCTCAAGGCTGTTGACCTAAACATCTGCATCCCAGCAGAATTTCAAGGCCAGCCAATTACATAGACTCGGATCATTTTGAACTTGCGATCATTCATACGCAGGAGGCTGGATTTCTGAGTGTTCCACCTAGCAAAAGGGGGAGCTGAACTCTGGTTTGGCACAAGCCAGTTAGGTCAAGTGCAGGAAAGATTTCTGGATTTCCTTACAGAATAAGCTACCTCAAAGTCCTTCCGCAGTGGTTTCTGGGAATATTGTTGTAAATCCTCTCATCTTCCAGTCGAGCGAAACATCATGTGAATTTTTAAAAAATATCTTCACAAAAGAACCTTATGAAACTATAAAATGTAATTACATTTAATAAGGAATTTTATTAAAAGGAGAAAAGTCACAGCCTTGAAAATCTGGGGAGTATGTCCCCAGTTTATTGGGGTCTTACCACAGCGAAGCCTGGGCCCTGGACTCTTCCCCTCCTCCCAGTGATCCATCCATGACTTCAGGGCGGCAACTGGGCAGAACCCCCAGTTCTGTGGAGAGAGCCATCTGCAAATGGTAGCAAAGACTAACGAAGCAAAGAAAGTGTATTCTCCTAGGGCTCACAGCATCTGCTGGCCCAAATGACTCCTGACATGTGTACTGACTCTTGGGATCTTGCTCCAAGGATTCTAATGACCTCATTTCCCCCAACTTTCCCCTCTGGGCAGCCAGCAGGCAAGCATGGGCGGTCTCCTGAAGGAGGGGCTGAGAGGTGGGGACAGTGGTCTGCTGTCATCACATCCAGTCCTCAGTGTGGATGTGGGTGGGCTGGTGTGGCTGCCTGGGAGGAAGGGCTGTGGGACCCCGCTGTGCCTCACCCTTCCCTCCGCTCCGCATCATTAGCCAGCAGCTACTGCACTAATGCTGAGGATGCTGATGGCTAACGATGCCGTTTTTCTTCTTCTTTGTTTTATAGCTTTACTGAGGTTTAACTGACATACGATAAACTGTACATATTTAAAGTAGGCACTTCAATAAGCCTTGACATGCCTACACCCCTGACACCATCTCCGTGATACAGTGAACACCTCCATTCTCCCTGAGTTCTCGCTCCCCGCTCTGCACCCTGCAGCCCACTCTGCCCCAGGCGACCTCTGATCTGCTTTTTATCACTGTAGATTCATTTCATTTCACAACATTTTCCATAAATGGAACATACATTATGCACTTTTTTTGTTCCAGATTGTTCCGCTCAGCATAGATATTTATTCATTTTTGCATATATAGCTAGTTTATTCTTTTTTTGTAGTTGACTAGTATCTATTGTGTAAATACTGTAATTTGTTTGACTCATTTAACTGCTGATGGTCATTTGTGTCCCAGTCGCTGTGGAGACACATGCTTTCATTTCTGTTGGGTACATACTGAGGAGTGGAATAGCTAGACCATAAGAGGCTCATGTTTATCTAAAGAACTACTTTATTGTCTTACAAAGTGGCTGTACCTCCTTATGTTCCCACCAGTAGTGCATGAAAATTCCAGTTGCTCTGCAAGTTACCATCATTTGCTACTGAAGGTCTTTAATTTTAGACATTCCGACAGGTGCATAGTAGTATCTGTGGTTTTCAGGTGTGTCTCCCTAACAAATGGCGGCGAGCATCTTTTCCTGTGCTTACTGGCCACCGGTGTGTCTTCTCTGGGGGACTGTCTAGTTGAAGCTTTGTCTGTCTTTAAAATTGAGTTGTTCATTTCTTTATTATTGAGTTTTAAGAGTTTTAAAAGTAAAATCTAAACACGAGTCCTTTATTACATACATGCACTTCAGTCTGTGACTTGTCTGTTCATTCTCTTAACAGTGTGTTATGAAGAGCACAAGATTTTGATTTTTAAAAAGTCTTATTTATATATATATTTTAAATTTTATGAAGCACATTTTGGTATCTTGTCTAAGAAATCTTTGTTTAACAGATGGTCACAAATGTTTTCTCTTCTGAGTTCTTCCAGACATTTTATAGATTTGGTTTTTACATTTAGGTTTATGATGCATTTTGAGTTAATTTTTGTATATGCTAAAAGGTAAGAATGCAAGTTTATTTATTTCCATATGTATACCCAGTTGTTCCAGCACCGTTTGTGGAAAAGACTATTTTTGCTCCACTGAGTTGCCTTTGCACCTCTGCTCCTTTGTGGAAAGTCAGTTTGCATGGGATTTGTTTGCCAGGATTGACTAATGAGCACCACAAACGCGGGGGCTTCAAACAAGAGAAATGGATCCCCTCACAGCTCAGGAGGCAGAAGTCTGAAACCGCAGCATGCACACCGCAGCTGCCTCCTCCTGCCCCACGCTCTTTGCCCCCCACTTTAGCCCATTTCGTCCTACTTGCAAAGGGTTTAATGTAACATAAGAAAGACTGGGGCACAGACCGACAAGAATACAGACGAAGAAAGGCAGGACCACAGCATCACGTGACTTTAGGGGCACGTTGCATTCTATGTGACAGATACTCCCCTGGAGTTAAGCAACACCCAGCCCCAAGGACGGGTTTGAAAGTAGACCCTCCACGGGCTTTCTTGCTCCTACATCTCCAATTGCACCGTTGCTCTGGGATGCCAATCTGCACATTCTGCTGTCAAAACTCGACCCAAGTACTAGCCAAATGTGACCTCAACCAAACCACCCTGGGTCCCTCAGGGGCATTCATGTCTCCTTTCTCTGTACTCACATATGCTCATCAGAGCTACCTTTGAATATGAGTAGTTCTGTCCAGGCCTTTCTGCCTGACTAGAGTGTGCATTTCAAGAACACAGGGATTATTTCAGCTGCATCCCTGACTCTTAACACCGGGCGGCTGGCCTGGCAGAAACTCAGTGATTGGGGGGCAAGTGAACAAAGGAACTGAGAGTCAGTAGAAGCTCCAAAGGTCACACACCCTCAGCCCTTTCTGGAAAGTCTTGGGTGTCGAATACAAGAGTTCTTCAGGGATGCAGGGCAGGCTGAGAAGGAAGCGGGGGTGTTTGGGACATTAGGGTCCATGCATCAGCTCTGGGCAAAGCCAGGGAAGTGGGGAGACCCGGTTCCATGTTCAGCCTCCTGTGCTGATGTCATTGTGTTGATATCATCATATTGGCAAACATTAAAACCCGGTGGATGAACACTCAGTGTGTTTGCAGAAGAGGACCCCCGGAGCACACTCGTGTGCACAGGGACAACTTAGGCAAACACAGGAATTGTCACACAGAGATCACAACACATGTGGATATGCACTTGTGCCCTTGGATAGCAAGGAGTGTACACACACACTCATACGCACAGGCTCAGCAATCTTGGAGAGTCAAGACACACGCAAGTGAGTGTGATAATGTGTTCAAGGACAGGAAAGTTAGAGCCCTGAGCAAACCCAGGGGCTATCTCTCTTGATAATCAAAGCCAAAGGAAGCTTGAAGAGAATGAACACTGAACTCCTCCCTGTCTCCCCTTCCTGTTTTCCAGAAAGTAGCGTGCGACTTTGTGCTTGTAAGGAACCACACTGTCCCGTGCTCTGCAGCCAGCAGCCAGAACCCGCAAGCATTTAACCAGCTCAGGCCCTTCTCCGCACAGCTCTGCACTAGTTGGGGGGAGGCCTCCAGGAAGGGGGTAACTTCCTGCCAGTCCTCTGCTCTGGGCGTTGCCCCTACAGTGGTCTGGCTAGTTCTGGCCTCCTGCGTAGTGCTTATTCCTTGCCTGTGTCTGGTTCTAGTTGCGTCAGTTACAGTCCCAGTGCATGTGTGTGTCTCTGGCCAGGAGCTCCCCGAGGACAGCAATCTTGCCTTCCATAATGAGGTCGAGCCTCTCTTCAGGGGAGGCCAGGCCTCACTGGAACTCCACCAGAGGAACAGGCATTGATTTTGCTTCATCATCTTCACACACACCAGGGGCCCTTGAAGAAGGAGTTTCTGAGTTGGGTTTCTATCAGTGGGCTAATCTTCTCTCCCCTACAGATCTTTGGGTGCAGAGGGCCTTTAACACGGGGTCCTGGTGAGCCCCCAGACTTTAGGTTTCAATCACTGGCAGGCTCAATCCCAGCCCATGCAGCCTAAGGGCCGACTCCTCTCAGGTTTCCTGGCATCTCTGAATCACCAGGGAGTTGTTGAGAACCTGAGGTTTCCTTAATAATTTACATCCAGGCTCCTCCCTTGACGGCATCACATGGCCCGGGACAGAGCAGTAAACACTATCCTGGGGTAACCAGATCTCCAGGGTCAGGTAACAACGACAAGGGGAACAATGCAGGACTACCCTGAACTCCAGCCAGCTGGCCAGCGTTACCTGGAGAGCTGGCCCCAGCTGGTGGCCAGTGACCTGACAGGGTGCCACTGCAGTTCAGCAATGGCCTTCCACTTGCTGGGAGGTGAAAGGGTAATTGAGAAAAAGGAATGCTGTGGGAACTAACTTATGAAAAAGATGAAGGTTTTGTGTGTGTGGGGGGGGGTTTGTTTCTGGTTTTGGTTTTGTGTGTGTGTGTGCGCGTGACCTCACTGGCCTGTGGGGCAGCTGAGAGAGGTATCGTTGGTTTGGACGCCCTATTCCCTGCCTCGTCTCTGTCATCTGCACTGGAGTGCCTGCAATCGTCCTTGCTCCTTGACCTTCCACCTGTGCTCCAGGCTCATCCCCTGCCTTGTCCCATGACTTGGTTCTCCTGACTCTCACCTGTCTCTTTCCACTTATCCATTCTTTAGCATATAAACATACTTGGGTCTTGGGATCGTGAACCCACTTTTGTCCCCAGTCACCACCCTACTCCTCGCCTTCCTTTTTGAATAAGGCACTGGAAAGAAACAGGCATCGTGCCCTTCCTCCCACCCACTGTCCACAGCTCACCTGCCTCTTCTACCTGCACCACTAAAACAGAGACCCCCCAACATCCAGCTCTTACAATCAATAAAAGTATAATCCTATCTCATTACTTAAGGTAGTTATGTTCTAGAAAGTTGCCGTAAACATTGAATTAGCAAATATTGAGCCCCAGGGGAAACACAAGTGTAGATACCTATGAGCCTCTGGCCACAGCGTTTCACCAACCCATCAGTACCTAACCTTTGTGTGTGCTTCTGTTTAAAGACAACTTATTTAACATACGTTGTTGATTCATTAACATTGACCCTGTAGCCAGCAGCACTCGTGCCTGAGTGGAGTTTACCTAACACTCATCTCCTCTGTGGGGCACTTCACAGCCTTCCTGCGTCTACTGGACAGGCCGCACTTCAGAAAAGGTTTAAAAAGTGGCAGCAAACAGGGCATGGAAAGGAGGCTTGTTTATAGCACGAGAGCTGAGCAAGAAGGTTCCATCTTTATCTGGGAATGTGCACATTAGGTGACTCAAAATTTGCACAGCTTGGCTGTGTTTCCACATGACTCTGAAAGTTCTAGCAAGTAGGTGAGTTTGCAAATTTGACGTCTGAGAATAAGGAGGTCGGCTGTATTTAACTTAGCTGTTTTCCATTTTTCCTGGCTAGAATGCAAGGTCCAGGAGACCTTGTCTTTTACTGCTCTATCCCCAGAGCCTAGCCCATGGCAAGTTCTTAGTACATATTTGTCGATTGAAAGAAAAAAGGGGAAGCAAGAAAGGAAGAAAGGGGGGACAAAAGAAATAAGTCCATGTTCCTCTCCACCGCATGACTGCAGGGACCTCGAGCTCCAGAGAGACCACAGGGCCACAACCCTCCTTGTCCTTTCCGGGTCCTCCCTGAGGTTCTTTGGCTCCTTCCTCTGCTCAGACCTCATCTCTTCTGGAAGCTTCCCAGACAGAGCCTACTCCTGACACTCGTCTCTCTAGCCCATCCACCTGCACAGCCTGTCTCTCCGATGCCAGATCCACAGTGCCTGCCATTCGGGAAGCCAGCTGGCCTCGTGCTTGGAAAGATTGCAGTCCTTGTTTTATGCTTTCTCATCCTTCCCTCCTCCATCTAGGCACTTCCTGGGGGCGGTGGAGGAACATGCCACCTTTCTCATCTGTCCACCGCCCCACTCCCCCTCCATCTGGTCCCCAGTTCCCCTGCCTAATGGCTGACCAGTAGCTGGAAAGCAGATTCTAATTTTCCCCTGCGAGTCTCCTGGGAGCTGAGAGTGGGGAGATGTCTAACCTTTCACGGTAGCTCTCTGGAGCATTTGCAGCTCCTGTTCACCTTGGACCTGGGTCTCGCCCAGGTGGCGTGAGGCAGCAAACCTGGCTTAGGGCATCAGACCCACCACCAATCAGCGAGTGACCTTGGGAGTCAGTGACCCTCCCTGGCCTCAGCGTCCTCATTTATTTTAGAAAGAAGTAAGACCAACCCTGCCTGGTGTGGCTCAGTTGGTTGTGCTTCATTCTGCAAAGCCAGAGGTCGGGGGGTCAATTCCCGGTCAGGACACGTGCCTGGGGTGCAGGTGCAGTCCCCGATCAGGGTGTGTTTGAGAGGCAACAGATTGGTGTTTCTCTTTCACATCAATGTTTGTCTCCCTCCCTCATTTCCCTTCTCAATAAATAAATAAAATATATATTTTTAAAAAGGTCACTTATCCTCTCATCTTTTGTGACAAATAAAATAAGTATATATAAAGGTGCTGTGCAAACCCTTCGAAGACACCTACTCCCGGTGTCATTTTATCCCTGGTTCTCTTGCCAATGGAACACTAGGTTAAAGTGACTCACACCAGGAGAGCATTCCTCCTCTTGCACACCAAGAGGCCTGGAGGGAATTCCATGATTCAGCGACTTAACAGTGTCCAGGTGCTTGGTTAACCTCACGGCAGCTCCTGGATTTCTTCTCCCTGGAAGGCTCCGAGCCTCGCTCGCCCTCTCACATCAGGCAGTCAAAACAGGAAGGTGTGGGCAGGGGTGGGGGAGCTGATTGGAAACACGAACCAGCAATTATCCGGCTCAGGTGCTTAATGTCAGGTGGTGGGGGCAGGCATTGGAGGAGGGTGGATGCAGAGGAGGGGAGAGGCCCCCCATCCCTCTCATTTTTTCACCAAGGAGGAGGAAAATCCTTCCCAGAAGCCCCCAGTAGACCACCTCTCCTTCGGCCAGGACTGGGTCACACTGACAAGCTGATCCATGCATGCAAGGAGGTGCTAAGGCAACTGCAGCTCATCCACAGTTCCTGGGCAGGGAGAAGGCCTGACAAGAGAAAATCCAGGTTCTGCCAGCAGGGCGGGCCAGGGGAGCCAACATCACCCGCCACCGGCCTCGTTCCAGGCTCTGCCCTCAGGCCAGCCTGGCTCCGTCCTCCTGGTTCCTGCCATCCCTCCCAAGACATCTTGCCATTTTCTTCTTCCTTTTCTGCAACTCCAATTCCACTCCTTTCCCTCTCCTTTCTTTTTTTCTGACACATGCTTCGTACAACCGCCACCATCCTGATGACGATGACTACCTGTACCCCTGGCTCCTAGGGGAAGGAGCCTTTCTCTTCATCCACTTTCTCGGAAGATCCAGAAAACTGCACCTCCAAGGCCACACCGGGCCTGATGGGTGGATGCATGCTGCGGGGTCATGTCAGATACAATCCCTGCGCTCACTCACTGCTTGCATACCTAGCGCACACTGCGTACACCCACCCGGTCTAGCTTGACCCTCAGGAGAACCCATGAGGCCGGCAGGTGGCCATAATAGCCCCTTTTGTCAGATGAATCACACAGGGCTCTAGGAAATCAAGGGGTTTGCCAAAGGCCACGGATCCCCTAGCTGTTGGGTCTGGAGGGGGGACCCTTGGCCCTGGCCCCAGACTGAGTGCCCCTTCCATTGAACCACAACCCAAGGCAACCCACCAGTGGCCTGTCTGAGCGTCCAGTTTAGATTCCAGACAAGCAGGCGTGTGCCGAGCTAACAAGCTCCGAACAACGAAGTCCGCTGTGTGTGCCAGGAGGGGAGCGGAGGGACCAGTGCCATGCTGGGTGTGCCGGCACAAGGGCAGCAGACAATGGCTGTTGTGTTCCACTGACTTACAGCTCCTTCGGGTTGAAAACTCCGCTCGCAGACATAGTCTCACTTGAGCTCCCACCAGCGCTTCGAGCTAGACGTGGCCCGGCCGACTGCCGTCTGTAGATGCGGAGACTGAGGAAGTCTGACCTAGCTGGCTAGAAACAGGCTGAGCTGGCACCTGACTCAGAGATTTCTAGTTCCTGGGCCTCTCACGGTTCAATGACAGTCATAAACTTCCACAGGTTCAGGGGCTCTGGGCCGGTCAACTTGTCAACCAGTTTCTCAGAACAGCAAGGGAGGCGATTCGGGGCTGGAGAATGGTTTTGAGGAAATGTGGCCAAGGAAGAGGGCACGGGGAGGGGAGGGCTTGGCTCAGAGGCTCCCAGCCAAGACGGCTGCTGAGCCAGGAACCCTGCTGAGCACAGGCCAGCGGCCAGCTGGAAGCCGCAGCCCCATGTGCAGGACAAGGGGGCTGAGGAGCAAGGTGGTGGAGTCTCTGTGTTCTGCCAGCAGCGAAGCTTCACTCTGAAGCCACTCTTGGGCTTCCTGGCTCCTTCTCTAGGAAGACTCTGGGAATTAACCCCTCACCCGAAGCTCTTCTGCACTGGCCCCAGCTACTCTCTGTGACGCCGTGTGGGGTGTGTCGACGTGCTGCTCTAAGGGGGACAGAGCTTGTGTCCTCTCTCCCCTCCATTACCCCTTCCCAGCCCACTCAGAAAACAACAACTGACAGATGGACGGACGCCGGGCCTCTGGCCCACTCTCCTGTGCTTGGTGTTTGTCCCACGGGCAGAGGGTAGGTAAGCGAGTCCCTCAAAGAATGGGCAGCTGCAGTCAGTGTGAAGCAAAGAAATTGAGAAAACAACGCAAATGACTTTTTGTCCACAGATATCCTCGCCACCCCTATATTCCCTCCCAAGGGAGGCTGGTTCCTGGGGAAATCTGGGGGTTTCTGTGTAGGCAGCTTCAGTGTCCCTCACTATGTGCCCTTGGCCCACTGCCTTGAGTGGCCATTGTGGTGAACGCCTCAGGTTCCCTGGGGACTCACACTCACCTTGGGCACAACCCACCTCAAGCACATGTCCTGAGTCTTTCTGCTTTTGGCCTTGCAGCTTCTCTAGTGCCAGGGGAGCCTTTCTCACCACTGCAGGGGCAGCCCAGCAGTTTGGGGAAGTTAACGGCCTCAGGGGAACCCCTAACCATGGGGCACGGGAGGTGGGGGGTTGGTGCACAGCCTGCAGAGCTGAGCTCCTGCCTGCAATGGAGGCCACAGCAATGCCTCCTAAAACTGGCTTTTTCTCGTCCCCCTCCCCTGCCCTCCCCACCCCTCCCTTCTCCTTCCCTCCCTTTTCCTTTCCTTTCCTTACCTTACCTTACCTTACCTTACCTTACCTTACCTTACCTTACCTTACCTTACCTTACCTTACCTTTCCTCTCTCTTTTCTTTGACTCATTCCAGGGTCACTTCTCAAATAAACTAGCTGCACCTATTGCCTTACCTCAGACTTTGCTGAGGGAACCCGAGCAAAGACACCCTTCACCTGGGTGAGCACACAGTCTTCTCTGTCTGTCTGGGCAGCTGTGGCTGCTGGCCACCTTGCCCACCTCCCAGGTGGGTTCAGTGTGGTTTTACTAAGGGTGATAAAGGAGAAGAGGCTGAGGCCCGGTGAAACAATTACATTCCTGGAGCAGTTCCCCAGCAACGGCCCCCCGTCTAAGCAACTGTACAGAACCTCCTGGAAGAGTAAATCACGGCGGCTAAGAAGCCAGACTGAGGCCAAACTGCCTGCATCTGAACCTGGCTTGGCCACCACTAGTTGGGTGACCTTGGGTGAGTCGCTTTAACCCTGTGTGCCATTCCACACATCGGTACAATAGTGGCACTAACAGTGCCTCCTTCATTGGTGCCGTTAGCTCCAATGCGGGAAGCGCTGGGAGCACTGTGGGGCCCACGGGACATGCTGTGTGTCTGCTCCTCTGCCCCCTCCTCCACAAGAGCTCCTGGTGCAGCGCCTTGTGAGGAGGGATGCTGGGGACCCTCTGCATCCTTCCTAATCCTCATTTCCTCCTTGGTGGTCCTGGTGGCATGGCTGACTTCATAAACATGTCACCTGCACTTGTTTTAATGCTCTGCTGTCATCATCATGAAATTCTTAATTAATTAATTAATTAATTAATTAATTTCTATGTAGTTATTTATTTTACCAGGCAGGAGCTTCACATTTTCATTTTGCTCTTGGTCCCACAACCAACAGTAGTGCGTCCTGCCTGGAGGCTTGATGCTCCAGGAGAGGCCTCTTACAAGGGATGAGAGCAAACGAGCCCTTTCTCTGAGCTCATTGTTCCTTCCCTCAGAGGACAGCAGGAAGTGCAGGCAGAGTGGGAGCTTTCATCACAGTCCCAGTGACGACCACAGCTCAAGAGGTGGGGCAAGCCTCAGGGGTCAGCTGGTCCAGCCCCCACCCAGAGTTGGGTTCTCCTACCTAGTGCCCCTGGCACAGGGTTGCCCAGCTTCTTTGAGAAGTCTTCTGGTGACAAGAAAGGACCTGTCTCATTGTTGATTGTAATTGTAACTGCCCCTCACTTGTGTGGAGTGTTGTGAGGTTCTCCAAACCCTTCCGCCAGGAATGCCTCCCTGCACTCCCCCCAGCCTCAGAGTGGCAGGCGCTGCCTAAGGAGTAGAAGATGTGGGGACTGGCATTGTGGGTTAGCGGTCCTTGCTGCCCCACTCGGCCTTTCCCTTTTCCTTTCGGCAACTGAAATCTCACTTCACCTAGGAAGGCTTTCAGCCTATCAAAATAACTCCTTAATTCTTTATACTAAATCTTTCCCCCCTGAGCTGTAGTAATGTAATAGCAGCCACGAAGATGGCATGAGCTGAGCCACCCTTTAACAAACTGTGTTACATGTATTAGACTTCTGTTCAAGATGGCGGAATAAAGCAGGATCACAGAACTTCCCTTACCACTGGCCAAAGAAATAACACAGAAATGTAAAAACAACAAAAATACAACAGCCTCAAACAGCCAGAAAGACAGTCACACAAGGAAAGCAGGTAAACCACACACTTGTAAAAGTGCCAGTCAAGGAAAGAAATGGAAGCTTCTGGAACCTTGTGGTTTTTGTCCCACCCTAGACTAGGGAAAAATGTTCATCCACAAAATCCTGAGCACTTCATGAGTCCCCTCCTATCTGGACCGCAGCTGCCGGAGGTAGTGGGGAGGGCAAGGAACTGTGAGTCGAGGTCCCTGAGACTGGGGTCTGAGCCGGCAGGCAGGAAGGGTTTCCTTGTCTTGCTGGTGGGGGACAGGGTTGACGGGAAGAGCTGGAGCCCCCGGCGGGAGCTGCCAGGTGCTCATCTCACAGACTTGCTGGTAAGCACACACCTGCACCACCAAAACCTCTGGGGCTGAGCATGTGGCAGGAGGGAGCTCCTTGCTTCCCACTGGCTCGGTAAGCTGAGTGCTCAGCTGCTGCTGCAGTTTATAACAAGCCCACAGTGGCTCCAGCCTCTACTTTCACTTCCTTCCTGCCTGCAGTTTTCAGATTCTCTGTGCTTATATTCTGTGCCCACCACCACCACTCCGCCCCACCCCCTCCCCCAGCAATAAATACCTCCCGAATGAGAAACCCCTGCGGCACTCCGCTGGGACTGGCCTCTCGTGCCAGAATCTACCCCTGTGCTGGACATGTCTTTGCCACTGGGGCTGGGGCAGTGGCCCTCCTGTCAATCCTTTCCTTTCTCTTTCAAAAAACAGTAAGTGGTCCCAGTCAACACCCCTCTGGAGACACCAGGCTTCCCCATCACTCAGATACACTTCCTGCTGATTCCAATTGCTGCTCCTTACCTTCAGTGAGGCGGATTCTGAAGGGTGAGTAGTCAACAATCCCATTTCTCTGTCTCCAAGGAGAAACTGCTTTATAAACTCCACGTTCATTAATTCATTCCGTCCCTTGCCTGTTGTAATCATCCTTTAGGAAAACAAAGCCAGGTGCTCTCCACTGAGCCAGCACAGGGCTGCTCTGCACACAGTCATGTCTGGGCAGGCACACGAGTTGTTCCTGCCAGGCTTCCCACCAGGTGATGGCTTCTAACTATTCCCATATCTCCTCTGAGAGACCTGTTCCACAGTCCCTTTGTCCCTCATCCTCGCTCACGGGATTTCCACCTTCTGGTGTCTGCACTCTGCACAGGGTCTGTGAATGGCGGGCTGGACAGCATGTTGGGAATCAGGCTGCAGAGTCAAGGCTCTTCGGGCCAGATCAGGCTTTGAAGCATCATCTTCTCATCACCTCCCCACTCCCACCCCCTAGAGCTGAGCTTCCGACCCTGCCTGCTGTCCCAGCTCCACCTAAAGGTCCTCCGCACTCCACCTCAATAACCATAAACAATATACATATTTTAATCCTCACCCAAGGATATGTTTTTATTGATTTTAGAGAGGAATGGTGAGAGAGAGAGGGAGAGAGAGAGAAAAACATCGATGTGAGAAATATTGATTGCCTCCCATATGCCCTCCAACTGGGGATCAAACCTGCAACCTAGTCATGCGCCCTGGCTGGAACCGAACCTACAACCTTTTGGCCTATAGGATGATGCTCCAACCAGCCAAGCCACCCAGTCAGGGCACAATATTTGTTTCTAATTTGCCCATTTCTTTCTGGTACCTAAATTTCTGAGAATTGAGTACACTGCAGTTACAACTGAAAGACAAAATGTGAATCCGCAATATATAATAGAAACCTCAGAGTTTTCTGCAACTAGAAGGGAAAAGGTTTTAAAAGTCACTGCTTCCTGAATCTTTAGGATGCCATCAGTGACATCAAGGCTTTTATATTTTGGACCATATGAATTATACATAGAGAACTAAGGGCTGGTGGATAGCTTCCAGCTACTAGAAATTATATTTCCCTCCCTTTTGATAATTATTTCAAGGTCTTCACCATAAGTGACATCATGTCTCAGAAGCAAAAATAGGTCCCTATTAAGACTATGTAATGTCTTCTGTCTCGTATATCCTATTTCCTCTTCATGCCTTCTTCTCTTCGCCTTCCTAATTGGTTCTCCAACTTCAAAGCTTTTTCTTGCTGCTGTCTGGAGCCTTAGGTGACCAGACATAGTCTGATGAAGTGAGGTTAGAAGCTCGGAGAAGTGCTGATTGCATTTCAGTTTACCTTAGAAACCCAGAAGACCCAGGGCTCTGGAAAACGGGATGGCGGGCATTATAGATGGAACCTAACAGGTCATCTGGTCCTCACATATAGCTAGGTGTGGGATAGTTTGCAACTTCTGTGAAACCCAGCTGGGGTGGGATAAAATAGCCTCCCTTACTGAGTAGTGGGTATGAAGTGCTTCACATACATGATCTCATTTAATACTGAAAGGAACTCTGAAAACATCCCATTTAACACACGATCAGAGTGAGAGTGAGAGGTGAGAACTTGTCAGAGGGGCCAGCATTCGAGCTCCGGGGCTGGGTCCTGGGTTCTGCTGCCCTTCTGCTCGCTCCCATTTGGACTAGCCCTGGAACCCAGAAGCCACCATGACAGAGGGACATTGGGCACTGGAGGCAGATGTGGCCCCGAATTCATTACCTGCTGCCAGTTTCACACCTGGAATTCTGAAATGAAAACAACTAACAGGGGATTGAAATCACCATCTCTTCTGGTCTGAAACAACAGCATTCTCTTTCTCTTCTATATAGGGCAAAATAAAAACAAAATACATTTCACTTTCACATCCAAAAAGATAAAAACAAGCATTTTGGACTTTTTTTAGTGGCTCATTGTATCTCTGTAACAGCAGAGGAGAATGCATAAAAATAGTCTTAGAGCATTTGGGAGCCATCGAGTTTTACTTTATAATCGATGGACACTGTAGAAGCTTTCAGATCTGTTGCCCCTTTAACAACTGGTCTCCGTCCCCCAGATCTAAATCTTATTTACTCACAACAGAAACCCAAGCAGAAGCAATCTTCTGTTCGGGGGAAAACATCTGAGTGGAAATAAAGAGACCTAGTTCTGGTCTTTGTAATCCTATTAAGGAGACATTTCACGCTACCAGCCATGGACCAAAATTACACCAGAATGAAAGGCACCATCCTGAACCAGAGTGATTTGTAAAGTCCCTGCTGGCACTGAAATCCTCAGGGCCAATGCATTCATCAGTGCCGAACTAACATAAAACCTCCATTCATTCAGATATGGGTTTCTTTGATTAATGGGATTTATATGAATGATGGATGCATCAACAGATCGAATCTTCTTTAAAATATTTAGAAACAAAATATTTCCAACTACTTCCCTGGCCAGGTGGCTCAGTTGGTTGGAGCATCATCCTGTAGACCAAAAAGGTTACAGGTTTGATTCCCAGTCAGGGCACACACCTAAGACTGAGGGTTCGATCCCCAATTGGGGCATGTGTAGAAGGCAACCAATGTTTCTCTATCTCTCTAATCAATGAACATATCCTTGGGTGAAGATTTAAAACCAACTTTCAACTACTGAAATTATGAGCAAACCCGTCCAAGTGCAAGGACTCTTCTGGACCTGTCTAGTGTTTTTTAATTATTCAAACAGCTGAGGTCTTCTCTTTTCTTTTTTTTTTTTAACCGTGATAGCTGGTCTTCACAGAGGGCTCCCAGTGAGCCCTGCCTCGCAGTACTCACACCCTTTCAGAGACCCTCCCACACTGAGCCTGGACTGTCCCCGAGACTCACTGTGACAGTGTGCCAGGCCTGGGTTTAAGCCAAGAGAAGTCTTGGTTGCCTCTACTTCTGTGCCTCCCGGGAGCCCTGAGCGGCCGTGGCCTGCACTGTCCCACATGGAGTACAGCAGAGTTCAGCACTCCCGATTGCAGCCCAGATGCCACGTTTCCAATGCCACCCTTTGCCCTTGTTGACATGTGCACATCAAGAAAAGATGAAAAGCCCTGTTGTGGGCTCCAGATGCCCTGATTAAGAGACTCCTTGTCACCAGTATTTTGAAGTGTCCCTTTGTTTGGCATCCTGGGGATGCTTCATGGCTGAGAGGCATACTCTTCTGCCGAGAGGGTGGAGGATCTGAGACGGCAGGTGGGAGCTGCTACAGGAGAGCCCTCAGGGACGGATGGCAGTCTCAGGATGGAGTTCCCACGGAAGGTGATTTCCTTAAGACTTCCGCATCTGAACACTTCCCCGGGCCTTCCTGTGTCAGAGTGTGTCTGCCTGTTTGCAGACAGCGGCCTTCAGAGTTCCCTGGCCTTCCAGGGCTCCTGGGCTCCGCTTCCTGGGACCCCAAGCTCCTCTGATTTCTCCACTGCTAGGTACCTCCTTCCCCACAGCTGTCTACCAGCTGGTCCTGAGTCAGTGTAAGTTAACTGGTAAAACACAGGGCTCACTCCTTTGCAGGCAGTTTTTTCATCAAAAATAAAACCGAGGCATGAAGATGCAGCGATGGAGACATCGGGGTCAAATGGGCGGCCCGTGTGCTCTCTTGCCTAAGGTAAGTCAAGAGAACTCGACACCACCTCCAGAGTCACACCTAAGAGGCAGGTAGCATTCCAAGAAGACCCAGTGGAAACTCTCAGGAATGAGCTCTGTGAGATGCGTATGCTTTCTAGCAATGACAACAAAACAAATCAGAACCCATCATCCCGACTTCTTCCTCTGTAAAAATGGGTTTAATCATGGCTCATTCAGAGTATTTTCTGGTTATGAAAAAAGCCTGCCTCGTTTGCAGTGGTTGGCCAACCCTCCTCCCGTGCTCCATTCGTTATCCGGATTATTGATACTTAGTTCACGTTTCTCAAGCCTCTAAGAGTTAAGAACAAGCTTGCCCAAGTCCTGAGAGGTAAAAATTTATTGATTTATATCATATCAGCATGTGATGATATGGTCACACCTGCTCATACAGCTGACTTTTTCTTATAGCCAAAAGAGAAATTTTTTTCCCTTTTAAAAATACATTTTTTTTCCAGCAGGAAGAAACATTTTTAAAACAGACACTTTCATATTAAGTGAAAATTAAAAACAATGGCTTCCCCCCGCCAACTCATGAGGAAGAGGGCTGGTCAGCAATAGATCTCTGATTCAAACGAGCTTGCAGGCCTCTGCCCTGTTTATTCTTCGTGTTCCACAGAAACCACTTCTGGGGGAAAAAATTACAGCATCACCAGATCCGCGGCCCAAACCCCGACAGGAAAGAGAGGAGGTAGACTGAACTGTAACTACTGAACTTACTATGTAGACGTACTAAGATGTTTTAATACACTTAAAAGTCTTCAGTGGGATGGAATATATTCTACAAATATAGAAACAAAAAACAGTTTAAATGCTCAGAACAAAATCTGAGAGATGCCTCTATCACAGTTTACTTTGAAAAATGAAAGCACAGAACCAGCTTTTAAAATATGCAAACTTTACATGCAGCTCGGGAACAGGTGCTTTTGGTAGCATTCTTCAAAAACCCAAAGCCCGCTGTGTAGAGCTGATGTTGACGCTTTCCTGCCCTTCAAAGCCCCTTCGCCAGGTCACAGATAGGAGTTTCCCAAGAGCAGTGAGTAAATTAACTGTGAGAAGTTATTCAACACTAACAGCTTAAAAAACAAAACAATAAAACAGAACTGGGCAGTGGTGTGCTGAAGACATCTCCTACCAGCTCAAGCAAGAAAGCCAACTGTTTAAGTTTTAGAATTTTGTCAGTAGTTATTAAATGGCTGTTATTAAGATTAAATTGTATATGCTTCCCATTGGTACTGAAGTTAAAACTGGTTCACTTAAAAGAGTATAATTTGTACAAGGCTGAGAAATAGCTTAACAGTAGATCACATATTAGACTGAATGACAAATTTGAGAAATGAGTGGATTAGGATATAATTCCATTTTTCAAATCATGGTTGGAAAGCATTCATAAGTTGGCTAAAGAGTTCAGCAAAAATCAATTACAGCACCCTGGGAGAATCAATTGGCTATATGGAATCTACAATAAAGTACATTTTATTATTATCTGTTAATTGTGATATAAAATCCTCGCTATCATCAAAATTTATGATACGTACACTTTGTATACAAATTTTTTCCCCCAGACAGCAGATTGTGAAACATTTACCGGTATACCACCAGATGGGAAGAACAGGGGAGAGGGAGGGGAAAAGAGCTTGAAACCGAAGGAAGAAGAACGATTTTCATTTGGTTTTCCAGTCTGCCCTCAGCAACCAGCTGCCACGGCGTACTCCACGTGCATGAACATCTACAGGTGTTCACGTCAGACGGCGCCAACGAAACACAAACGCCCACCCCCACTAAGAATTAAAAGCACTTTACTTGAAAAAAATCAACTTTATTTTTTCTAGGGTAAAAAAAATAGAACCAGCTATTAATTTTTTTTTGTTGTTGAGAAAATGCTTCTTTTGGTGTTCACATCTCAATCTCTGAAAAGGTAATCTGGTTACTAAAACAATCCTGATGCGTTCACAAACCAGATCCACGTGTGACCAGCCCTTCACGAAAAGTTACAGGTGCCACAGCCCTTACACTCATTCCCATCATACGTCACAACATGCAGAGACACAGAGCGAGACAGGTCACTGAGCTGAAGTAAACATTATGGCATCAGGGAAACAGAAATCCATCTGTATAAAATAAATACAACTTCGTGATAACTGTAAAGAAAGAGAGCACTTAATACAACCACAGCGGTGCGATGTGTAACTGTTTCATTACCCAGTCAGAACAGAAGTTCCTGTGAAATGCACAGACTCCTCATGTGTAAGGAATGTGTGCATCACAGATGTGTGTGTGTTCAACAGTTTTACACAATAAAAATAAAGCCATTCAAAATATGTGTGCATATTCTGTGACTAGAATACGCTTAGATTTTTTTGCTCTTTACACTGTTTTAAAAAAATATTAAATGTAAAAATCCTCAAATGGAAATTTTGCAGAAAAACACATTTTGTCTTCCATTGGCCACAGCCACGCTTCCCCAGCAGGTCTGCACCGCAGTTCACGCCCAGGGTCCAGTTCCTCCGCGCTGGGGATCGATGCGAGATGAGCACAGCAGAGCACCGCCTGAGACGGCTCCAGAGAGTGCCGGCCCCCGTGATCCAGAAATGTCCGACTCCGGTGGTTTTGGTCCCAAACGTGTTAGTTTATTCCCCCTCATACAGTGAGCCAGGATTCCTGCTGCCCCGTGCTGCTTCTGACTTTGCTTTTCTTGTCACCAGAAGCATGGCTCTCAGTGCTACACGGCGACAAATGAGACTAACCTTGCGCATGTGTCCTTTGTGGACCAGAGCTGCTTGCTGTGCCAGTAATGGTAACTCTGGAACGAGTCCTGTGTAATGGACAAAATAACAAACTCTTCTTCCCATGCAGTAGTGCAAATAAAATTTTCTTAAATACAAAAAGAATCCAATAAAACTATCCATGATTAAAGGCTACGTTCTATGATTATAACCAGGTTCCACTAGTTCAGGAGAGTCTTTAGGGAAGTGATTGTCAAATAAACATCACTAAGATGAATTCACTAGAAGTGAGAGGAACGGGAGCAAAGAATGAAGAGGCATTCTCAACACTGACCCGCACGAAATGATATGAGCACTGGAGTGACGTGCCGAGGTTTACATTTGGTGATTTCATGTTTCGTTTTCATAAAAACGCTTGAGAACTGCAATACTGCCAACTCCTGATTATTAGGAATTCCTTTTTAAGTCTATGCATTATTTCGGTTTTTGTGTTTCTTCTTCCTGAAGCTGTCTTTCCAAATCTTTCCACTATTCATTCAGTCAAAGAAAAAAAAAGCGATAGAAACTAATAAACAACTCAAATCACTTTTTTAAATTAGTAAGCATCCAGGAAGAAAAAAAGTGTGATGAGAATAAATATGCAAACTCCTGAACACAATTAGATTTTTGGCTTCCTATGACTTACTACTGGAATCAATACTCAGTAATCTCTAGTTCCTTTACTGTAGAAAATTGAGGGTCAGTTGTAATTTTAAAATATGACAGATAACAAGACAGATCTGAAATCACAGTTACCTTTAAAAAAAAACAGAAAACCTCTACGATTTAGATTCTCAACCAGCTGGCATGAACCCAAGACATCACTTCCGCTCTGCACTTTCTGTTTACCTCCTGCTGGCCTCCAGGCTTCTCTACAATGCCGTGTATTTGAACACCAATGATGGTTCCTGAAGCTGAGTGTGAACTTTGGGATGGTCGCTTCTGCAGTCCCTGCACCCGCCGGAGGCCGGGCTGACGTCCGCCACTGGACTCCAGGTGCCCACAGGGAGTTTGCAAACCCCTCTGCTGTGGGACTCTAGGCAGGACAGCGGAGATTCTAAAAGCTACTGGTATAAAACTGGCACAGTGCTATTTTCTTTCCACTTGACAAAAGGGATGTTCACTAGACTCCTCCCATCTCATTTTGCAAAGGAAGGACAGGGCAGGAGTTTTTATTCAGCTCTGTACAGCGGCATCCTGCTGCCTCCCTGACGGCCACGTAAGAACACTGATTCTCTCTTCACATTCCCCAGTGCAAGCCAGGGGACCACGTCTCTAGTAAGGAAAGCCCTGGCAATGCTCTCGAACAGAAGGGGGGACGTGTCGGTGAAGAATCGAAGCGGGTAGGGCAGATCAAACACACATCTATTTACAACTCACTGATCTATGTGCAAAAGCTGACTCACACATCTACTGGTATTTGTCACTCTAGAGGCTGCTGAAATGGCCGCACCTGAAGAGTTAAGCATCTTAAAGAACAGCCTGTTTAATGTGTACAGTGTGTTAAACGACATCACGTTCCTTTGGAGCACAGTGACGGCCGAGTGGCCCTACCCCGCCTGTGTGCACACGTGTACTTCTCGCCGTTTCTGACAGGAGGACTGGCCACTCTGCCTGCGGCTGCCTTCAGCAACAAGGAGAAGGTCTGACAGCGAGGGCTGTGTCTGCTGCCCTCGACAGCGAGCAACTCTCCCACAGACGGCTGGCTAACCTCTCAAATGAACAATTCCACTCCCTGCTGTAGTCCAGCAGCGTTTGCTGGACCTCAAACAGAAGCATGTTTAAGCTTCTATTTGGCTTCCTATCATGATCTGTACTTCTAAATTGAGGTTGGTTTCACCTACTCACCATCACTGCAAAACACATCATGAAATGCTCAGCCTGCAAAGAAGTGGCACCTGCGACACCCGTTCCAGAGCCACGCACAGGGACGCTGGCTCCCGCCTCCTAGCAGCAGTCCCGTGGTCAGTGAGGTATTTCCGTGGACGCGCCGCCCTCTGCACACGTGCAGTGGAGGAACCTAGAGCGGGGCCTGAATTTGGTGTGGCTCTGCCTTTCCCACACAGCTGAGAAAAACCTTCTTTCTTCTCAGGTTTTTTTTTTTTTGGTTTATTTAAAAACAAAAAACGTCAGCCTTTACTTTTACTTTTCAGCCTCCTCCTCAGAACTGTCATTTGTATGATTAGTGACACAGGGGAACCTACGCTGCTCACGTCACAGAAAACTGCCACCAACTCACTGGGATCTCGGAGTCTTACGGCCCCGGACCAAGAACTCAAAGAATGCACTCCACGTCCACGCAGGGAGTGTGGGTAACGCCCGGGGCGGTGCCAGCACTTTTTGAGAAGAGTTTGGTTCTACTGTGAGGTAAACTGTATGAACAGAGTGACAAATAAAAAAAAAATGCCTTCTAGAACAGACACTTGACTTTATCTTCTCCAAAAGCGACTGGAAGAGACTGCGAAGCCTCTGTGCTGGTCTCTCTCCTGGTCACGCCCCAGGACACGGGCAGCTCCTTGATGTGACGGGCTCTGGGGGCGCCATGTGACAACCTGTCACCATTTTAAGCCTGGCTGTAGCTCTTATTTTTCTAATAATTTAGCCTACTTCACCATATATTGATCATTTAAATATTTTGCATTAATTTGTTTCAACCATCCCCAAATGCAGTTGGTGCTAATGTACCAAAATTAAAATAAAGCAAAGCCTCTGAGCCAGACAGAAGTCTCAGCTGGGCGGGGCACCGGCGCGGGAGGCGCAAGCGGGCATGGGCGGGCACGGGCACACAGGTAAGACACGCGGACGAGACAGCCTCTCGAGAAGCCCACTCCCTGATTACGCTTACATCTGTGTTCAGGCTGTATCCCAGTCCCTTGCTATAGATGCATCTGATAAAAGTGCATTCTGTAGGAAACAATGGTCAATCTACAATATACCTTCTGTACAAAAGGAGAAACCGAGTGCCCACCCCCCACACGGGAAAGCACTAGCACATGTAAACACGGACTGAGCGAGCCTTCTGAAAGAGCACATTCCAGTACAGGGGTGTGTCCGCTGGACACCGCTCCCCGCCCCGCAGCAGGCCTGGCCCTGCACCTCACTGCGTTGGCGAGGACTGGAGTGTCACAGCAAACGACAGGGCAGCGGGTCTTCAGAAGGTGCCAGCCAGCGCCCCTGGAGGTTGCTAGTGACTCAGCAGACGCTGGGGGAGTGAGGCCGCTCCACAGCACTGCCCTAATGGAGGCACTAGCGAGGAGGACGCCGCGGCCCGCTGAGCTGGAGCTGGATGGTCACGTATCTGCTGGCAGCAGAATTCCTCTCAGTCTTCTAGGATGATCTTACGATTTCCTCTTCTCCAAAGGTGATGTTCGCTTAAATGTGTGGTAGAGTGTATGTTTTTAAAACATGAGAAGTCCTTACAACATACTAGCAGGTCATTATATTACTGATCCTTCTTTTTGCAGAGTTTTAAAATATCCCAAAGGGGATAAATATTAATCCATCCATGGAATTTCCTTTGCTTTTGTTTAATATTCTGATTTGCACATGTAAAATAATACACACTTGTGGAAGTCTGAATTCCTATGGTGACCGTGACTAGTCCAAGTCCTAGAACAGGCGATGGTACAAATACCGAAGGACGCTGTACCACATGTAGCCTGACAAAAACGCAAAACACTGTATGAGAAAGATCCACACGTTGCTGAGCGCCACCTCCCTGGAGTCGGCTTCCTTGTGGCCCTTGGGAGGCGGAAAAGCCCCTAAAAAACAAGATGGAAATATTACTTTGTTTTACTGTAGTGGGAGGTCTCCTGGAATAAAAGCTGAATATTAGTTTAACTAGAAATTTTGTTTTTTAAAGCATCTTCTGTAACTTCCCATTGCTCCTGAACAGAGATCTCATTTGAAATAGAACTTTCAGCCTGCTGAGCCCTCTCCGGAGCCTCTGAGCCTTTGCTTCATTCTCTCGGCCCGGAGGGCTCCTCCTTGTCCCAGTGAATGGCTGTGGCACCTGCACTCTTCCAGTATCAGAGGAAATGCCACCTGTGTCCCCCACCGACCCCCCGTCGGCCACTCTCCTCTCCGTGTTTACTTCCGTCCTGGCACTCTCCGCAGTCTGTAATGATCTCCATCTAGCTCTTCTCTATGGCAGGGCTGTCAAACCTGTTTTCACCCGGGGCCACATCAGCCTCGCCGTTGCCTTCAAAGGGCCAAATGTAACTTTAGGGCTGTATAGATGTAACTACTCCTTAACTAGAGGGGCAAGGAGCTTGGCACTGCCGCCCAGTAGAAACAAGGTGCTGGTCAGATAAAACAAAGGTGGAGGGCCTGGTGTTTGCCACCGTGCTCCACAAACTGTCTGCTGTGGAAGGGAAACTGCAGGAGAGCAGGCACTCTGCGTCTTGTCTCCCACTGCACCCACAGAGCTCCACAGTGACCAGGACACAAGATGTGTGAAAGCAGTATTGGATACTTTCCCAATAGCATTTATTTATACTGAGTCCCCTATTTACAAGTTAAATGTCTTTGCCACAAAAAAGTGGTTGTGTCCTGGCTGGTGTGGCTCAGTGGACTGAGCATTGGCCTACAAACTAAAGGGTCATGTGGATTCCCAGTCAGGGCACTGCTTAGGCTGCGGGCCAGGTACCCAGTTGGGGGGCCTGTGCGAGGCAACCGAAGTGTTTCTCTTGCACATAGATGTTTCTTTCTCTCTTTCTAAAAATAAATAAAACTTTTTTAAAAATTACAAAAAAGGGTGGTTGTAAATCACTGATATTTTCAAAAGGCAGTATGATTTATGAACTATATCTTAATAATGAAGAGGAGAAACACAAAGTAAACAGGTTTCTGCGAAGGAAAGCTGGGCCATTCTAGGGCAATACTACCTAAGGTCACCTTGATGACACTCTCCAGCATTTCAAATAGTCTTTGTCCTTGCTGATAATCCCCCAGCCTAAGCTGATTCGTGAGGGGATTTGCTTCTCCCAAGCACTGGACAGAGAACACTTTCAAGTTTTAAGGTCTATTTTGCAAATAGGTTTTTAAAATAGAGGCTTCCATTATTGTTGCTACAATTTAGGCCAAATATCATATAGAGACAGACCCTGTTGGCCTCTTAATTGCCTCACGCCTTCTCACACATCCATCCAGTCTCACCTGTAAGGAGATCTGAGAGTGAACCCAAGGATGGCACACAGGGAGAGGGCCGTCTTACTGGTCTTATGAGGGATTCTAAAGACAGACACAGTGACCAGCTCTGGTCGTGTTCATAGGCACGGCTCCACAGCCCCAGAATCAGAAAGCTCAGATCAGGAAGGCAGAGGGCAACAGGCCTACACACAAAATCAAAAGCACTACAGACAATGAATGGTATCAGCCTTAGCTCAACATCAGGCTTTTGACAGTGTGATTTAATAAGAACTTCAATTCTGTACCAAAAAACGTCCAAGTGGGAAGAAAATAGTGCCTTCTGTTCATCAAAAATCCCACGGCTGTCCTCAGACTTGGGACAACGTTCTCCTCACCTTGTTTCCTCCCATGGCAGCCTCCAGAAAATCGGCCTACAGGTGGCTCTTTGTGAAAGCCCTGTGGCATGCCTGGGGCTCTCCCCCTGCTGATTTCCTTCTCCCATCACTTCCTTTCTTCCTCCCTCTCTCCTCCTTCCCCACTAGGTCTTTTTCACTGCGCTGCAGTTTTCACAGGACGTGGAGACTAAAGCATAGAAAAGGGACATTAGGGTAAACAGACTTTCTTCTCCCACGGAGAAAACTGAACTTTATCCCTATAGAAAAGAATAAGCATGTAAAAAAGCAGTTACAAGTGATCTCAAGTGACTGCTAGATGACGGTGTTATTTAAACAGTCAAGTACGACGCCAAGAAACACATGTCATCCACTGCTGCATGAGACGGCTGTGTAACTACACACACAGTCAGTCTTCCGCAGACCGCACGCACGCTCTTGAATGGACCCATTTGTGCGCCATCTGACTTATCATCTGACCTTTACACACTGGCTGACGAGCAAGTGCCTGAATACGCTTAACATAAATTTGTCTTATGAACATTCTAAGCTGAATTCTTAAATATAAAAACACTTTGATTCCTTTAGGGTATCTGAAACCAAAAACAGGGTTTTCTCCACTAAAGTGCACCTTTGGAACTACTGGTCACTTCAGGAAGGTATGTAATAGGATGCTGTGTACCTGTTTTATAAAAATGCGATAAGAGGTCTTCTTTTTCAACAAAACGTTGGTAGAGCCAATCAGAAAGGCCGTCAGTCTCCATGGGTACGTCTTTAATTGGAAAGATCCTAGTTAAGAAAATAAGGGCAAGAATTACTTTAGTTCAGAGTCAAAATCATTCAGAGCCACCGTTCAGCTTTGGCGATGGCAAAGCTGAAGGAAGTTGCAAGGGTGGGTTTCTTCAGCTTCTCAAGTTATCTCGATTAGAAAAATGTGGATTACACAAGAGTTCATTTATTCATTCATTCAAACATTTATCAGGCTATTGTGCTAGGCCTAGTACTAGATGGTAGAAACATATTATTAGTTATCCTCTATCTGCACATAATCATGGAGAAACACCAGTCTTCCCATGCCTGTGTGTGAAGTAGAAGTGGTATTTAGAACGGATGGAAGCTTAAAGAAGTACTGTGGGACACTGGAACAGTCGAGTGCTGGCCGAAAAACGCAGCTTAGCAAGGCTCTTCTGCTGGGAAAGTCTGAACTAGACAGAATGCCCCAACTTCGTGCCTTTTCACCAACTGTATCAGAGATGCCGTTTCCCGAGCAACCTGGACCTGCCGGGCTGGGCGTGGCTGCAGCGGCACAGCTCTGAGGTAGACGGGATGGCTGGCGATAAACGTCCCGGAGGTGCGGACGGAGAGGGCAGCATGAGTAATGCTACACGTTTGCTGACCTTGAGAAGAGTTTCTGTTCTTGTTTGTTTTCCAAATTTTGGGGAAGGGTGTTTTAATTTTCCCCCTTTATCAAAGGTATAAAGGTACACAGTTAAAAAGTTCTGACCAATTTTTGTTCTCCCTGAATCGATCAGTTGTAGTTTTCTATGTACATATAACTAACTCAGCCACGTACATGCTCTTGGCCAATTGTCCAGAATCAATTTTCCAGATCAAGTCTGGGAACTTTTTCTTAAAGGGCCAGAAAAATGAATGATATTTAGCCTTTGCAGGCCACCTGATCTTTGTCACAACAATTCAACTCTGCTTGCAGTGTGAAAACAGCCACTGACATACATGTGTAGGTGTGTTCAAATAAAATTTTATTTAAAAATCAGGTAGAAGCCACACTGACCTGTGGCCTAGTGTATGTATCTATACATGCATATGTGCACTTTTTGTACACATACACACTTTCTATATCACTGGCAATAACGAAGCCAGGCTCAAGCCAGTCATGGAGAAGTAAAAGGGTAAAGAGTTGTGATCAAGTATTCAAAAGACAAATTACTGGCAGAGGTTCTGAAGACTCTTTTATACTAATATGGATATAATTGAAGTACAGACAAGGAAATAAAATTTCACAGGAAGAATCTTGGGCTATTTACACAGGTTTGTCGTTTCACCTCTTCTAAAGTAACTTTTATCCTTTGAGTTATACAAAACTCTCAAATTAGAGATATTTCAAGAATTTTATAGTTTCCTCTTCCACCTCTCCCTGTTTTAACTGAGAATGCAGATTCCTGTGGGGGAACGTTACTCAGGACACAGAAGACCCTACGACTGCTTCGGCAGACCGCCTCACCCCAGCACACACGAAGCCCTGCAGGACTCCATCAGCCGGCCAGCACACCTCTACAGAAAAGGGTTCTCGTGTGCACCACGCACACCAGTTCACACTTCCTCACCCTGCTAGCTCAATCCTCGGCTGCAGAAAGCCAAACTCCTCATCTCAAGCCATCTCCACTTAGACAGGGCTTGAAAGGGAGTTGATTAAAAAAAAAAAGTCACTTGTGAGTAGTTTTTCCTCACATCTTTCCTCTCTAAGAAGTCTCTTCAGGCACCTGGTTTTCTGAAACGACCAGTTGTATGTAAGGACTGAGTGTCTACATGCACCAAGCAGTCTTATAATGTTAACTGTAGGCAGGAAGGGGAATTAAGGCAAACAATGACGACTTTGTTTTTACCTTTCCTACATTTACACTTTTGATTTCTTTTGCTCTTGCCTGATTAGGAACTCTGGTACAGTGTTGAAGAGAGGTGGCTAAGAATGGGGAAGTTGTTTTCTGGGTGAATAAAACCCTCTCTCATTCCCGACCTTTCAGGGGGAAACATTCGATAGTTCACCAGACAGTGTATTTGCTGTAATATTTTCTGTAGATCCCATTAATCGGATTAAAGAAATCCCCTTCTATTCCCAGTTTGCTAAGAGTATTTTCCTTTTTATCATGAACAAGAGTTGCATTCTGCTGTGTATTGGTTTAATATGACTTCAAATCCACCTGTTTATGATGAAAATGAAGTTGCTTGCTTACTTATAAGTAAAGTTGTTCTGACATAAGGGTGAAGTGTCAGGGTGCCGTCATGGGCATCTGTGGCTGGAGCAGCCCAGCTGCTGAGGGCTGATCAGTGCGAACAAGTGGAGAAGCAGCCACGGCAGCTGTGGCCGGGGGCCATTCAGACTGAAATGCCCAGGGTTTACGAGGACCACCAGAGAGTGCGCGGTGTGGGCAGGCGGCTCTGCCGGCCTAAAGAGCTCTGCGAAGGCTGTGGGGCATTCTGCCGCAGTGAAGCAACTCTACCAGCAGGTGCAGAAGCCCGTGAAGAGTATTATTTTGATCATCAAAAGACAAACACCGTATGATGTCACCCATATGAGGAACCCAATGAACAAAACAAACAAACGAGCAGAAGAGAACCAGAGGCATGGAAACAAGGACCAGACTGACAGCGGCCAGCGGGAGGGCGATAAGTGGGGCGATAAGAAAGAAAAGGGTCTAGTCAAGGACCATGTATGGATGACCCATGGACTGGACAACACGGTGGGGATGGACTGTGGGAGGTGGGGGGTGGGGGCTCAGGGGAGAGCAACGGGCAAAAACTGGGACAACTGTAATAGAATAAAAAAAACAATATTATTTTGTTCATCTATACCAGCATCTCTGTTTCCTAGCAACGTACTCTAAGAACAAAGAAATTTTGTTTTGTGCTAGCAGACGGATGTCAGCTCTGGGTTGGCTGAGCCAAATCTTCCCAAGAACCAACTCACAGAAAGGTGTACCTCAGACTAGGTTTGAACATTATTTCTTTCATTTCCCCCTTGTCTGGATCAACAGTATAATTAATAAATCACTGGTTTGGAATATGTTATTTTTTATTGGCTTATTAAGAGACATTTGCCTGTATGCTATTGACTTGTAAAATTATTATAATTTCCACAGTAAAGCTGAGTTAAATTATTGGCAAATAATTATGCTCAGTCTCTGAGCCTATTTTGCCACTTAAAACAAAACATGTTTTATCAATTATTCTCTATTAAAACACATATAATTTTTCCCTTGATTCTGTTAATGCCATGAATTGAACTGACTGATTTTGAATGTTCAACCAAACTCATTCCTGGAACATATGCTCTCAGGACATAATATAATGTACTTTTTTATATATTGCTGGATTAATCTTGTGCCTAAAATCACGTAAAAGATTTGCCTGTAAATTCTCCTTTAATATCCTCGTTCACATTTTGATGTCAAAGTTATGCTGATCTTATAAAACAAGCTAGGAAGTATCCCCTCTTTTCTCTCTCTGAAAGAATTACATTTTATATTCTTTTACTGTCTTTTTAATGACATGTGATTTGCAGTGATGACCCCTTTTTATTCCTGGTACTGGTAACATGGGCCTCCTTTTTTTTCTTAGTCTTGTCAGGAGTTGATCTATTTTATAGTGTTAAAAAACTTTTTTTTTGCATTGTTATTCCATCCTATTTTTTTCTATGTCAGTAAATTCTCCTTTATTGTTCCCTGTCTTCTACTGTCTTTGGATTTCCTATGATTTTCTTTTTCTGAATTCTTGAGATAGATATGCAGATCACATAGTTTTTTGGTTTTCTTCTTTTGTAATACAAGCTTTGGAAAGCTATAAATTTTCCTCTAAACTCGGATTAAGCTTTAGCCCATAATTTTATAGATCATATTTTCATTTTCATTCTGTTAAAAATATTTTCTAATGTCATTGTAATCTCTTAATCCATGGCAAACATCAGCCCTTCTTACTCCCTACTGACAGTTCCTCATCTTGTTTTATAAGCTGCGTAGCAACGACTAATACGGCATGTGTCCCTTCACATGGCACAAGTGGATGTATCTATAGGATAGAATTCCAGAAGTACAATTTGTAAGCCAAAGGTTAAATGCATTAGCAATTTTGAAAGACGTTGCTACACTGTCTTTGGAAAGATTATACCAATTCATATTCCCACTAGCAATTTATCGGAATGCCTCTTGCAAAACGACATTTAAGTTGGAGAGGAACAGTCAGTAGCCTCTGATCTAGGTGGAGCGGGTATGGCTGGCAGTGATACCTACCCGACATATGCCAGGTCAGGCACGTGTTCTCGGGGATCTGTCCAGGACTGTCTCGGGGATCTGCTGCAAGACTAGGTATCTTGTGTTTTCATTTAAATAGTAATCTTAGTGAAAATGTTCTGAATCATACAGAGGGCATGTTAATAACCAAGTAGCACCATGTGATTCCAGTGCTTATGTTTGTAGTCCTTTGGGCACAATTCAGTGATACTTTAAAAGTACAAGGCCAGGAAAGTGAACAGGGCCTACTGAAGAGCAAAATCTATTCTTTCACCTCTTAAGATCTGAGATTTAACTGTGGCTTTCCTTGTGACTTTCAATATCCATTAAAATAAAACCAGAGGAGTTCTGCTCCCTGTAACTGCAGAACAGTTAACAGGAACAGTTATTAATTCTGGACAAAACAGAAACAGTATTAGTGGAAGATGCCGGAGAGGGACTGATAGCAGGCAGACACCAGAGGAGAGTCCACACCTGGAAGCCGGGAATGGCACTGGGCAAGAGTTCCATTTTTCATAGCTGTTTTACCTAAGAATTGTTCACAGTTAGTGGCATGCAATGTAAGGAAGCTAAAAGTTACATAGTAGAAACAAGCAGTCTCCCGGCTGAAGAATCAGAGGACAGGCACGGGTGACCATGACAGCCGGGAAGTGAGGAACCCAGAGAGAAGAGAGCAGAGTGGGAGCCATGGCTTCTGAGCACAGGACCCACCCAAACCTCTGGGTGACCCCGAACTCTGGAGGTGTGGGGCAGAGTCCAAGCAGAATAAAGCCTCATGATCTTAGTCCCGGCACGAGGGAGCTGCCCTGAGTTACACAGGAAATTGTTTCATTTTCTCCAAATTAAATGTCCTCAAACATTTAGATTTTTAGGCAAGTCGGTTAACTTTCATCTAGAAAAATGCTTTAAAATTAAAAATGTAAGAATCAGTTTATTTTTTAAAGTGACTGGAATTATAAATTACCTTTTACTTTTAGATCATTTAGTACATTCTAACACAGCTTCGCAATAATGTAAGCAGCACTTCTCAAACTATGCATCTCTGTCCCAGCCAAATGGTTTAGAGAATTATTAGCACTGTTTTTCTGACCTCTAAAAATATACTATTTCTTTCTGTAAATGTAAAATCAGGCCCAATCAACCTAAGGATAACTCAGCAAGAGCCCTAGGGCTAAAGGATATCTTGAAATGGTATTTAAAACATCTTTATAAGGAGAGAATGACATGAAAATAAGGCTGCAATAAACAGAGAAGTTTGAGTTTACCGAGTGAATGCGTGAAAGAACGTGGTGAGGCTGCTGACGTATCTATGACTTTAAATGGGGGAGAGTGTGGGAACGGGGCTGTGTTTTAATAGAAATCCTACCCCACCAGCTGCCTAGAATAGCTTGGGCATTCTCTTGCCTTAGGAAACAGCCAGTAGGACAGACCAAATGTTCCCTCCAAAGCAATCTGATTGTTTGGTCACCATGGGATTAAAATATTAAAGCGAGTAATCATCCTGTAATATGGCAAAGTATCAAATACACTAAAACCAGTCCTGTTAGAAAATAAAAGGAGTTCTTCTAGGATATAAACAATCAAACAAATAACGAAAATAAATAAAACTTCCTGATACCAACAGCTATCCAAATGAAAAACTAGTTCCAAATTTCCAAGAAATAAAAATTGTTTATATCCGTAATCCAGAACGAACTCTTAAACACTGAGGATTCTACCAAAATCCACAGAATCAGATTTCAGAGCACTAGATAAATTACTTTCACAAAAAAAGATACAGAATAATTGTAGCAGCTAGCACCTATAAATTTGAGTTAGAACATTTGAATTTTCATGCCACAAAAATTCCAAAATGTGTGTTAACCAACAACATGGCTAACCCCTACCTTCTGCCACTACATGTAGGGAGTTAATAAGCACCTAAGGTTTTAAGGTAAATTTCTTCCTACCTTCAAAAACAAATAACTTCACCACCAAATGAGTATTATAAAAAATCTTAAAGGGTCTTCTTTAAGAAGAAGATAACAAATATGAACAATAAAACGGCAATAAGTACATCTGTATCCACAATTGTTTCTAAAAAATGAAATAAAAGAACAAGTAGAACAGAAACAGAATCATCGATACAGAGAACATTTTGATGGCTGCCAGATGGGAAGGGGGTGGGGGAGCTGGGTGAAGAAGATGAAGGGATTAAGAAGCACAAATTCACTGTTACAGAATAGTCAGGGGGGTGTAAAGGACAGCAGGGGTCACAGAGTAGCCAAAGGACATCATGCATGGCCCATGGACAGGGAGGACAGTGTGGGGACTGCCTGAGGGAGTGGCAGGGCTGGGTAGCAGGGGCAAAGAGGGGAAACTGGTACAACTGTAGTAGCATAAACAAAACATAATTAAAAAATAGTAATTCAGCAGAGGGATATGAAAAGTAAACAAATAATCTAAAGCCAGAATATGATAAACGTAGTATAGTCAGTTTAAAGAATTTCTGTGGAAGTTTAAATGAAGGGCCGTGCATGTCTGCTTGTGGCACAGGACACGTGGAAAAGGCATCACTTGAGATGGCCTAAACGAGTAACCAGAATTTAACACTAAATAAAGTTTTTTTAACCAAGTAACAATATGCATGTAGTTTTTAAAAGTCAGAGTACTACAAGATTCATAATGAAAAAAAAAAAAGCCCTATTTTCTCCCTCCTCAGATACCTGTTTCTCAGAAAACTTTTTTGCTATTCACCTCCACATTGCTTATAAATAAATATGCTAATACCGCTATTCTGGATCAACCAATTTAAAATGTATTCATTGACTTCCTCCTGAGGAAGACAAGGATGGGACTCTTACTCCTTCGTCCTCTTCTCCTCTTCCTTTCTACGTGGTTACTAATTCCTTCTCAGTGCCAACTTTGTCCTTAATTTTTTTTTTACTTATTGATATTCAAAGAGAGTAAGGAAGGGAAGACGAAAAGGAGGGAGAGAGAGAAATGTCAATTTGTTATTTACTTATTCGTGCATTCATTGATTAATTCTTCTATGTGCCCTGACTGGGGATCAAACCCACAACCTTGGTGTATCAGGACAATGCTCTAACCAACTGAGCTACCTGGCCAGAGCCAATTCTGAACTTTGTAACTATGCTTACTCATGTGTGTTCTCTTTTTTTCTTACGTGTCTGTTTCCTTGATCAGATCCTGCTATACTCATCTTTGCGTGTCCACTGTGTGAATCAGTACCTACTCCTTCGTGGGAACTCAAGTTTGATAAACTGAAAGTAATCTGCCAGTGTAAAACTTTATGAGGTGCCATCTGCAGACAGCCACCAATACCATGGGCATAGTTAACTGACACCACTGGGGTTAGTGTGACAAGAATAACTCAGAAACACAGAAACTACTTGCCACCAAAAATAGATTTATGGACAAGAACAGACACTGTCAAATTAACATGTGAAAATTCCTCCCAGCATTCAGTTCCCAGAAATTTTGCTTTGAGCCACTGTCCCAAAATAAGGTGCTCAGGACTCATTCTCAACATACTAAAATATAGTATTCATAGCTTCCCCCAGATCCACTAGAAAGGTTTAAAAAAAATCTCCACTCAGTTATCTGAAAATAGAATTCAGCAACTCAGATACAAACTTTTAGCTGCTTTAATACAGGGATAAATCAAGGCTCTAGAGTAGCAACCCCAGGGTCATCTAGGAGAGAATTCTGAGAGACTCACATTTGTGTAGAGAAGATGGCAGATCCTCAGCACCCAGGCCCCCGAATCCCTTCACGGTCAGGGGTGACTGAGCCGGCACCCCTTCCTCCTGAGCCCTGCTCCTTGCAATAGTCCAAACTGTAGCAGACCAACATGCCCCAGGAGGGTATAAACAATGTGATGGTATTGTCTAGACCTTAAATATTTTTATTATATTTTTATTCCTGTTATATCCTTTGAGACGGAGTAAGAATCTTAACATATTCCTGCTGAATAAACTGAACTGTCCAGTAAGCAGGACATGACAATGACATACTTGCTTATGACAGTCCTATGATGCTTTCCATGAGGATAATGGATTTTTATTGACTTAATTTTTTAGGCCAGTTAAGGTTCATAGCAAAATTGTGGAAAAGGTACAGAGACTTCCCTACATCTCCCTGATGACCCAAAACTCTTTACTTTGAAATAATTTCAGACTCAGAGAAAAGTTACAGATTCCCCAAATATCACTATTTCCCATATTTGCTTTATCTTATTCTTTCTCTACACACGTATATATTTTTCTGATATATATACATATGATTTTCCTCCATTTTTGAGAGTAAGTTACAGATATTGTGTCCCTTAAATGCTTCTGTGTTTATTTTCTAAATAGAAGAACAGGATCTCATATAACCACAAGGCAAGGAGCAAAATAGGGAAATTAACACTGATACAATACTGTTATCTGATCTACAACCTACCTACTTCATTCAAATTTTGCCACCAGTCCTGCTAAATTTTATAACAAAAGAAAGTGACAAAGAAAGAAAAGAAAATAGCCCAGGTCAGGCAGCTCAGTTGGTTAAAGCATCATCCCAATATACTAAGGTTGTGGGTTCGATCCTCGGTCAGGATACACAAAAGAATCACCCAGTGAACTCATAAACAAGTTTAACGACAAATCAATGCTTCTCTCTCTCTTCCTTCCCCCCTCTCTAAAATCAATAAATAGAAATTTAAAACATTTAAAAAGTTGAAGAGTCAAAGAAACTCTCAAATGTTCACTCTGGGCGTGGATAGAAGGAAGTCGACATAAACCCCAGTAGGAAAGCCAGGAGAAGCAAGTTTGGGTGAAGGAAGTTCAGCTTTAGAAGTAACAGGTTTGAAGAAGCAACAGGGTATCCACGCGGAGGAAAAGAAGTTAAATGAGAGGGTGGGACTTAGGGGAAACACTAAGAGCCAGAGGTCCACTTACAGAGAAGCCATTTCTGTAAGCTTTGCCCTGATGAACTCAACCGCCACAGGAAAAACAGAGACAGGACTGAACCCGGGATCCTGGAGAAGGTCTGTGTTTATATGATCTGTCGGTCTCTCAGAGGCTGTGTGTGCGCACGCAGACACATACACGTGTATGTGGGCGAATATGCCCTTACATTCAATGAAGGATTAAACAAAAATCCAGTTCTCCCACTTCTCAGGTTCAATTCTATTCTTAATAGTGATCATCAGTGAGAATTATTTTTAACCCTTATTCGATTAAAATTTAAACTCTAAAAATTTGACATTTCCAACAAAATGAAATTAAATTAGAAGAAAGTGTATTTTGAACACCAATGGAAGTCATGATATTGCACTTGATCTTAAAGAGACTGATAAGTGAACAAGACACGGTGAACCCCCAGAGGGCCGAGGAGGTGGGGAGAACACTCCTCACTTCCAAAGTTCATTATTGTCTGCAAAGCATATTACGTCCAGGTTCCTATAGTGAAAATAACCTAGCAAGTTAGATTTATATGTTATAGGTTTGGTATGTTATAGGCTTTACTGTTACCAGGCTAACAGTAAAAAATTTCTTTCACGTTTAAATTGATAAATATTTGAGGAGAAATGAAGCATACTCTCTAACTAGACGATGGAGATTTTTTATCTCATTTGAAATGATGATTCACCTCTTTCGAATCTTCAACCTCATGACAAAAATGCAGCACTCAGTCCACACAGAGTCACCCTCGACTGAGACCACTGACAGAATGTCTACAGCACCCTGCACAGTGCCAAACCCAACTGTTATATTTTCTCAAAGGAACGGGGCAAAACCTGCTGGCGCAGAAAAGAAAAAAAGAGCTTGTGGGTGGTGAACATTAATAAAAACAGCCAAGCAGAACTAAAAACTTGAAGATTACGTTTAATATGTAACTTTGCCTTTTCCAACTGGAAGCTCTGCATAGTGACAGATGACTAAAATGTCCAGCGTTTTCCAGGAAAAAAAAACAAAAACTAGGACACAGAGGCAAAGGAACAGAAAACAAAAGATGATGAGAAAAGCAGACAGGAAGAAGTGGATTATTACACTGCAGGAGTAGGGGTGAAATGAGCAGCAATTATAAGCAATGACAGAGCAAAGTCCTAGCATAAGAAAACCTCAAGGGAGATGCTGTTTCCTTATGCTGGGGGAGAAAGCAAGCTGCGTGCAGTTCAAGAGGCAGGCCTATGACCTCACTCCCAGATGAGTGATTGGGGGTTGGGGCTGGGGCGGTAACCTCTGCACACGTGTCACTAGAGGCACGCTCTAAGTGTGTGGCACTCAGCTGGTAACAACTCAAGTTACAGCCACTGGGAAAAGGTGACCCGAAACCTGGTCCCCATTCTGTTGGACAACTGACTTTCACTATATTTATTTCCTTCTGCATTATTCTAACTTTTACACCAAAAAAAGTAGTATTACAGAAATTTAAGCCTGTTGAACTTCACTTTTAAATTATGGCTAAAACAGGATGGGCCTAGAAGGTATTATGCTAAGTAGAAAAATGACTTTACCTATGATAAAACAGAACAAAACAACAGAAACAGACCCACTGATACAGAGAACCAACTGATGGTTGCCAGACGGCCAGAGGATGGATAAAAAGTGGAGCAGAATGAGAGGTATAACTTCCAGTTACAAATAAACAAGTCATGGGAATACAAAGTACAGCATAAGAAAAACAGTCAGTAACATGTAATAACTTTGTATGCTGACAGGTGGTACTGGACTTACTGTGGTGATGACACTGTAAGGTATGTAAATGCCAAATCGCTATGTTGTACACCTGAAACTAATATATGTATACTTTAATAAAAAATAAATTTAAAAATAAATTATGGATAAAACACTAGAATATGAAAATCTCTTAGGCTATATGAGTATTTCCATATCCTTTATTTAAAGGGATAGAATCTATTTAGCGACTATTAAGTGGTGTGCATTTTAAGTGTGAACCGACTGAATTCTTACAACTCTCTGATGAAAATGCTTTTGTTGTGATGAATCGAACGATTATTAAACCAAAATTCTAAATTTTGTGGCACTTTCTTTTTTCAGTTAGTTTTTTTAAAACTGAAGAATTAATACAGTCACACATGATTAAAAAATCAAACAGGACAGTGGAAAGTGAGATGCCCTCCCCAGGGGCACTCACAGTCCAGAGGTGAACGCCGACTCTACGGCCACCACTGCCCAGCCTTTTGGGAGGGGGCAGGAGGGAGGCAGTGCTTACTTTCTGGACTTTGGTTTGTTTGAGGTGCTGCATGCCAAATATCCAATTAAATTGTAACTAATGCTGTATTACACTGACTTTAAGGTGCCTTCTTATTTCAGAGGTGTTAACATGTAAAAAATACATATCTTAATATTATCTCTCATTTACTGTGTTTTTCAGAACTTGATTCTGGTAGCTAAGAAATGACTCTACTTCTACAGGAGGAGCTTTGAATATCACCTTTGTAACTGCCAACTGTAAGGTATATAATTAGAAATCACACTGAATCCACTGCCACACGCTGCGGTTTTCCAAGGAGAGAGACTGTGAGGAGGGAAAAGCCAAGACAAAGACCCTGAGGGGGGACACAATGGGCACATGCAGAGACGGCAGAGCCAGCACCGCCAGAGGGCAGTGAGTAAGAGTGGCAGGGGGTGAGGTCAGAGGGAAGCAGCGGGTCAAGCAGAGCCTGACACCACTGTAAGGTTCCCGGCTTTAAGATGGGTAAAGACACGACGGGATTCTGAACCTACGCCTGACACGCTCTGGCCGAGTTTAAGAAGGCCACTCTGGAGCCAGACTCTCGGAGAGACAAAGGTAAAAGCAGGGTAAGCAACCAGGAGGTTATGCAGTGATCTCGGAGCTGGGCAGAGGTGGTGGCTGCCAGGACCAAGGTGACAAGAAGTGGTCAGATCCAGGAAACACATCTGAAGACAGAGCCCGAAGGACTTCCTGATGGAGATGTGAGAGGAAGGGAGACGCCAAGGACACCTCGGAGGTTCCTGGTCTGAGTAATCGGAGGGAAGGAAGCGGCTGTCAATAGTTAGACGGGGACAGCTATGTGGAGTGTGTGTTTTCAGGGAAACCCGGTTAAATTTTAGAGAGGACGATGAGACACCCCACTGAAGGTGCCGAGCAGTCAGACACGAAATTCTGTTTGGTATATTCTTTTTTATTTAGCCATTCCTCTACTGATGGATTTTAGGTTGTTTCCAATTTTTTACTCTAACAAAAAATGCTGTACTAATATCTGGAATGTGTAGTCCCAAGTAGAACTGTTATGTCAGAGGAACTACTTAAGAAACTGCCAGATTTTTCTTCAAATTGGCTGTACCAATTTGTTTCATTTTTCCTACAGCCTCGCCAATACCTGACATCAACAATCACTGGTCTGTAGAAACTCTTCGCACATCTGCTCAACGGGAACCCTTGCTGTGTGCATTTCAAACACCCTAACTTTATTTATAGTGTCTTTTGCATACCCCAGTTTTTAATGCTGATGCCATCAAATTTGTATTTTTCCTTCATGATTTATGACGTATGATTTTTGTATCTTAAAAGGAAGGTCTACCCTACTGTGAGAACCTTAAGAGTTTCCTATATTTTGTTTCAATAATTTAGAGTCTATTATTGATGTTGAAATAAAAATCTATCTGGAATTTATTTGGGGATATGGTAGGGGTAAAATTTCAATTTTATGTTCTGTCATATGTAGAAGCAATGGTCCAAAACCATTTCGTCTATTGAACAGTTCATTCTTTCTTTACTGATACCTACCCAGTCACACGAAAGTTCCCAAATAAGTTTGGATTTTCTAACCTGTTCCTTGGTCTGGCCCTGCCTTCATACTACACTGCTCTAATTACATTAAGCCTTGGTATCTGGTAGGAAGAATTCCTCTGTTTCATTCACCTTCAGAATTATCTTAGCTATTCATTTCTAATTACTTTTTCAAATAAATTTTTAAACCATTTTGCCAATTTTCCAGAAAAACCCTCCCAGATTCTGATTCTCAGTCCTCCTGGGAGTCATATAATTAGAATTATGTTAGTTTTCTAGATTAGTTGGGGAGAACTGACATCTTTATAATTTTAAGTCTTCCTCTCTATGAACAAACACAGAATCTCTGTGTAGACTGCTGTCATGGTTAATTTTACGTGTCAGCGTGACTGGGCTAGGACACGCCCGGTAGCTGGGACGCATGATTTCCGGGTGTCTGTGCGGGTGTCTCCAGAAGAGCAGGATTTGTGTCTGGGTAAAGGACAGCACCCTACCAACGCAGGTGGGTGCCATCCAATCCACCGAGGGCCTGAGCTGAACGAAAAGATGCAGAAGGGTGAACCCACTCTCTCTTACGGGTGGGTTAAGCTCAGTCATCCATCTTATGCCCCAGACATCGGCTTCCCTGGTGCTTTTTTTTAAAACAAGATTTTATTTATTTATTTTTAGAGAGGGGAAGGAAGGGAGAAAGACATGGAAAGAAACATAAGCACCCTGCTGGGGGACCAAATCTGCAACAAGGCATGTGCTCTGACCCAGAATGGAACTGGCGACCTTTCGCTTTGCAGGACAAAGCCCGACCAGCTGAGCCACACCAGCCAGGGCAGCTTTCCTGGTTCTTGGGCTTTCAGACTCAGATGGGGACTTGACACCATCGCCTCCTCTTCCCCCGCCCCCTTCTCAGACTTTGGGACTCGGACTAAATTACACCACTGGCTTTCCTGGTTCTCCAGCTTGCAGACAGCAGATCATGGAACTGCTCGGCCTTCTGTTATTTCTCTAATAACATGGAAGATATTTAATCCTTTAACCGCACTACAAATATCAACATGTTTCAACATGTCACCAACAAAAATTATTAATGGTTTATTTCACATTTCTACTTCTCACCAGTCTCTGGAATACAGTGTGTTTCACATAGCACATCTCCTAGCAGACTGGCCACGTTTTAAGTGCTCAACAGACGCATGTGACTAGTGGCTTTTACCACTGGACAGTGAATGTCCAGACAGCATGAGCTTCAGCACTCACAGGAACAGACAATCATATAATAGGAACAGAATAGGTAAACAGTGTTTATAGTTCAAATGAATGAAAGGGAGCCATAAATGTAAAAATGAAAAGACCTAGAAAATAATAGAGTAGAAAACTGTTGCAAGATTATATACCATGTACAGTTGTATACATTTTTAAAAACTTACAAAACAGGCCCTGGCCGGGTTGCTCAGTTGGTTAGAGTGCCATTGGATACGCCGAGGTTGTGGGTTCGTCTCCGGTCAGGGCACAAAGAGTAGACCAGTGAACGCTTAAACGAGTGGAACAGCAAATCGGTGTTTCTCTCCCTCTCATTCTCTCAAATCAATAAATTTAAAAAAATTTTTAAACATAAAAACAGTATTATAAATATATCTATATAAGTACAATCACAGAAAGCATACACACCAAAGTTATGATGGTAGCAGCTTCGAGGGTAGAAGCAAAGGAGTAAGGAACTGGGAAGGGGAATAATGGGAACTTTCCTAGAAATGTTTTATTTCTTTTATTAAGAAAAAAAGTCCAGAGGCAAATATATCAAAATATTAACATTTGCCCATTCTATTTTTTTTAATCCTCACCCGAGGCCATGATTATTGACTTCAGAGAGCGGGGAAGGAGGGAGAGGGAGGGAAACATCGATGTGAGAGAGAAACAGACTGGCCGTATTTCACACTTGCCCCAACCAGGGACTGAACCTGCAACCCAGGGATGTGCCCCCACTGGGAATCTAGCCCACTTTCGGGTTTACGGGATGATGCTCCAACCAACTGAGCCACAACGGACAGAGCAACATTTGCCCATTCCTGCTAATGGGCATATTTGCTTAAAAAAACATTAAATATTACTTTTCTGAATTAATTTCTCCTCAAAATTTAAAATAAATTCTTGCCCATAGTCTCTAGTTCAATGCCTTCTCCAAAGCAACCAAAGTCCCAATCGAATTAGACGTGAAAGCAACACCTCTGCTTTTGGTAATCTATCCATGCCATAGACTCATGGTTACGTATTTCTTCAAGATTTTAAAAATGAAAATACAAGCTCCGTCTGCATAATATGATCAGCTTCTCTAACTCACTGTCCTACTGTGGAGCAACACAGACGTTTATACGAAGGACAGGGGCTAATGTGCTTTTATCTCTACGAACACTGTATCCCTGTGATTAAAATCTGATCATGTTGGATTTTCCCATTAACTCCTTAACAGCAGCGCACCACGCCCATCACGCCCATCACCTCTTTAACAAGTGCCTTCCAGTGTGAGAAGGGGAAAGGGGGAGGAAAAAGCTGTTCCCTTCAAATCTTTCGTTGCTCTTTTGAAACAAGCTTTACTTTGGAAAAAGATCAGTAATGTAGTTATAAGCAAATCAATCAAAAATATTTCCCTAGTTAAACAATACATAATATTGGCAAGTTAGGAATAAGATATTTTTTCTCTTAAAGTAGTAAATGGCTTACATCCACTCTATGGGGAATGCTAACTTACTAATACAGAATTTAGTAATCGTCCAAACACACTTTCTGTGTCTTAATAATAATAGTCTGCTATACTTCTAGGATGCTCTGTATCAGCGTATCACCTAGTGCTCAAATGACGCACTCACAGAAGCCCAGGCAGCCACGTATACATTAGTAAAGTATCCTGGGTACTTAATCACCATTTACTACAAATTTCCTAAAAAAAACAAGCTCCCAATACTTGACTAAAAATTTGACTTTTGAAAGATAACACTACTTATTTGTTAAATAGGACGTAGTATATAACCCTGTCACAAACTTTTGCTTTATCACTCAGGTGGAATTTTAGGGAAGTATTTCACAGCATACAATATGTATGTATATTTAGGGCTCATCTCTTCTGAAAATCCTAAAAATCAACACAGGCCTAAGAGGTAAGAAGTGAATTGACGATGTAGAAAACTGCTATTAGAAGAAAAAATAGTTTATTTTAAAACACTTAAAATAAATTATTGCATTCTTAGGCTCTTTCCTAAACATCAGTATGGAAATTTAAAAATCTAGAACATCCTGCTAATCTAGACGATTCTTTCCTATTTAAATAAAGACCAGATGGTTCCTAAGCACGTACTTGCACCACTGCAGTCTGACTCTCTGGGGAAAAGCCTTTCTCGTTCAGGGACCTCCGGGCACTGTCACAGCGTGCTCCGACGGGGCACAGGCAGCAGAACTACTTGGTAGCCTTGACAATACTTTCCAAGAATAAAAAAGACATGTATTAAGGAAATAAAAACCAGCCAAACCACTGACTAATGTTAAATAAATTATGCCAATTTTACTGTTTCCCAAGCGGATTCTAACGGTCAGGAGAATTACAGCATCATGACACAGTGCCCCAGCCATCTGGGGGCAGGTCCTTGGCTCTCAGCAGGTGCCAAGTTGTACCTCACAGAAAGGACAGTCAGTGCCCGCCCCGAGAGTTCCCTGAAGTATGGTCAGAGTGCTGCTAACCTTCCCACGTTAAAAAGAAAGAGATCTAACCCCAGTTATTTATATTATTCACATGTGTGTATATAAGATTTCTAATATTGCATTTTAAAATCTATTATAATTGAAAAGATCTCACCCTTGTTTAAAATTTAAAAATATAACAAAACAAAAAGAATCTGAACGAAAACCAATCTTTCCGTGAACAGAAAAAAAAATGAATAAGGAGTAACATGTTTGTTAAGTTTATTTTAATTCTAATAGTTATTTCTGCCAGGAGAAATCCAGGATAAGCAATAAACAGATTGTTTTGGAAATAAGAAAGCTAGAAGTATTAAAAAAACAGCAAAAAATCCCCAAACAAAACCAATCTTCTTCCCTACCCCCCAGGGGGTCCTAGAACAGGAGACTAGAGACCTAGTCCATTCACTGCGGATAGAGACACTCCTGGGGGTTGCCGAGGTCATGGCCCCATCCCTCCTCGCGAGCTTCTTGCAAATCCTCAGAACTCTCTTGACACCACAGTGCGTGTTCCCTCGCGCCCCTTCGTCTGCCCTCCCTCGCCCACTTGAGCACCGGTCTCCCTCTGCCCCTAACGTGGGTTAGACAATGAACTCGACTAGATTTCCGGGGGGGGGGGGGAACCTACCTGCTCACTTCTCCCAAGACTCCTAGGATGTGTGTGTATGTTTATAAGTCAATAATTGAGCATAATTTGTACATTGTACTAACTAAATGATACTTCGGGATAAGATTCTAAATTATAATTTAATCTCTGATAATCTAACAATTAGAATTAATTTTATTTCTATGTCCGATGATAAAGTTTTTATAAGAAATATATTTCTGAGAAGCTTCTATTTTATTAATAGAAGTATTTTTTGGTATCACATAAACATCCCTCATCTTCTATCTACTGCTTGGTACTGATCTCTAAATCAGGGGTCCTTAATCTTTTTTTTAAACCCTACTCTATTTCGAGAAACTTCTCTGCAGAGAACTGCAAACACACAGAACAGTTTGTGTAGAGATTCAGGTAAAAGTTTTTCTCAGGCCACCCATGGGACCCAGGGTTAAGAATTTCTGTTTCAAGTAAATTTAAGAGTCTTGTATTTGTTTCTGTTAAATAATTTTGCTTTAAAAATAGACATTTCAATTTTTAAGACCCCTTCTAAGTATCTATAAACTAAAATTTCTTGTATTTATTGATAAAAAAGAAAAGTAAGGTCAACCATAATGAAGGATTAGATGATTTAATGCTTTCTCCCTTGTTTCTTCCTTTTGGGTGTGGTATGCTAGGAAGATCTGCACAGATCCAGTGCGGATATAACCTACCACGTGTCTAAAACAAACATCCAATAGCCACATACCCCTGGTTTGGGAACTAGAATTGAGCTTCTTTTATAGATTATAATTAAAAACTCACTGAAGGTTCAATATATCTCATATTGTGAAAATAAAACTGTTTCTGGATAAATTCTTCCAGGGGCTAGCACACTGCTTTGAACATAGCAAGTGCTAAATAATTTAAGTAAAATGGACAATATATTTGGAATGGAGTCAAAACAAACATCAAGAATTACTTTTGGGCTGCAGGTCAAGGCAGCCACATAGGTTAATATGGTACTCACGTCCTTCTGCAACCACATCAAAATTACAGCTGAATTACAGAACAACCGTCATTCAGAATCACCTGAAATCTAGCTAAATGGAAGTCCTACAGCTAAGGATTTAAAGAAGAAGCCACATCAAGATTGACAGGAGAGCAATGATGGGGAACAGGCTGGTCCCACACCCACATGTGGTGGACAAAATTGGGAGGGGTATCCTGGCTGTAGAGGACCCCCCCACCATGAAGAGTCCCAGTGTCATACTAGGCCCCCCAACCCACAGTCCCAGTGCCAGGAAGAGAAGTCCCATAATTTCTGTCTGTAAAAACCAGACAGGATAGAGGCTGAGGGAAACAGAAGACTTCTGGAATCCTATGCAGTTCCTCTTAAAGGGCTCCCGCACAGAAAAACTTGGCTTTACTCACTCTAAGCTCCAGAGCTGGGGCAGCGGTTCGAAAGGTAACAGAGACATATGGGGAGGCGCTGAACTGTCTGTGTCAGGGAGAGAACTGGGAGGTGGCTTTCTCCCAGACAGAAGTGCTGGTAGAGGCCATTGTTTGTTTTCTGACCCTCTTCCCACCGAGCTGACAGGCGCACTCCATAGTGTGAGTCTCCAACAACCTGGTGAAGACTGTTTGAGCTGCCCTGGTGATTCCCTGAGATCCTGCCCCACCCAGCTTGCAGGGCTAACCCAACCTATTTCCAGCGGGTTTTCGATACAAATGACCTGTCTCGATTCATGCTTTGGCCTTTTCTAAAATCTCTCGAACAGGCAGCATCTGGCCTCATTGTGCTCTGCACCTTTTGCCAAGTGGCCCAGCCCTGACACTAGTAGCAGCTGGCCTTGGTTCACAGCCTGGCCTCTCCCGGGTACCTCCACATCCAACACAAGCAGAAGCCATCTGCAGATCATTTTGTAGTTCGTGCTGGATAGCCCTGGACAGAACACAGGTAGCAGGAGACCTTGGCTTGCACCTGCCTGGAGGCCCCAGAGCCAGTGCACCTGGTGGCCAGCTTTGGATCACATCGAAGCACCACCCAACCACCTCCACAAGTGACACACACAAGGGGCAGACTCAGCAGGCACCAGGGCCCTGCTCAAGTACGTCCTACTCTGCGAGGTGGGCACCAGCACAGCGGATCTTCCACAGTGGTCGCAGCCAGTCCCTGCTGCAGCTGATACGCCTGGAGGTGAATCCCTCCCACTGATGTGCCAACAGCAATCATGGCTCACCTACAACAGGAGGGTAGACACAGCCCACCCAAGGGTCCCACTACACAAGGCCACTCTACCAACCCTGGGAGATGTAGCGGTTCTGCATAATACTTAGAAACAAACAGAGAGAGGTTGCCAAATCGAGGAGAAAAAGAAATGTGTCCCAAATGAAAGTGAGGCAAATTAGTACGAAGCTAGGAAAATTCCATGGCAAGTGGAGTGGGGAAACTGAGACAGGAAGCTGAACACACTGGTCAAGTGATTTATAGCCAGACAATAAGCCCAAGGTCTTCTCTCCTACACAAGGGCACATAGGAACAAATGGATTACACATGCCAGACCCTGCTGGGGTGTCCCTTTGCAGCAACATTCTCTGAAGGTGAAACTGCCCAGAAAATGACTGCAGCCCCACTATGTGCTGATTTTGGTATGCTAACATATTAAAGAACTCACCTGGAAAGCTGATGAATATTCTGCTGAGACCCTCCCCCAGGAGCTACTCTAAGATTCTCACGTGCAGAAGACAGATAAAAGCCCTCAAAACAAAAGACATGGGCATGCCTTGCTTGGAATGCTCCCGTCCTCTTCTCCTGGGCACGTACATTTTTTTTAAACTCTGGGGACACCAATGGGACTTGCAACTAGGGGAAGAGTGGGCAGCAAAACCCTTGAACTTGTCTCAAGCACATTTCCTTTGACTTTTCAGTGAGCCAAAGCAGCCCCCCCATAGGCTCTCTCCTGTTGCTTCTTCTAGCCTACGTCCTTCCTTGTTTTACTGTCTCCAGATTTAATTAATGTGCTCTCAAAACCATCTAGACTCATGTTGTGAAATCTTTCCTGCACAAAGTCAGAACCAATACACCACCAGCTAGCCTGAGGCAGACCCACTCCAGCCTGGTCCCTGTCAGGTAACAAAACAACAGAGCAAAACTTCAGGAAAAAAACTAAAGAAAATGAAGACAAGCAATCCACTAGATGCAGAGTTCAGAACACTGGCTATAAGGATGTTCAATGAACTTAGGAGAAGAGTAGATGAATTCAGTGAGAACTTCAACAAAGAGATAGGAAACAAAAATGGAACTAGAAAACATAAAAAAGAACCCATCAGAAAAGAAGACTATATTAACTGAAATGAATACATAGCAGGGAATCAATGCAATAGATTAAGCAGAGGGTCAAACAGAGATTTGAAAGATAAGGAAGCAGAAAATACCCAATCAGAACAGCAAAAGGAAAAATGAATAAAAAAAAAGCGATGATGAGAGTATAAGGAGCCTCTGGGACAATTTCATGCGTACCAACGTTCGCATCGTGAGGGTGCCAAAAGGAGAAGAGAGCAAGGAACTGAAAACCTACGTAAAAAATAATGACACGGGCAAGGGAAACAAAAGAAAAAATAAACAAATGGGACTACATAAAACTAAAAAGTTCTTGCACAGCAAAAGAAACCATCAACAAAATAGAAAGACAACCCATGGAATAGGAGAACATGTTCACTAACACATCTGATAAAGGGTTAATATCCAACATTTATAAAGAACGTAACAAAACTCAACACCAAAAAACCAAACCAATTAAAAAATGGGGAAAGGACCTGAACAGACCCTTCTCCAAAGAGGACATACAGATGGCCAGTGGGCATATGAAAAGATGATGCTCAACGTCACTAATCATCAGAGAAATGCAAATTAAAACCACAGTGAGTTATCACCTCACACCTGTCAGAATGGCCACCATCAGTAAAGCAACAAACACGTGCTGGCAAGGATGTGGAGAAAGGGGAACACTTTTACACTGTTAGTGTGAATGCAGATTGGTGCAGCCACTGTGGAAAGCAGCATGGAGATACCTCAAAAAATTGAAATGGATCTGCCTTTTGACCCAGCAATCCCACTCCTCAGAATATACCTGAAGAAATCCAAAACACTAATTTGAAAAAACGTGAGCACCCTATGCTCACTGCAGCGTTATTTACAACTGCCAAGATATGGGAGCAGCCCAAGTGTCCATCAAGAGGTAAGTGGATAAAACAACTATGGGACGTTTACACAATGGAATACAACACAGCAGTAACAAAGAAAACTTAACCTTTATGACAGCATGGATGGACCTGGAGAACATTGTGCTAAGTGAAATAAGCCAGTCAGGGAAAGACAAATACCATATGATTTCACTCATGTGTAAAATCTAATGAACAAATTGAACTAACAAGCAAAATAGAGACAGACTCATAGATACAGAGCAGGGAGACAACTGGGAGAGGGGTCAGGGGGTGGAGGGAATGAACAAAAAGGAAAAAGTACTCAGACATGGAGTCCTTTTAGGGGGTGGGGGATAAATGGTAATGGGAAAAAACATAATAAAAAATATACATATAATGACAGAAAATGTCCCTAACATGGTGAAGGAAATAGACATACAAGTCCAGGAAGTGCAGAGAGTCCCAAACAAGAGGAATGCAAAGAAACCCACATCAAGACACAGCATAATTACAATATCAAAGGTTAAAAACAAAGAATCTTAAAAGCAGCAAGAGAAAAGCAGCTGGTTACCTATAAGGTAGTTCTCATAAGACTAAGCTGATTTCTCAATATAAACTTTGCAGGCCAGATCAGATTGGCAAGAAATATTCAAAGTGATGAAAAGCAAACATCACTCTGCTCAGCAAAGCTATCATTTATAATCAAAGGACAGATAAAGTGCTTCCCAGACAAGAAAAAGCTAAAGGAGTTCATGACCACCAAACCAGTATTACAAAAAATGTTAAAGGGTCTGCTTTAAGAAGAAAAAAATTATGAATAATATAATGACAATAAATATAAATCTATCAACAACTGAATCTAAAAAACAAAATAAACAAAGAGCAGAACAGAAACAGACTCATAGATAAAAAAACATTTTGATGGGGACAGATGGGAGGGATTTGAGAGGGACTGGTGAAAAAGATGAAGGGATTGAGAAGTACATATTGGTAATTACCTTATAGTCATGGGGATGTAAAATACAGTATAGGGAATATAGTCAATAATATTGTAGTAACTGTGTGTGGTGTCAGGTGGGTAATATCCCATGAGATACTGGGATGATCACTTCGAAGTTGCATAATATCTAATCATTGGGTTGTACACTTGAAACTAATATAATACTGTATGCTAACTAAGTGAAAAATAAAAAATTGTTTAAAATAAAAAATAATTACTTTCTTCCTTTATACATGAGCTTCATAATTCAGCAATGGGAGACACACAGCAGAATCAATTATAATTTTATAGTTATCCCTCACATGTCAAAACCCAAAGTGCAATATATAATTTTAAGTTTTAAAATTCATGTCTCAAATTATTCCAATTCTGTACTTGTATTTGTAAAACTATGATGGCTTTACACATATGATGGCTTACAAACACGCTATCTACTCTCTAAGGATGTGTAATTTGAGTAGCTTTCCTCTTGAATTGAGGGCTTTGGTGGCAGTTCTGATCTTCCTTGGGACTAATTGTTCATTTTGTAACTTAGTTGCTATAGGTTGAGATCTCTGACCAGGAAATAAAAATAAATGGATTATAATGTGATCAAATCTATTCAGAACTCATCAGCATCATGCTTTCACATAAGTACTTACAAACATTTACATGAAACTTTTTTTAAAAAATTCTTTTTTAAAATTCTATTTATTTATTTTTAGAGAAAAGGGAAGGTGAGTAGAAAGAGAGGGAGAGAAACATCAATGTGTGGTTGCCTCCTACATGCCCCCAACTGGGGACCTGGCCTGCAACCCAGGCATGTGTCCTGACTGGGAATCGAACCAATGACCCTTTGGTTCTCAGGCTGGCGCTCAATCCACTGAGCCACACCAGCTAGGGCCATGTGAAACTCTTTTAAAAAAGAAACCTACATTTGCAAAAATCTCAAAAAGCCAGCGCAGAATATCCAATAAATGTTTTGCTGTTGTTCATGCAAATGACATAGTATTAAAATATTAAATATTTTAAAATGTAAATCATAGTTGTTATCCATTTAACCATTTAGGAAATCTTACAAGATTTAATGATTTAAAAACAAATTCTATTTCTACTAATACAAATCTACTTAACCCAAATTAGTATATATTTATCCTTGACATGTGCCCTTTAATTATTTTTACAGAAATGTTTCAGACAATCAAGTAGTCATATCGCTACTAGAATGTCATTTTTAGAGACTTTTATCACTCAGTGAAAAGAACTACTTCGAATAATATTTTCACAATAAAAATATAATAATTTTGAACCATTTTCACTTTCGATTAAAAATTTAATATTGAAACATTGGCACTGTCCTAAGACAGCACTTTATGTTGGATATATGGTGAGGACTAATATAGAATTCTTACCTGTAATGTACATGTGTGACTGTTGGTTTCCTGTATCCAAGGATCCAGGTTTGGATATCTATGGGTTTAGCTTCGGGATAAGCTATGGTTGTATCTATTATCCACTGGAGGCCTTTTGATTTGCTGTCTGAGGACAAAGAAAAAGAAATGACTTAAAATGGATCAATTTTAATATTATTTACAATAAACTACATAGTACAGGTTACTTGAGTATAAAGCATATTCATATACCTTTTGCTTTAAGAAAACAGGATGAACTTGGTGTTACTGTTCTATGAGACACACTTAGGGTGAAATTAAGCATTTCCTATTATATTTTAAACTATATGATTTCACACAAATGAACAAACAACAGCACTGTTATTTACTGGGCGTGGATCATTTGAGTATTCAATATAATTACGCACTGTCAAGGTCTAATTTATATTCTATTGCTGAAAAACTGGCAAAGGTCAGAAGCTAAAGTATCACAACACAAAAATTAAAAGCAGACCTCAGAACCAAACAAAACCATTCACACAATGTAACAACATAACATGAGCACCCAGGTAATGTGATGCCTGGGAGACATTAATAAATACTGGAACAAAGCAATAAAGCAAGCACTCTACTGACACACATGATCATCAGTGGCTGGTCTTGTTTAAAACAAAACAAAAAACTCCTCTCATTGTCACAAGAGTTATATACAAACAAGGGAATAAGCCGACCGTCTGCCTTGGTAGGGACAGCAGGTAACCGCTGTGGGGAGAGGAAATGGAAGCACTGTTTTTACTGTCAGCATGGAGTGCAAAGTTGAGCAAGGCTGGAGACGGGAATCTCCATACAGAATACTGACAGCCAGACTTTAGCATGTAATGGTCTATCCTTCATCTGAGGTATTTGAGATCCCTTTGGTATGTCAAATAATTACAAACTGGCCTTAAATGCTTAAAAAACTTTAGGCAACATCCTGAAGGGGTAAAAATGCCCATGAAAGAAATAAGTAAAAAAATGGTTTAAAATAACATACTGCTAAAGGAACAGGGTTTATGTAACAAAAACACATTTTGACAAGCTACCCATGATGAGCATGCTGAAATGTTGACGGGGAAAGTATACTGATGTCTGTTACTTACTGCTAGAGGCATTAAAAAAAAAGATAAACTAATGAACGATAGAAGAATAGAGAGATATATGATAAAGCAAATTACAGTAAAATGGTAATTCCAGATCTAGTTGGTGAGCTCATGGATATTAACTATAAAATTTTCTCAACTTTCATAGGTTTGAAAATTTTGATAATAAAACCATGGGGGAAATTCATCAGAGTTGTTTAATATCTATTAAATTACACAATAATCAAAACAGGTAATCACTTTAAGTTAATTCTGATATATGTATGGATTATATCTTAAAAGAGACACGAAGACATGGAATGTTTGTTTGGAATAAAACACTACATAATAAATACGAACAGTAAATAAAATAAAATACATAATACCAAAACATAAAGAAAAAATGGTAAAATGCAAGTAAAACTAGCTTTCAGGTATACAACTTCCTAGAATTTCTTATATATTTTCCTGTACAGTTAGAATAAACATTTTAACTAAGGTAAGATAAATAATAAACTATTTTGCCTTGGTTATAAGCAGAATTTGTCTTGTTCCAAAGAAAAAAAAGTCGTCCTTTGCCACTGGGCAATCAATTCGACAACTACCCTGCATCTGAGGCCTGGCACATCACAGGGGACGGCCCGGGCACAACCACTCAAAAACGGCAGTCTTAATTAGTGCTGCAGATCCTCCTTGGAAGTCCTCTGCCTTCAAGCTTTGGCTTGGCTGACATTGCACCGTGTCTCTCGAGTGGCGAAGCTATTCTGAACTTTCCTTTTCTATTAAAAGACTTTTTCAATTTGTCTTTGCAATAGACAGTGAAAGATGAAGAGAGGTGACTGCCAAGCAGCTGCTTAGAAAAAACAGATGAAAGGAAGACTCGGTGTAATCTCACCAGCATTCTCTCTCTGTCTGGTTCTTACTGTCATTTGGAAATACATATTTCTGAGGGCCTCTCATCTCTATTTTTATTTTGTCTAAAGAATATTTTTTAAAAAATAGCAAAATGCTCCTAAGGAAACAGGCCTGGTGAGGTTCTTTCAGCTTCTATCACCAAATTTTTATAGTGTCTTAAACTTGCTCATAAGTCTTCATGCTGTTGGAAAAATATTGTCTGCAAATCTTCCCAATCACCAGGGTATCTCCAAGATATGCAGTTCTATGTCTGAGCGTGGCTTACTTTTTCCTGGCCATAAAAGTAATACATACTCAGCATTTTATAAACATACGGAAAAGCATTAAGACATGAGAAGAAAATCATTCATAATGTTACAACTCAGAGAAGCAAGCATGGGTAACTGACGTTTCGGTATCTTTCCTTTCGCTCATCTCTGCTGCTCTGTTGTTTCTGTCTCTGAGCTGAGACTCTTTCCTCCAGAGTTGTCTGCTCCTCCCACTCCGTTATCGTTAGAAAGCAAAGTATTTGTCCAAACCATTGAAAATCCTCTATAAAGATCATTTGCAATGGCTGTGTTGTATTCTATTGTATGGATATTTTATTAATTATCTATCCTGTCTCCCAGCTATTTCCATTTTTTTACTATTATTAATAATACTGTGATAAAGTTCTTTGCCTGTATTTCAGATTATTTCCTTTTGATAAGTATTTTTTTGCAGTAGAATAACTCATTTATCAACATTTCAAGGTCTTTAAATATAGCCAAACTGTATTAAGTTCATTCTCTGTATTAAACACAAAAAAGCTAAATTTGATAAATAAAAACATTTTTTCATTACCACTTTCATTTGCATATCTATGATTAGTTTCACAAATTAGTCACTTCCTTCCCTATGTCTTTTACTCTAGCTATTCCACTTCTAGGAATCTACACCACAGAAACACTCCCACAAAAATGTAAATATATTTACAGGAATGTTTACCATATCAGTGAGAATCGCCATGAGTGAAAGTAGGTAAGGTAGAGGAAAGATAGCTTTGACTTCATGCATTTTTGCATTATTTGAATGAATTATAGTAAGCATTAACTATTTTTTTAAATAGATACATTTAAAATTGTATTTCATCTCCTCCCTGAGTATTAGTTCTATTTGACAAAAATTATAAACATATAAAATAACAATGTTATCTTCTGGTACTCCAGAAAATCCTTTAATTCCAACAAAGGAAAAACAATGCCAAAAACCATCACACCTAATTTCCCAGCATCTCCTCCTGCTGGACTCCCATTTTCCTGTTGTGCCACAAGTGCGTTCAAAATAATTTTTGTTGCTCCAATCCTTGGCAGAGTGACATGTTGAAGAAATGGCAAGTTATTTTTCTTGGCAAATGCCTGACTTGTTTCTCTTCTCTTCCTGAGGAAGCCCCCTTCTGGAAATAAGACAATCCATTTTCGATCTCTGCTCCTGTAATTGTTTTCTAGGTGCTTCTTGAGAAGAAGAAGTTGTTGGTCACGGTGAGATTTTCCCTAGAAGGTAGATACACATGTAATAAGTACAGGTACACTTGAAATTAAACTGCTGTGAAATAAAATAGTAGTAACAGCTTCTAAAGTAAAATCCAATCATAAACTAGAATGGTGATTTCCCCCCACTTACTGCCCATCTTGACTAGTGGTAAAAAGAAACTATTAGTACTCATATGAATAACCCTTCTTTCTAAAGAAAAAATTGCTCTAATTGCCCTTCAAAGTTCATTCAGTCATCAGTTCCATGACTGAGTGCCTTCCACCTGCCAGGCACTGTCCTACACGCCAGACATGAAGAAGAAAGAGACGCTCACTGAGCTTACCAGGGTGGAGAAGACAGTAAGTAATGAGTGAAAATTCAACTGGTCAAAGTGCTGGAAAAAGAGTTAAGAGGACAGATGGGGTCAAGAGGGTCAGGGAAAGCAGCTCTAAGGAGGTGCGATTGGAGCCAGAGCTGATAATGTGAGGACACAAGCCTCGTGAAGAAGACTCCAGGCAGAGTACTCCAGGTGATGAGAACGACAATGACCCGGAGCTTGAGCTGTGGCGATTCAAAGAACCACACCGAGGCCAGTGCGGCTGAAGTGTGATGAATGAGGCAGACAGCTCGGGAGAGGAAACTGCAGAGGTGGAGAACAGATAAGGGCCCTGAACTTGGTGAGTGGTTTGGGGTAGAAAGTCACTGGATAGTTCTGACAAGGAAGTGTCAGGATCTTATCTACATAAAAAAATCTGCTGGCTCCAGTGACAAAAAGATTACAAGAGATAAGTCAGGAGTCTATTGCAGTTGTCCAGACAAAGGGGTCTGATGAGATTCAACTATGGTATATCGATGAGACGTGAATACCGGTATATTCAGGAAAAAATGAGAGTCAAGCTAACGAGAAACTTGGGGGCACTGGATCTTAGCTGCGAGGGAAGGAGAGGAAAGGATGACTTGGAGACTGAAAAGAGGAATCCAGAAAACCTTGTAGAAAGGCCCCAAACCCGTAACTAAACAGTACAAAGGTTCTCCCTTCCAGTATGATCAATTCACTAATAATTTTTCAGCTAATGCAATTGAGATACTCCTAAGATAACCTGCATGCGTTCAGGCTTTAAGTTATTCCAGACGGAAAACAAGTAAGACGTTGTCTTAGCTAATTCACTGAACTGAATTATGACTAAGCTCTATGTACGTAAGTTCCCAACCCTACATGCAAAATATTTTTAATATTCTTGGAAATAACTTCTCAAAATTGTCTAGTAACAAAGTCCCAAGAGATTTTCTTTACCCATTAATACTTTTTTTCTCTCCTCTCCTTCCATGTTATAAATTTTTGTTTCTATTAGGGCGTAAATGTTGCTCTTTAGAAAAGAATTTGCAAATCTATTTGATATTTGAAATAGTCTTTAAATATGTAAAACCTTACATTGTAATAAAAAGGAAACTGTTTTAGAGTGCATTTTCTACTTTTATACCCTCAAAGTACATTGTAAGTTAGTATAATTTGCCTCTTTTTAATAACTGAGAATCACATCAGGGTCACTTATTACACTACACCACACTATAAATTCAGTAATTTTCTTAGACCCCCACGATGCAAAGGACTCACCTGATTTTTCCCATGGATTCCCCTACTACTAAGCTTCAATTGTGAGGCTACTCTGAGATACTAGGCTAGTTCCTTTGTTGTTCTGATCGCTATTTATTTTGTGTTAACCTTGTGGCCAGTCCCCACTTCCACTTCTTCCTGAGGTTCCAGAGCATGCATCTGCTCACCTCTCTGCTCAGAAGAACCAACGGTGTTTCCAGAAGAAACTAGGTAATTGCACGGCATGTGAAAAACAAGATGTGTTCTGTACATAAAACTGGAGTAAAGAACGTGTGTTTTGTGACACCTATTTTCAGAGCGCTTAGGATTTTTTCTACACACTTCCAGCTTATTTCTGAATGTATTATTCTCAGAAGGGACTTAATTAGACTCACTAGTTATTCATTAAGTACTTATTATGTGTAAGGTACTGCACAATCTAGATTTAAGTTGCCAAATATAGAAACACCATTACCATACACAAAATGCCTGCATATCATATTTCAGTTGTCCATTTCTGAGAAAACACAGTTTGTGATACTAGCAGCATATCAGGGGAACACTATGAAATGCAGTGCTGACTTGGTAAGCAGCCGTGATCCTTTTCCTACACACTAAATTATTCCTAACGCTTGGGACCCATTCCCAATCCGCCTTCTTCTATCAAACCCATACTCATTCTTTACATTTATGCCGAATATCAGCTTCTCCTCTCAAAAGCGTTTTTCTGAATCCACAGAAATCTGATGTACTCACTGTTCCTACTACCGACTCTCAAAATAATTCCTCTTTTTTATTTAATGATCCCCCTACTGCTAATTTACACACTTCACTTAACAGTGACCTGTAAATAAAACCACAGTGGTAATGTAGATGATGACAGTGGTAAGCTTGACAACAATGACGACCAAGGCGACAGGCGCCGTCCTGAGTGCTTCGCAGGTCCCACTGCCTCCAACCCCCCACCGGCCTGTGAGGGGAGCCCCTGTCCCTCTCCTCGAAGAGAGTGAAGACAGCGAACTTTCAGAGTTTAAATGACTCGCCCAGTCCACACAGGCACGAAGTGGAAGAGCTGAGAATGTGGCAGGCGCTTGGTAAATGTTTACTGAACACGGCACTGTTTACATGGGAGTAGACATTAGAACATTCACATTATCAGCGTATTAATGCTTGTGCATACTCAAGTTCAGACCACAATAAATGATTTAGGGAACACGGGGTCAGAGGAAGAGCTCCCTAATGTCACCTGTTACAACTGGTTTTGTTATGCCTCTTTACACAAGAAAGAATCAGTTTGATCGGGTTATCACTGAGGGAAAAAAATGCTCATTACTTACCTGTCTTATAAAGAAGTCTCCGTGAATTAGAGAAACAATTCCGAAGTTTGTGTACCTAAAAATATGATCCATCAACCACATCATTTGAGAAACAACCTAAAGTGTTTAAGAAACAAGAAATAATTAAATGTTGGACAGAAGAAACCTGACTGCAGTCTAGAACTCTCTAAGTGTTGAGAGTACTTCTTTGAATGGAGCATGGAGCATACAAAAAGTCAAGTAAGCATTCCTACTTCTAAATCAATACTGCCCTAACTTTTTAGGTAGGAGGTAAAGATTTCAATATTTCCAGTTTTGTATTTCTCAATTACTCCTTTAGGAAGAAGATTTTAAAATTCAAGATTTCAAATCATTCAGCAGTATCAGATCATAAAAATGTTTAGTATAACTAACCTGAAAACAAAAACAAAATTACTCTGAACAACAACAAAAAAAATGTACCTAAGACAAACTAACTGAAATCTTTTTACAAAAGCAAATAAAACAAACTTTCTTTTGTCTGCATGACTGGCAAATTTCAGGCTAACTATATTCTGGTTAACATAGTTATCATCTCTGAGTTAGAGTAATAATGCTAGGTGTATTTATATTGACCGTTTTAATCATTCTTTGAGATTCAAAACTAATTAAGTATACTGTGTAATCACTAATTGTGATAATATAATTATATCAGTAAGAATAAAAATGTTAATTGGGGATTCTCTTGATTCAAAGTCAAATAAACTAGTTTTTACAAAATTTTAACATCATGAATTTAGGGTACAGGTGACAAATATCACTAGAAGTATAAATACATCTACACAGCGATAGTCTTAGTAATTCAAGATTCTCAATAGAAGAAAGGTGAATTTATTCCACATTCCAGCAAGATTATGCCTCTGTTTTCCAGATAAACAAGAAAAACAGAAAGCATAATAATCAAACATATTTTCCTTGACTCCCACCTCATTTTCTGACCCTTGAGCTACAGAACCGACATTTCTCGGCCCTAAGCACACCAGGTTTCTTCTTGCCTTGGTTACCCTGGCCACCCTGGCCGTGACTATCTCACCAAAGAACAGGCCCTTCACTACTCTGCCTTACTCAATTCTACTCCTTCGAGGTGAAGTTTATGTCCTCTTCCCTCTGCCATGTTTTCTATACCCATCAAGTACATTGTGAGCTCACGGGGCACCGATACTTCTCACTTTGCAACGGTGTGTCGTTTGCTATACCCTCCCTCCACCAACCACAGCTGGTTGGCTCCTCGGGGAGGAGAGAAGTGTGTCACAGGGTGGTGATCTGTTTACAGTCACTGACCATGTATATGAAGCACTTTAATAAACATGTGCTAATTTGTTTACTTACTCTTAGGCCAAGTATTTGCTGCATTAATCTTCTAAACTATTTATTTAGTTTTCTATGAATAGAACCTGTTTAACTTCTCCTAAGGTAATAAGTCCTTTAATGCTAAAGATAATTTCTTTTAAACCCACCCAATATATAGACACATCTTATTATTAATATAAGCCATGTAAATCACCAGTTCAACAAGAGCCTTAATAATACTAACTAAAATGGGCCTGATATTTTTGCTTCCAATACGCTTTGCAAATGAAATCCAAAATAATATTTACCTTATTTTCCTTTGGCAAAAGATCCCCCAGATCACCAAATTCACGGACCGATTTCTCTCTCCTACCTTAAACAATCCTGTTCTTTGTCTCTGTATTTCTCAAACTGGCCATCCACCACTTCACCGTAAGATAGCCCCCAATTTAAACCATATTAAGTTGGCTTTCGTCCCAGTTATTATTTTTAAAATAGCTTTAGAGAGATACAATTCACGTGATCCCAGTTATTATTTCTTTTTAAGTCTCTAAATCATCATTCTCTCCTGGAGTGACTCAGAAATACGCATTTTTGAAGTTTGTCTAAAGTCTCAGGAAAAGCATGCGAGCATATATTCAAGGCTGCGTTCCGACCGCAGGAAGACTCATGGGTGGATTCCACGCCGCCCACCCCGTCCTGCTCCGCCCCGTCCTGCTCCGCCCCGTCCCGCTGTTGGCAGAGGCTCACCCGTCCTTTGTCCTGGAGGCACATCATCAGAGTGCACACGTCTCCGGTTGCCTGATGGTTCACCAACATCACCGCTTCATCTCTGGAAATGGCTTTAATATCGTCGCCCCACTCCATCACTGTAAGAACAAACAAGCTGTCATCTTAAAGATTTTTATGTCACTAGAAACCTTGCATTAGAAATGCATTACTGGTATACACTAATGATGATACATCACTTAGCTAAAACTTCTGCATGTTTAGAATTCTATTTCTTATAAAAATAAGAACATTGATATAACATTTTGCAAAGCCCAAAAACATCCATTAAAATAACAAATGGTCATACCCTTTGATCTACAAGTTCTACTTCTTAAAATTTATCCTACAGAAACATTCATCCAAACAGGCAGAGACATGCGTACAGGAGGTTTACTGCAACTTAAATGTCCATCAACAAGGGAAGGGATGGGAAAATTATGACGTAATAGAAGAATGTGAATCCATTAAAGGAATGGAGGGCATCTCTACGCCCAAATCCCCCAAAGGACTTGTTACCTAAACAGAGCAAGTCACAAACAGTGTATACAGCATGATAACATGTTTTTAAAGAAGAAATAAAATTTATGATATTTAATACATTGGAAAAAGTTGGGGGGAATGAATTCCAAACTATTAATATTGATCGTCACTTAGGAAGTGATTCCCAGAATGCTTCAAATTCTGCTTTGTAATACAATATGCAAGTATTACAAAAATATGTTAAGTATCTTCATTTTAAAATAAGAAAATAAAGACGTTACATTTGCTTCAAATCTCCAGATGAAAAGTCACTGCATCAGAGCCCGTGTGAACACTCTGAGGTAAACAGCAGCATCTCCATGAGGTCAGGCCTCATTTTATAGTACATTCACTTCACAGGAAAAAATAAAATTGAGCACCAGTTTCACACATTAGTATCCTACAAAGAAGCTTCTAGGGTTCCTCAAATGTCTGATGTGAACTACCAGGGGCTGATTACACATTAGTATTCACTTGTCTTGGGCCACACTGAATACCCCAGTTCTGCTCAACTTCCCCAGTTCCCTTTAAAAAAATTACTCTGATGTGACAACAAAGTCAGGTTGAATTTTGTAAAAATCTGTATTTTTTTCAACAATACATTTAACCTCCAATATCTCTGGTACTTGTTTCCTACCATACCTGTACCATGTCGTTATATGCTTCAAAGACCACTGCTAGACTAACAGAATTTAGATAAATCATGCTTGAAGAGGAAAAGCACTTATTTCACGTACAGAGCAGCTGTGTGCCTTGGATTATACCCTGCTACCCCAGAACCAGTTAAGTACAATGACGGAGCCAGTATCTTAACCAAGGAATAGAATCGTTGGTATGTTAAAGAACAGAAGCTATGGATGCCTGCCAGGTTTCACATCGAACTTGATTAGAAGAACAAAAATATTTTAACATACTGTTCTGTGAAATGAATTCTCAAAAAATAATTGGGTCAGGTCCACTACTTCCAAAGGGAATACAGGAAACTGAATAAAAACTGGAAAAGGAGTTTTCTAGTTGTAACAGAATTTTTAAAATTCTTGTTAGAAACCAAAGCCAAAGATGATCACTCACCACACCACCCACATGCACACACACCCACCCACATGCACACACACGCACCAACACACCTCTCCCCAAAGTTACAGACTAGAACTGTCCAGGACATTTTCCATCTCAAAAAGAAAATTTTAAAGGATAATTCATCACAAATTCCTTAAAAACAGGGATGCTACAGCCGTCATTCTGACCGACAAGACAATGAACGTGGAGAAGAAAGGCTGCTTAACACGTGACCACACGAACTTATCTTCCGAAGTCCAAAAACACTGTGCCTGCAAGCTGCCGCCCCAAACTGTTTCAGCGTCTTGTGCCTTGGTTTTCTCCTTCGTAAAACAGTAGTATCGTTAATGCTACTCCAAACATATTGTAAAAATAAATGAGACAGAACTGACAGACTCACAGAGATCCTGGGTAATTGGATTACGTGAGAGTTGGAGTTACTTTTGAAATCAATACTAATTAGAAGAGTCATATGCCCACTGTGTCACGCAAGGCCAGCTGTTCTAATATGAACAGTAAAGACTGAAGAGCAAAATGCCATGTGAAAGCATCTCACGCTGTTCAAAACCGTGGCTTTCAGTGGCCCACACTGGAGGCAGACTGGATTGGATTCACCCCAAGTCACAGGTCAGCTGAGCAGACGGGGAAAGATGAAAAGAGAATGAGAACATAACGAAGGGAAGCCATGAGCAAGTGGCTCAAGGTACTAATTAATGGGGGGGAGACTGGCGAGGAAAGGAACCAAGCAAGGGGGTTATTAACTGAAAGAAAACGGAGGGAGGAGAGGTATTTGACGCTGTCCCTCATCGTCACGCTCATCCATCCTTTTCAAACGCCCAGAAGGCCCGGATATTTTGCAAAAGCCCCTGGGTAAGGCTGGTGTACACCTGTGAACAGGAACTGCCGGAACTGAAGCACTGCTGAGCTTTGCTTTATTTTTTAACCAAGTATACTGAACATATTAGGCAATTGTGGCCGGTGCCCCTTTTTGGGCACTTAAAATTTAAGAGGTTTAACTTGAGGAGACAAGGTTGATGGTGTAGCTTTTGCACTGGTTGCTTAACTAAAAGAATAACAGCAGCACATATGATTAAATAGATGTACGATAATTAAATACTAGCAATCCTAATAGGTAACATTTGCAGAGTGCTTACTACGTGCCAGGCATTTATCATTAGTAACAAAACCCACGAGTCCAGACACCATGATTCCCGATTCACAGTCAAGGGCAATGGGATGCAAAAAGCGAAGCAGAATTTTCCAAGCTGCGCAGTTAGGAAGTGGGGACTCGGACTCAAAACCATGGCCCATGCTGCCACTGCCGGCCCGCTGCAGGTCAGAGAACCTTGAAGTCAGTGCTTGGGGAAGTTGCTCACAGATCCCCTGAAGTTGCCGTTACTGTGCTGGGAAGTGGGGCAGACAGGCTAAGTCCCAAAGTCCTCAACAAATACGGCTGGTGGACAGCAGCGATAAGGAGGGGTACAGAAGGACACAGCCAAAGAATTAAGTGGGGTGTTTCTGTTTGTTTGTTTTCGCATGACAGCTGAGTAATAACCAAGCCTAAAGAGGCAATGGATATCCAAGAAAAAAATCAACACTGTGTCTGGGCCCAGGAACAGCCATCCTGAACATCATACGCTCATCACAGGACCAGCTCTTCCCCTTAGGCTTCTCCATCTCCACGGAGGACACCATCACTCACCCAGTCAACTCACGACAAAACCTGTGCCCCCTTTGATTCCTCCCTTTCCTTAGTTCTCCACACTCAGTCCGTCTCCAAATCATGAGGCTCTACCTCCGGAACACAGCCTGCATCCTCTGTGTCTGCCTGTCTTTGCTCTCGAGCAACTGCTAACAACTCTTCCCTGGGCTGCTAGCGTCCTCCTAACTAGTCTTCTTGCTGCCACTCCAGCCGCCTGCTTAAAAGAAAGCTTCAGAAGAGAGTCCAATTCTAAATACCAATCAAATCAAAATCATTACTGGTAGGCATGAACTTAAAAAGAGCAAGAAAGTTAAAGGTAATAATTGGTAAGTAACTGTTGTTTTTTTTTTTTTTTTTGAAGAACCAACGTATTAGAGCAAACTCAGACACAGAGAACAGATTGGTGGGTATCAGAGGGGACAGGGGGTTTGGATTGAACAAAGGTTGGTAAGGGGGTCAGCTGTATGGTGATGGATAGTAACTAGATTTTTGGGGGTGATCAGCTTGTGATATATACAGATATTAAATTATAATGTGCACCTGGACAATGTACATAGTTAATTAGTTAGCTAATTAATTAAATAAATTTACACTGTTTTGAAAAAGGGAACCATTGATAGCTTGGGAAAAGCAATTGTTCCTGCAGCCATTAGAACTGCAAAACTTCTAGCATCCCAGCCAACAGCCTCTATTACAACCCCCAAATCTTACACGTTTCCAAACATCCACCCCCTGCCCCCATCCCATTTAAGAACCACTAAGGTAGAAAGTTCAAAATGACTTAGGTCAGTATAGGCCTGTGGTAGAATCAGAGTGAGGTTAAATAACAAATGAGAGTAGCAGAGCCAACATGAGGCCCAAGTGCAGTGTGCTCGCTGGGCGCAGATCCAGCCCTCTGACGCTCACCCTTCACCTACTCAGCCCCAGGACCTGGCAGCCAAGAGTTTGCAAGTCTCCTCTGGAAAATCTAACCAGCTCTAGAGAAAAGATCTACCAATGCTCACATCTATGGTTCTCCCGTGAAGTATTCCAATCTGATTACCCTACAACTAGGTACCAGAATTCTGCACATCACCGTATAAACCACAAAAGCCGGCAGGTGAGAGGACACGGTCTTATGTGGTGTGCACAGGTGGGATGGGCAGTGGGAATGAGGGAGAGTAGTTTTTTGTAAAAGGTTGGGGGGGGCTATATTTTTGTATTATTCAGAAGGTAAGAATGTCTTTAGCATCTTTATATTCTGGAAGTCAAGAGCAAAGATAAAAGGAGACAGTAATTAGTGAGGTGAGACTGGGGGTGGGGCAGAGAAAAGGGAAGAGTCTCCAGACCACAGCCCCGGGCCACCTGCCCAACCCCAGGCACAGTGTGCAATGAGAGGAGTTAAAAACTGACCTAAGAGAGAGAAATGTTCAGAAAACAATCATGAACATAGATACCCCAGGTAGAGCTGAGCTAGACGAAGTTGGGGATGTCCCTAAAATGAAAGGGCAGAGAGCAGGCTTAAGTATTCACACCAGTCAAATGCCCAAGAGGGCCTACGCCAAGAAATTCATAGTTGGAGCTAATATAGAGCCTCTGGTTGAGGCTTGACCATACTCCCAAACTTTGAAATCCAGGCTAGTGAAGGAGGAAAGCACTAAGAATATAATCAAACATGAAACTAATTAATTGTACTACCTAGTGGTACATTTTCCTATTTTGAAGAGCTTTCATTCCGATTATCTCCATTGCTACAGCAGAGCTGTAAGGCACAGAAGCCAGGTATCAGTCTAACGTGCAGCTGAGGATCAGAGGACACACTGTACGAGGTAATACTGTTAGTAAGCACTGTAAGTCCAGCTGAAATCCTGGTCTGTTGACCCCCGACACCAGAGCACACACAGCCCTTGTGCAAGATTACTAACCACTCAACTGAAAGGGAAGTGTGCTGTGCTTTCAAGGCATCGTGAAAATAAGAAGGGTTTTAGAGTAGGAGACCTTCACTCAAAGGCCAGATCTGTCCCTTGCTAGCTCTGTCACCCACCAAAGGTCTATCCCCCAAAATAACTTCCACCAGGCTTCATTGTCTCGCTTATACAATGGGGTGGATGTTCTCTGCCTCTGAGAACTGTTTATACTTTATAGTATTTAATAAGAACCCACAGGCAAGCACCTGAGAAAAGGCCTGGCACATCAGGCACTCGGGGTTAGTTGCTCTTCTCATGGGAGGTGTCATCGGTTACCTGTGGTTTGCATGGAACAATAAAAGGCATGGGGCAGGCTTTTCTTTTCTTTTAACACCTTACCAAAAAAAAAATAGCTTCCAAAGTCACCAGAAAAACTGACTCAGAAAGCAAACTATAAAGTAAAGAATCTAAGGTCACAAGAAGCAAACATCATTTCGAGACTGCTATTAACAGGATGAACATAAGAACTTGACACAGGGGAGAGAATAAAGAGGCTACATCATTAGAACCCACTATAGGGATAAGGTTCAAACTCAGAGTCTATGGGGTCCATATATGAACTTCAGAGTTATAAGCCCCTTGAAATTGTTTGTAAAACTGTCAGCATGTGCAAAGGTGCTGGGGTAGGCCAAAAAATGTACCCCCACCTCCAACTCATAAGACGTCCGTGTCAAACCCCCGGAACCTGTGAATGTTACTTTATTATAAAGGTATGATTAAATTAAGGGTCTTGAAAGAAAGAGCTTATTCTGGACTATCTGGATGGGCCCCCAACCAAGGAGACGTGTGCTTGCAAGAGACACACAGAACAGACACAGAGGCGAGGAGGAGGCAGACGGAGCCGTGCAGCCATGGACCAGGAGCGCTGTGGCTGCCGGAAGCTGAAGAGGTGAGGTATCTCCCCAGAGGGCCTCTGGCACGACTGCTGACACTGTGAATTGAACTTTTGGCCTCTAGAAATGTGACAGAATGAATTTCTGTTGTTTTAAGTGCTTCTGTAGTAATTTGTTATGGCAGTCATAAGAAATTAATACAGGTGCACTTTTCAAGGTGGGGGGGTGGGGTGGTTAGGGGAAGACCCATTACTTTAATCAGATTCTGAAAAGAGGTTTTTGTGAATTCCAGAAGGTAAAACTACCATTGTACAGGATAAAACAAACTGTTTATAAACAAAGGAACTAGAAAAGTTTTTAGAAACCTGCAGAACAAGTCATTACTTTGATAAGATCCCATGGTTCATAAAGGTTGAAATAAAAAAACTGGTAAGCTGTCCTCTGACATCTAATCCAAAATTCACTGTACTGTCTCCTGGAGTTCCACTTTATGAATGCATTAAAAGGCAATGATTCCCAAACAACTAAACAGCTTGTTTAGAATATAGGTCCTCAGACTCCATTCACATACACTGATTCATAATCTCCAGGGCAGAGGGTGCACGTCCTCTGATAATCCAGACGTGCAGACAGAGTGGAAACCACTGCTGCAAGGCAGGGGTCAGTGAACTTGATTTTCTACACAGCGTCGGATTGTAAGTATGTTAGGCCATGCAGGTTAAGTGGCAAAATGGAGGATATTATATAGGTGTGTATTTACATAACAAATCTATTTTCTAACAAATTTCCAAAAATTTTATTGACAAAATTCAAAATATGAAAATAACTGAATATAGTAGTCTGCCCCTTATCTATGGGGGGTACACTCTAAGACCCCTGCAGATGCCTGAAACCACAGATAGTACTGAACCATATATATGTATGTGTGTGTGTGTATGTATATATATGCATATATATATTTATTGTTTTCCACACATACATAGTTATGATACAGTTTAACTTACACATCAGGCACATTAAGTGGCTAACAACAACTAACAATGAAATAGAACAATTATAACAATATACTGTCACAAAAGGGATGTGAATGTCTTTGGTATCCCCACTGAGTAAAATAAGGGGACCTGAAAGCAGGCACTGTGACAGGTTCACAGCCAATCTGCCATCTCAGATGGCTACTGAGTGACGAACTGGCAGGTGGTTCATTTACGGTATGAACACTGGGCAAAGGGATGATTCGCATCCACTGGGGATGGAGCAGGACGGTGCAAGATCCCACTGTGCTGCTCAGAATATGGTGCAATATAAAACTTATGATTACTTATTTCTGCAGCTTTCCATTTAATATTTTCAGACTGTGGTTGACAGCGAGTAACTGAAACCGTGGAAAGTGAAACCGTGGAACATGAAACTGCAGAGAAGGGCAGACTACTGCACAACTTTCTGCAGCACAGGTCTGCTAATGAGAAGTATGGACGCCCTTCGGAGAGGGTTAACATTTCACGTAATTGGGGTTCGAAGTCAGTGTTTCCTACCATCGGATGGCGAATGGCGATCTGTGGAAACCTCCAGAGCCGGAAAGGATTTGCAAAACAAACAGGCAGTGGGCTGGACGTGGCTGCTCACCAACCACTGCAGAATGGTATCAAATAAAAAAAAGGAAGAAGAATAATAAAGAATTCTTCTGCACAATTCCTGCTCGTAAGCAATTGAAAGCTAGTTAAAGGGACAAGAACAGCAACAGTAAAAACAAGAGTGAAAAACAGGAAGCAATCTTGAATATTTTATGTCATAAAGCAGTGAATCCTAACCATTTCAAGTATGAACAGCCTTTTTAATGTCCAAATATGTAGCAGATATCTATGATAAATCTTTTAGCACTGAGTGAAACTATCCACAACAAAAAGCAACTATAAAGTCTATAATGTTTTAAGGGATTTCTGATTAATCAAAACAGCAGCTACATATATTTGAAAAATATTAACATATATTTATAAGATATTATTTATCCACAGATGATACTTACTAAGTACATAGATCTTGACCCTGAGAGAACCCTGAAGCACTACAGGAAACCTCGGCCCAAAGATTAGGAACCACAGATACGGAGCAGATGGCAGAGAGGTTCAGAAAGGAGACAGCAGACACTGAAGGAGGGGGACCCATGTCACGGGGTTAGATAAGCAGGCAGAACTTTTCAGAGAAACTGAACAAAAGATCGCAGGGAGAGGAAGGATAGTGAGGAAATGCAGACAGAATCAGAAGAGCAGTCTTACTAAGTACCAGTTCGGAACAGGAGCAAACGACGGAGGTGCTGCCTGCCCGCCCCCGCCACCAGAGCCGCCATCCGAGGGCTTTCCACATGTCATCCCGTAAGTGTTCTCTCCTTCCACCTGCACTAAGGACAGTTTCCTAACGCGTCAGCCGTGCAAGTGAGTGACCCTGGTTTCATCAGGGACAGCTCTAAGTAGGTCGGCATCTTGGCTCTTTCATCTTAAAAATCAAAAGATGGCCCTGGTCGGGCGGCTCCGCTGGCTGGAACGTCATCCTGCACACCAAAAGGCTGCAGGCTGGATCCCTGATCAGGGCACACACCTGGGCTGCAGGTGCGAGGCCGGATGGAGAGCGTGCAGGAGGCAACCAATCAATGTTTCTCTCTCACATCAGTGTTTCTTCAATCTCTCTCTCTTTCTCTCTCCACCCACCCTCTCCTTCTTCCTCTCTCAAATCAATAAATATATCCTCAGGTGAGAATTTTTTAAATAGCTCTATATAAATTGATTAATTAATAAATATTAAAAGCTTTCTCTTGAGCCAATTTCTCTCCTGCAACCATCACCCTCTACTCCTTCAGAGCCAAGCTTCTGGAAAGTCCTATGTTCACGTAGCATTTACCTTCTCCTGTTCCTCATTCATCTCCAACCTGCTCCAGCCTAGCTTCCACTTATACCGCCTCGGTGAAACTGCTCTTGCCAAATGCGACACACGGGCACATCAGCTCTCACCTCCCAAACTCCCAGCAGCGCTATCAGACCCCCCCCACCCCCCCCCACACACACTGCTGAACCCTGACCTCCCATGCCTAGGAAGGCATTCCTGCTGCTTCTCCGCTGCTCCGCCTTAGACTCCACCATTCCCCTCTCCAGAGCCTCCCAGTGCTGGGAGCCTCCGAGGCTGATCCAGGACTTCTCATCACTCAGAATTTGTGACCTCCTTAGGTGATCTCCTCTATCCCCATGGCTTTAAACACCTTTGGTGGTTTCCCACCCTGCCTTTCTAGCTCAGGTTTCTCTCCTGAGTTCCAGGCTTCACATCCCCACGTCTACCTCAGAGCTCCACTTGGACACTTCTCACCTGCCCTATGCTAAATTTCTCTCTCTCTCTCCATGTTACTCCTTCTCAGGCTGCCCTAACCACCTGCAGCTCACACCAGAACCCTCGTGGTCGTCCCTGGCACCTGCCCCGTAACAGTGAAACGCCAGTCCTCTCTGACACCATCCTCTTCATGCCTGCCTGGTTCCCAAGGCCTTCAGGTCAATGGCTTCTTGCGAATGGACATGCTAATCGTCAGAGAAATTCTGCTTGCTACTTGAGTTTTCCAACAGCAGCCCCCTACCACAAGGTGCCTCTCCCGAGGAGATGAGGGAAGTATGTGCGAAAACAATGACCGTTTACCAAAGATTTGCAGGCCCTTGTGACCAGACTCGCATCAGCTAGCGCCTCCAGACTAGGAACAAGCACATTCCACCGTGTCCTCAGAGCCCTGCTGGTGCCCGGCTGTTGGCAGCAGCCGGCTAGCACCCGTGCCCCTCCCGCTTCCCCTCCCTTGACATAAAAGAAGCCTGAACTCTGCACTTTCTGAAGGTGGGTTTGCCGCACCACTTGGTCTCCCACCTTCTCAGCTGGTGCCTTCTGGGCCAACAAACCTTTCCCTACTCCAACTCGGACGTTTTGAGTTTCGGTTTAGTCTGGTAACACTTCCATTGCACCCTGTATGTTCAGTCCCTCAGCCAACCCTGACATTTTCCCCTACGAAACCCTCCAGTGAGTGAGTTCCCCTCTTTGCATCCCCATGGCCATCACGCCGAGACCGAGCAACTCTCACCTCACCTGACCATCTCCCAAAGGTATACCTTGCACACTCTCCTTTCCCTCTAATCCGTCTCTGCAAAGCTGGCAGAGTATAGAATTACAAATATGAACTTGATCTCACCATCCCCTTACTTAAAATACTTGAATGGTTTCTTCTGAGGATGAATTTCAAAACCCTTCACATGCACTTAAAAGGCCTCAGAGGATTTGGCCACATCACCTCCCCACCACAACCGCCTCTGCTTCCTCATTCACTGCGTCCGCAGCCAGTCTCGCCTTCCCTCTGCTCCCCGAACGGGACGGACCCCTTTCCTCCTCTGTACCGGCTGCTCCTCACTCAGCCTCCCCGAGCCGACCCCACCGACTCCCCAGTTCCCAGTCTCCACACCGCTTTCTCCAGCAGGCCATTCCTCCTGGACACTGCTCGTCTCCAGATTACGCACCCTGTTCTCACTCTTGTAGCGCCTCCACTTGTTCTTTGGAGCCCCTCTCACAGTTGTGACGACCTGCTTATGTGTGCCTCCTGTTGCCTCGCACAGGGAACAGTGATCCGCAGCAGCACAGGAGCTGTGCCACCAGCCCCCCGCCACCACCGCCCAGGGCCCGAGGGAGCAGGCCCTCGACATTTGTTACCAGAATGGGTGGCTGCGTCGACCAGAGACAACCCAACAAAGTTGCTCTGAAGCACTTCAGAGCTGATGCACGTAAAATGTAGTTAATGTTTTAGTTAGACTATGGCTTAAATTAATAACAGTTAACATTATTTATTAATTAAGGCAAAAATTGTATTGAGCTATACTATTAGAGAAGCTTGAGTACCCTCAAATATATTTCTAAAACTATCCCATGAGTTAGCTTTTATTCATTAGACGTACCTTTTCCCAAAAGGTTAACATAGTTGTTTTCCTAAGCACTAATATAATAATATTAACAAAAGTTATTCATAGAGTACCAACTACCATGCTATTCACTTTACATTAAAGCTTCACAAGCAATAAATATAACAACCTCTATTTTTACAGCTTATGAAACTGAGGTTCAGAGAAGTAACTAGCTCAGAGTCATACAACCAACAAGTGGTGGTGGCAGGACCCCCCACTAATACTAACTCAAAAGTTGATTTTGTTACCATGTCACGCTCTCTCTAATATCATACTTACTTTATTTAGCAATATCTATTCTTCATTAAAAACACATCTTTATATAAGGATCCCAGGCCCAACCTGGCTTTAAATGATTATTCAGATAACTGCCCAATTCAGCCACTCACGTACAAAACCAACCCTATCTTACCCACAAAAAACAGCCCTGACTCATTAAAAACGACACCCTTGTTCCTTATCCATGTAATCTATACTTTACTCTACAAAACAAATTTAGCTTCCAGGTAATTTTCATCTCTGCGAGGACTTCAATTAACTTTGAAAAATGGAACCATCACGTTAAGGGAAAATGTACACATTGATTTCCATTTTTCCAGAAAACTTCTTGCAGATCCATTGGACACATATTTCATAGTAAACTCAACTATTTCTAAAACCATCCATCAAAATAAGAACTATGCCAAATTTCCTTTCGGTAGGAATTACTCTAAATCACACTCTCCAGCACAGTCTTTTACAAACCAACAACTTTGCTAACTGGCAGCAGGCAGTCAATAAACATTTGGTTTCTCAATCACACAAGATACTCCTACAACTAATGTCCTGTTTTCTTGAGAAAGCAAATAGTAAATATTATTATTACTAATAATATTTCTGAGACAAGTGAAACACATAACTAGAAAACATTTCCTCAACACAGAGGTAGGAAGGGGTCATTTAATCCAATTATGAATATTAATTGTTGAAAAACACTATTCTCAGTGAGCATTTCTAAATCCAATATGAAGTGAAATTAGGATTTCTGATTCATGAACTAATTATTATTGAAGTCATAACAGCAAAAAGGGTCATGATTTTTAAAAAATTAAACTACCACAAAATATACTTAATGCTCAAAACTTACTACGGCACTACAGCAATAAAGATAGCGTGGGACTGGCATAAGGAGAGACATATACAAACAATGAAACAGAACTGAGAGTCCAAAAATAAACCCATACAGCCAACTGATTTTCAACAAAGGTGCCAAGATCATTCCATGTGGAAAGAACAGTTTTTTCAACAAACTAAACTAGGAAAACTGGATATTCACATGCAAAAGAACCAAGTTTGGACCTCTACCTTACACCAGAGGGAAAAATTTATGCAAAATGGATCAAGGACCTAAATATAAAAGCTAAACTCTTAAAAGAAAACATAGGTGTAAATCTTCATGACCTTGGATTGGGCAATGTTTCTCAGTTACGACACTGAAAGCACAAGCAACCAATGAAAAAACAGGGAGGGCACAGCACACAGCAGCGGCCCCAACCCCCGGTCTCGCACCCTGACAGGTCAGTGGGTAGGGACCCAGCCGCAGGGCTGGAGGTGAGCAGCCCCGGCCCAGGGAGCGAAGGCTCACCTGTGTTTACAGCCACTCCCATCGCCCGCCCGCATTGCTGCCTGAGCTGCGCCTCCTGTGGGATCAGAGGTGGCATCAGGCTCTCACAGGATCACCGACACTACTGTGAACCATGTGTGCGAGGGGTGGGCTGCGGGCTCCTCAGGAGAATCGAACTTCTGATGACCTGCGGTGGAGCTGAGGTGGTGATGCTGACTGCTGAGGAGCGGCTGCAGACACAGATCGTCGTTAGCGGGGACATGTGACTGCACAGAGACCATAATAAATCAATCGTTTGCAGACTCCTGTCAAAGTCCTCTCAGTGAGTGGCAAGTGACAATTAAGCTGCATCTGGTGGCAGGCTCTAAAGCCATCCCCCTCCACCCTGGTCCATGGAAAAACTGTCTTCCATGAAATGAGTCCCTGGTGCCAAAAAGGCTGGGGACTGCTGGAAATCAGAATATAGAAAAAATTTCGTAACTTAATAATAAAAAGACACATAAACCAATTTAAAAATGAGCAAAGGATTTGGATAGACATTTCTCCAAAGCTATATAAATGGCTAGTAAGTACATGAAAAGATGCTCAACATCATTTGCCATTCGGGAAATGCAAATCTAAACCACAGTGAGTGACCATTTCTCATCCACAGGGTGGCCAAATTAGAACAAAACAACAAAACCAAACCCCAGAAAGTAAATATTAGTGAGGATGTAGAGAATCCAGAACTCTTCCACGTTGCTGCCGGGAATGCATAATGGGACAGCTGCTGTGGAAATCAGTTCGGCGGCTCCTCGGAAGTCAAACATAGAATTATCACATGACCCAGCACTCTGACTTCTAGGTCCAAAGGACTGGAAAACACGCTCACACAGAAACTCACATGAATGTCCATAGCAGTGTTCTTCATAACAGCCAAAGGTGTAAACAAGCCCAGCGTTCACCAGCTGATGAGCGGATAAATAAAGTGTGGTCCCCACACATGGTGAGGTGTCGTCGGCCAAACGAAGAAATGAAACGCTGACATGTCACAGTATGGATGAGCCTTGGACACATGATGCTGAGCGAAAGAAGCCAGACTCAAACGACGACGTACTGTACGACGCCATTTACATGGCGCGTCAAAACCGGCGGACCCAGAGAGAGAGCCCCGTTAGCGGCGGCCGGGCGCGGAAAGGGGAAGAATGGAGTCGACGCTGACGGCCTGCAGTTTCTCTGGGTGGTGATGGCGCGGTCGGGACCAGGGAACGCGGGCGGCTGTGCAATATTGCAGCTGTGCCGAAAACCGCTAACTGTCCATTTCAATATGGTGAGTTCTAGGTATGTCAATTATATCTTAATTTAAATATATTATTTTAGTTTTAAAATTTTATTTTCAATTACGCTTTACATTAAATTATTTTGTATTAGTTTCAGGTGTACAGCACAGAGGTTTTATATACTAAAGCTACACTGACCATAGTTTAGTCTTGTGATGAATCAGAAACTTCTTGATGTATTTAAATTTACAGATTTTTTTCCCTTAAAGTGTCAAATAATGCAAAATTCGAATTAACAGCATATGCAAAGTGTATCTTAAATATGAGTCATAATGGTTCTTAAAGTTTAATGGTAAAAAATGTTTGGGAAGGGTGTTTTGCTAGCAAAACTTGATCAGATCTATTACATCTTAAGAAAAAATATAACTTGTAACTGAAATTTAGACATGCTTTTCACAATACTATTTTTAAATTATCTGTACTATAAAGAAACAAAGCAACCAGACTTGCTTTGTTTTGAATATTTAAAAGTATTAACTTTTAAATATTAATTTTTAGTGACCTAGATTTTACTTGATTATATTCATAGGAAGAAATCAGAGCGCCGGCTGGGTGGCTCAGCTGGCTGGAGCAGCGCCACCCCACGCACCAAAACAACGGCTGCGGGTTCTACCCCTGGTCTGGGTGCATATGGGAAGCAACTGATTTATGTTTCTCTCTCTCTCTCTCCCTTCCTCTCTCTCTAAAATCAATGAATGTATCCTTTGGTGAGGACTAAAAAAGAAAAGAAGAAGAAATGAGACATTCTACTAATTAATGAGTACACCGAAAACAGGAACCATGTCTCTAGGTTAGTAATATGTTACATGAAACTTGAAAGCCTTGTGACCACAGTTCTTACTAATGGCACTTCATTTTCAGTTCCTGTCACATGCCTTTGCTACGTGAAATCAGCAGTCGATGCCATTAACAAACCGTCAGTTTTCAATGGTAGAATTCATTAGTGTATAGATCGTAAGGCTTATAAATGCAAGGCTACCATATGCCTAGTGGATATAGACTAGCAATTATATTCAAGCTTTAATGAACATCACCTGAGCCTCTGGGGTCCGGGCAGGTGACGCAAAGGAGCAGAGTGGGACGCGGGAGGAGAGGATCTCGGGTGAACGGGCAAGCGCAGGCCCCAGCAAACCGCTGCAGACAGAAGTGAGGGGCCAGCGTGGCCAGATTCCTAATTTCTCAAGAGCTGGAAATCTAGGTTCTATTTTTTATGTTTTGTGAGATCTCTCTAATTTTGAAATGTTGGCAACTAATTTTTTAAAAAGTTGGGATAGTACGAAGGCCAAATAAAGCACATCAGCTGGTGAATATGGCCATGAATTTCCAAACTCTGAAAAGAAACTTCTGAACCTAGTTTATAAGAAACTATAAATAGACTATATTTAACATATTATATATTTTTATAGATAATAACTATATATTTTATATAGTTAATATATAATACACAATAAGGATATTTATCGAAGTTTGGGGGGATGCTGCTCACCCTTAAGGTTTTCAAGGTGGTCCACAGACCAGACCCTAGAGAGTAGCATTTTCTTTTCGATCCTCACCTGAGGGTATGTGTATTGATTTTAGAGAGAGAGGAAGGTAGGGGAGAGATAGAAACAGTGATGCATTGCCTCCTACGCACCCCCCGACTGGGGCTCAAACCCGCAACCTAGGTATGTGCCCCAACCAGGATTCAAATGCACAACCTTTTTTTTTGGTGTATGGGACAATACTCCAACCCACTGAGTCACCTGGCCAGGGCGAGAATAGTAGCAGTGATGTCACCTTCCAGCCACATTCCTTACTGAAGCATCAAAGGTAATTCACTACTTCCATCCATGTTGGTGACATTTTCTTACAGTACCCAAGTGGAAATTAGAGTGGATGTCTTAACTGTAAGTAGTCCAAAAATCAAAACAGTTAGAGAACCACTGGGAGGAAAAAAATTGGGAACTTATTTCTTGCTTTTTCACAGATCTTAAAAAGTTGATTAGCCGGTAAAATCGTTCTCCATTTTATAACAATCAACTAGTAGAACAGTAGAATGGTGACAGAGCTGCCTGAATTATAATTACATAGTTGAATAAAAATCTTGTGTTTCACTTCCTGCTGCGACCATGGCAGAGTTACAGACATGAATCTTCCTGGAGAATACATGTAGCAACAGGAGAAAGAGAGAAAAACCTCAAAAACTCTCTCCAGCAAACCCAGGACAAAAACAAAAATATAAAACCTCCAACGAGGGTGACATCAGACAGAACCTGTGCCGGGAGCGGGAGAGGCGGGAGGTGTGGCGTGCCAGCCGGAGGGCCGGGCAGGGGCAGATCACAGACAGAAGCGGCAAAAAGGCACTTCCTTAAGGAGAGAGGTCTGTGCTGGCATGCTGGGGCTCTCTCCCTCCAGCCTCGACTGCAAAGAAAGGACTGGGAAGTCTAGAATTGGTGGCAGAAAGCCTCCGAGACCCAGTTTGGAGAGGCAGAAGACTTGTGGCAACACAGAGGAACACACCCGGGCACCGTATGTAAAAAAAGACTCTCTGAGACAAAAATCTCAAAAGCTACCCTGGGTCTACCCATACCTCCTACAAATAACAGAAGAAAGTCCAATTCATTAAATTACAGGGAATAGAAAGGTGGCTGGCACAGCACTGACTATGAGATACAAGAAACATGGTAGAAATGAGCAGCATAATGTACCAAGTGTCAAAGAATGCTCACTAGAAAAATATTACCGTGAACATAAAAATTGTAACTCTCCTTGCATGAACCTAAGAAAGTCAGTAAAGTCACCCCCAGTATGACCATCACAAAGCATAAGAATTCAAGGAAGAACTGTCTAGACAACAGGAAGAGGGAACTCAAAAAGAAACAGAAGAATAAACAAAATAATAAGAGAAATGAAGAGACAAAAAGAACAAACAGAAGGCACACTGCAGAAGACATAAGAGACATTAAAGATAAAAAAAGTGAAAAGTGTTTAAAAGGCTTAAAGAGAAAACAGTAGATAAAAAAGATAGACAAAGGGATATCCACCAGACATGCACTTAAGCTCACCTAAACAGAAAACCCAAATAAATATCTAAAGATAAAATTAAAGAAAACTTCCCTGAAATACAAACAGATTTGAAGCAATATATTAAAGGGCACACATGTGCCAGCATACCCTACACTATTATATCCTAGGAAAGCCACTAAATATTAGAGAGAAGGTAAAAATCCTTTGGACAGAAAGGCAAAAAAGATCAAATCAATAATAGAGAAAAAAATTCAAGCTGGCTTTGCACATCTCCACGGAAATATTTAATGCCGGGAGACATCAGTACAACACCTGTGAGAAAGAAAGAGTGAGCCAAGGATTTTATTACCTGCTAAGCTGTCTCTCACATGTACAGCAATTAAAAGAAGTTCTGAACATGTTGTAAGAATAATATTCCTATGTTGTTCCCATGATTTCTTATTGAGAAACATACTAGAGAATGAACTCTGGCTAACCAAAGGATGACTGGGGAGAACTTCAGCAGAACTGCTTGGGTGACCACTAAAGAATTAAGACTAAAACAGAAGGAGATCGTGTAATGAAATAAAACATAAATATTACAGGCCATAACAAAATGTAAATGCAAATAACAAAAACTGGAAGAAGGGAGACAGTAAGCAAGAAGTATAATAAGAGCTTACTGATTACCTTGATGGAACAGCCGAGAGTAGTAAATGATAGCTTTAGTGCTCACAAAGCAAGTAGCAGACGTACAAGCATACGTAATAGTACAGATGAGAATATTATTGTGAATCACTATGACTGACTATTGACTAAAGTTGGGTGATGGAGAAGAGAAAGGGGAAGAGAGAAGAGATGATTTAAAAAGAATTTTACACCTGGCTGTTGTGGCTCAGTGGATTTTGCAGGATTTGGCCTGCAAACCAAAGGGTTGCCAGTTCTATTCCCAGCCAGGGCACATGCCTATGTTGCAGGCCAGGTCCCCAGTAGGGGGCGTGTGAGAGACAACCATATGTTGACGTTTCTCTCCCTCTCCTTCTCCTTTCTTTCCCCTCTCTCTAAAAATAAATAAGATATTTAAAAAACAGTAATAATAATAATAATTTTACCTCTGTTCATCAAAAGACAACTATTAGTTACTATCAATCGAGAACTAAGGATATCACATAAAGTAACTAAGAAGACAAATACACAAGCCTTACTAAATACCAGAACAATAAAAAAGCAAAGAAAAATAGACTACACAGCAAGAGACAAAATTTATATATATATAAACAGAAAACAAAATAAAATACAATGACAGCATTGACTCATAAAGCAAAACCTAACTCCATGATGATTATTAGGCACATCTAAATCAGTCATTTAAATAGTTCAAAGACAAAAGAATGGGCAAAGATATACCAGGTAAATGTCAACACAAAGGAAGCAGGAACTGCTCTACCCAGCTCTTTGTAAATCCAGAATCTGAGGCCTTAAGCACTACAAACACTGCTTCATGTGCTTCTGTAATAGTGCCCATGGGTACGTGTGCATAAATAAACATATTTCCAAAAGAAAAGCTATCTGAAATAAATTATTCAATTACATTTAATCTGTGAAATAAGACCACCTATCAAACCTGACGTCCTGCCAGAGTGCTGAGTTTAAAGCGTGTAGTAATACAGTCATACCTCGGCACTCAGCGGCTTCAGAACTCGTCAAACCCCATATTTACTGCAGTTTGACGAGAAAAAGTTTCAGCACTAGGTGCCTGCTTGACCCTCGGCGCCCCTCTCTCACCATAAAACAGAAGTCAGCTCGTCAGTGTCACAGGGGCTTGCCAGCAGTCTAGTACTCGCTGGTTTTGGCACTCATGCTCACTGCCGAAATGAATTAATGGCGAGTATCAAGGTACCAATATATTTATCTTTAATGGTTAATTTTCCATATAAGAATCAAAACACTGTACTGAAAACTCCTCAGCTGAATTTATTTCAAGATCAGTTTTCAACCTAACATCATATAGTAACTCCTCACCCTGATGAATCTATTGTCAAGCCCTCAAAAATTAAAATTCCGGTTGAACTGTTGTTCTCTGTAAAAGTAGAGATTTAAGAAAGTAGGATTTTTATCATGCACAGTATACTAAAAATATTTCCGTTGAAGCAATAATTTTCTTAACCTCTTGTGGAAATCCCTAACTGCAACATTGCTTTTAGGTGTTAAAGAGTTATAGCTTTAGAAAGAGATTTCATGCTCCAGAAACAAAAGACCATATGGGTGGTAAAAATCGAGAAAAACTCTAGGAATATTACATAAAAATCGATAATGGCTCTTTAAATACAAAAATAAACCTGTGACAACATCAACTCAGTTAATGCTTAAAGGGAAGTTTCAATTTCAACATCAATAACAGAAGGAGGGGGATAATAATAGAACCAGCCAGATAAGATTGTTCTGAGCATTAAAGGACCAAAACACTTAGAACAGTACTAGGCCTGTATTTCAATAAATGTTAGTTAATATTATCAAAAAGACATTAATTTCAAACTGACATATTGAAGTCTTTTAAACTTATTATAATTAGGCTAGAGTTAGCCCCACAGAGAAATATTTCCCTAACGGAAAAAAAAAAAAAGGAAATTTAAAGCTGCTTCTTCCCTAAATTCCCTAAGCCCTCTCTGCTCCCACCTCCCACTGATGCGAGGTCAGGAGCCCTTCCTCTTTTACCCCGCGGCACATCTCCATGAGAGCATTACACCAGGATGCATTCAGGGCTGGTGCTCTGCCTTCCCCACCAAGGCTGCTGCTGTGAACTCCTTAAAGTCAGCAATTACGTCCTGTGCATCTCAGCACCTCCAGGGCACCTGTTCCCACACATAATAGAAGCTCAATAAAGGTGTATCAAATTAACAAATGTGATACTATAGGATATGTATTTATATGCATGTGTGTGAAAAACTTGATCCAGTTTCAGATTTATTATTTGTGCATTGCAGTGACCTTGATACAAGACCTTTCAGGAACGTAGGCGGCGAAAGCACCTCAGCTGGGACCAAGAAAGAAAGAAGGGATCATTCAAGACATCCTTGGACAGCGTGGAGCACTTTGTGATCGTCAGGCAACCAATGGGGCTCCAGAATTATACAGAAGACCACATCTCTGTCTGTAAAGCACTGACAAACCCGTGGGCACAGGGCAAGTGAGGATTCTGCCCCCCACCAATGAGTAAATATGTAAAGCTAGATCAAGACACCTGACTCCCAGAGTTCTAAATTGCAGTGCTCTTTCCACTAGAACAATGCCTTTCAAATGCTGACAGGGCTCATGGTTAAAAAAAATAATAATTCAGTAGCACTACCTAGTTCAGACACTCACATTTCTGATCTTTTCTATTTAATTCTATTGTATTTCATTTCTCTAAAATGTTCAGCTTGACACACTACATTGGTTTATGACTCAGTCAAAGGTAGAAAAATACTGCTCAAGAAGATTTATTTTTAAAAAAATTTCTCTAGAATTTCAAGGTCAGCTATAATTCCTCATTTTTTATTTCTCACACAAGTGAATTTGTATCCAAGCACAAAAACACTATCAAACAATCAACCCACAGAGACAAACATAAAGCCATGACAGCTGTCACCTGGGGAGTGGGAGGAAGCTATGTCTCCTCTCCATCAGCTTTCCCTAGAAGCACTCAAGTAAATGCCTGCTCTAAGGGAAATGGCATTTGCTAAGCAAAAACAGCTTGGTGGCAAGTGACCCGACACCCCGGCTCCCCTTCCATTAGGCTGTGGTGCAGAAGAGTCCCATACAAATTCTGGTGCTTCAACTCACAATGATTTTTTTTTTTTTAAATGATTCTGTGTAAGAAGCTTGAATTATTGGGTTGGCCAAAAACTATGTTTAGTTTTCTTTTTTTCCATAAAATAAGACACATTTTTCATTTTCACCAGTAACTTTATTGATTTGGATATTTTGAGTATGTCAGCTATCTCCCACAAGGTCTAACGTTGATTGTTCTCAATTTATGTCTCGATTTGATCACTATCAACCTCAACTGGTCTACCTGACCATGGAGCATTGTCCAGAGAGACATCCCCAGCACGAAACCGCAAACAACTTTTGACACGTTCCATCAGTCACAGCACCTTCTCCACGCACTGCACAAATCTTTTTTTGTGTTTTAGTTGCGTTTTTATCTTTCTTGAAATGATAAAGCATACTATGCTGGAAATGTTGTGCATTTTCTTCCTTCACTATTAAAATGGCTACACAAAAATTCACCGATTTTGGTAAGTTTTTTTAAATGCACACTGATATGACGGTTGTCAGAATACAACCTAACAGAACTGTTTTGATGGAACGCAGTTAAAGACAACTAAGCACCACTACAGCCATCTTATGGAAAAAACAAATGAACTTTTTGGCTGTGTTTGGATGGGGAACAATGAATTTATTAAATAAATGAATGAGAATCAAAATAAACGATTTTAAATAAACACATTTTAGTGTTTTAAAACCTGTCTCTGAAATTTGCCAATCTTCACTTAAGTTGGGGAGGGGGGAGTATATTGAGTCACAGATCTGAATAAAGCACGTACGAGCGGAACAGCCATTAAGCCAGTATCTCTTCTGGTGTGCCCGTGAAATACCAGAGCAAAGGCAGCACACACGTTTCCTCAACACGAGATGTTCCCACAGTGCTCCCCACTGAAGGAAATGTGGTACCAACAGCATCACTACTTATTCTCAAACTAGAGATGAACAAACCCCCATGTCCTCGGAGTTCTGACTGTGTTCCCCTAACAAGATGTAAAGGCGGAAATCGCAGAAAGACTGGAAAATCCCTTTCCATCGGCCATGCCCACAGGCAGTACCCTAGCTCTGAGTATGCAAATGAAGCACAAAAAAAAAAACCTTCATTCAAGTTCTTGGGCTTATACTAGCCTCACCATTCCCCATCCAAGAAGTGTGTTTGAGTTTAAAGGACTCATTTTTGTGACATTTGTCTCAAATTAAAAGACGATCTTATAAATTTTGAATAAATCTTCCTGCCTTTTCTAAAAAGAAACCTGTTTAAAACTATGTTTAGAAAAACATTCTTTCTACAAAGATAAAATGCATTTTTCCTAAGAAAAAAGAGAAAGCCAGTAGCCGCCTGGTATGAAGCAACTTGAGATGTGGTTGGTGCGACTGAGAACTGAACTTCAAATTCCATTTCCCTTTAGTTAATGTCAGCAGCCACAGAGGCCAGAAGCCCCTACACGGGGCGCCGCGGGATCGGGAATCAACGCAGCCCACAGCAGCAGAGCTGTGTCATTGACTTGTCTCAGACTGAAGGCCACCTTCTGAAAAAACGATCTCCTAAACCAATATTCACTTCTCAGCCTCCTAATTAATAATTAATTCATTCATACTTAAGATTTCCTCGGAAGTGGTTTTTCAGCAAAGTTTGGCCATTTTCATTCTAAAACATGAACAGAGTAGGCCTGCTGAGCAGAATTCCTTCGGCAATGTTCCATTTTCCCTCTGTGAAGCTTAAGCATGGGGAAAGCAGAAAAAAACCCAAGCCCATCCCCCCTTGATACAAAGGGAAGAAATGAAACATATAAATTCATACAAAGGTTAATATAATCTTCCAGACCAGCAATTTTCAACTGCTGTGCTGCAAGAATTTTTAAAACATGCAACACCTGACTGTTTAGTCAGGGACACTGACCTCTTTTCCCTTAGACTGTCAAGTAAAAAAATGACAGTAGCCAACACAAGACCTATCCAGTGTGAACAAATCAAAATTATACTTATTTTTTGTCAGATCGACAAAAAATACAATGCACTTTTTTGGTCTGCTACAGAATTTCAGTAAATCATTGGCGTGCCATGAGATGAACAGGATTCAAAATCACTGTCTGGGATGCTTCTATGGGTACGTCTGCTCACCCACCCCCACTTATGTTTGCTCCTTTAGACCCAGGTGCAGCTTTCAACAAAAGTCATTCTCACATTTGTCTGGCCTCTTAACTGTGTTCTGTTATGATCAAACCATGACCAGACCCTATAAAAGTATTCTACCTGTAGAAAAACCATTTAAAATGAACACAATCAAATATTCTACTCTTAAATGAGACAACTGATCAAATGGTCGAAATGCAGTAGCCTGAAGAGAGAAGATGCTTCCGAGAGACTAAAATATGTCGATTATGTCAAGACCACTTTCAAGCAGGTGGCAAAAGAAAGTGCAATTCTCTAATCAGCAGGGAAGAGACACCCCAAGAAAATATGCTTAAAAATACACTGCAGTCATGCTGTGGTCATAGGACAACTAACTTGAACTTCAAGCAGCACTTACAATTGCACTCCTTACAATCCCAAGGTCAATGCCAAATTAATTTTGTCAGCCTCTCATCATGCTGACACTTATGTACAAATATGCCACACCCACAAGCACACAGATTTCAGTAATTTCATTGTGTTTAAGCAGAATAAACTTCTAGAACTTATTTCTAAAAACACCATCAGCTCATTTAAAACAAGCAACTTAAGTATACCACACAAAGAACAAAACCACTAACTGGCACCACGTAGGATATCGGGAGGAAGCTCAAACTATGCAGAGCAAAGCAATTCTAAACCAGCAGTGCGGTTCAGGTAAGTATCCGCCACCATAGATGAGAACTTCTTTTCTCTATCACTGCCACAGCTACCACGAGGTTCTATAGAAGGACTAGAAGCTCACCTTGGGATCTGAACAGGACGCATGACAAGGAAGCAAAGCATATACTACCCAGGGGCTTCAGATCTTCCAGAACAATAAATGGCATTGCCAGAAGGAGAAAAGGCTTTATCTTGGGCAACTGAGAGCACTCCAACCTAGCTAGAGACTGCCAGACTCCAAAAAAGCTGGGTGCTGTCAGTCCTTTTCTCCTGTGTCTGGATGAAATCTGTAGGTGCAGCCTGGGCAGGAAAGAGGCAGAGAATCTGAAGTGAGGAACGGCTGCTGTTTGACCCCCTACGGTCTCCACTGAGTGCAGCATCTACTGCGTGATCTGTAAGGAGACTATCATAAAATTCCAGGATAAAAGTCTCAATGTCTAAGACAAGTGCTAGAAACCTCAATGCTTTTTTAATCATCCTAATTCTTAGAGGAAAAGAAGTCAAATGCAATACACAATCCAGAATTTTCGCAGCAGGGGCACAAGTTCTCAAAGGCTTCAAAACAAAAAAATAAACACTATTTCTCATCTCGTTCTCTAAAAGTCCACCTTAGAATAGCAACACCCCTGCTTCCCCAAATGCAGTTTAAAGGCAGAAATAAAAAGGTACTTAAAGACACTCTAAAGATAAATTAGTTTACCACAGATTAAACTTAAATTTTATATTTAATATTTGAATACAAATTTATGAGATCAAACAGATTCTAGTAGGCAAGAGAAATACACATTAACAAAAGAAAAAACCTATTTTTTGTTTGGCTTAAAATGTTAACAGTACAATAATACATTAAATGAAAAAACATAATTAATTATCTTAGCACAAATATGGTTCAGTCCTTTTTCTAAATTCCCAGTGTTTATGAGCTAACTATCTTACCTCTTCATTTTATAAGCCCTCAGGTTCTATATAATCCACTCCTATTTCTCTAAAATAGCTTTAACGGACTAGTTTCACTAAATGTCAATCACATAAATATTACTGAAGAAATTTATCAATACATAATTATGGCATTATACTTCTGAAAATATCCTTGTTCATTGGGATTCTAAAGAAAAAAATCAATAAAATTGTTTTATATTTCTTTTTTCAATAGTAAAAGCATAAAAGCATCGCTATCCCAAAGTGTACTATATATTTAATCATGGCTCCTGAATTAAGCATAACATTATATGATTCTTTATATACATTAAACTCTTACCTGTATATCCAGCATACCATCCCCAAGAAGCCACCATGCCTAAAAGCCATTTATACATGATTCCTTCAATGTACCAGAAGCACTTATTGTCCAGCAACCGAAGGGGCTGTAGGATAATCACATAGCACATGTAGGATGGAATCGCGACCAGGTTGTTGGCGACCATGAAGGCAAATCTCATCAGGGCTTTCACCAAGATCCAGCCCAGCCACGGAGCTTCTTCCAAAGTCACAGCCATTCTCACATTGGAGTCCGTCCTGCCTTTCTGAGGTGAAAGGAAAATGCATTTACAAAGGAAAATGGCTTAAACACATCTAAATAGTCACTAACATAGAAATCATTTCCAGCACAAAAATAAAAGAAAATCGAGGGTCTGAGCCTTCCCGGTGTAGTACCTCGGCGATCTCTCCGGGAAATTCCAGAGGGGGACAGAGAGCGAGGGAGGAGGAGCCGCACAAGGTCAAGGGAGCTGTTCACAGAGGCACAGGGTATGTCATAATATATTTAGCAAATGATAATGCTTTTCCCACTAACTAATCGGCGGCCGTCCCTGCACCAAGTCCCACTGCAGTCTGCCGTTGGACTTTAGGGAAGACAAATAGACCCACTTGCTCTAGACACCCTCAGTATCTCCAAACTAAGGACACGAGTGGCAAGAAGACTGAAACGTCAATCAGTTTTCCCAGATTCCAGGAACCTGGTACCCTATGCAACACCATTCTTGCACACTGATTCATTCCTGCCAAAGGTCTCTCTCTCTCGCATTAGCAAAAAGAGTTCACTAAAAATGTTCATTTGCGGCAAAGGGGTTTTTTTGTTTCCTTTTTTTTTTTTAAGAATAAAAGGAGAGGGGCCCAGAAGAGGGCAGAAAGGTGAAAGGAAGAGTGTGTGTGTGTGTGTGTTGGTGGGGTGGTAATAAAGAGAAAAGGAGGAAGGACAGGAATAGGGGGAGGGGAGAAAAAGCCAGAAGGAGGTAAAGGAGAGGGGGCCAGGGATGGAGGGAATGAAGTCTCCAACCAGAAGGCCGGGGAGCGGGGATGAAAGAAGCGGGGACTCGAGGCAAGACCGAGCTCAGCAGGCGGGTGGAGCCCGCAGCTGTCTCGCGGGTGAAGACCGGGTCCGGGCGGCGGTCACGGCCCGTGCGCCGGGCTCACCTCGGCGGGCTCGGACGGCGGGAGGTGGAGCGCGGGGGCGAGCGGGGCCCGGGACCGGCGGCCCCGGGCGTGCGAATGCGGCGGCGGGTGTCCCCGGCCGAGGGGTCGTGGTCATGGACGCAGCGGCGGCCGAGGCGCGGCGCGAGCGGGAGCCCTAGTGCCCTGGCGGCTGCCTGCGGACAGAGGGACTCAGAGGCCGGACCTGTCACCGGGGCGGGTCCTGGGGAGGCGGGCGGACGCCCCACGCTCCCCCCTCCTCCTCCGGGCCTACCGCGCCCTGGTCCCCCATGCCCCCGCCGCCACCTCCGCCCGGCCGCAGGACGAAGACACCCCTTGCCCGCCTCCAGGCGCTTCCCCAGGCGCGGCGCCGCCGCAGCCCCGGGGCCTGCGCCCGCCGAGCCGGGAATTACCTCGGGCTGGCCGGGCCCCGGCCCGCGCTACGGGAGCCAGAGGAGCCGGAAGAATGCATGGCCGGCGGCGCGGCCGGCGGAAGGAGGCAGCGGCCGCCCCGGCCCGCTCCGGCTGCAGCGCGACCCGCGCCCGTCCCCGGCGGCGCGGACACTCTGCCCCACGGCTGGCCGCGTTCCCCGGGCTGGTGGGGAGGGGCGGCGAGGAGGAAGCGGCGGGAGTCGGGACTGCAGCGGAGCCGCCCCCAGAGCGCCCTCTAATGAAGGCGCACGTCCCGCCGCCACCCGCGGACCCCACTGGCGCGCGGGTCAAGGGCCTCGGGGCTGCGTGGTCCCCCAGGCCGGGACCTCGCTGTGGTCAGTAGGGAGGGAAAAGGCCGCTCGGAAAAGTCTAGAAAGGAGCACCAATCCTTACACCACACGAGGAGCGCTTTGGTCCAAATCGAGAGCCCCTTTTCTGCCAAAAGAGCCGTTTTTCATAGTTAAGGCTCTCTCTTCTGACAAGCCGATCACTGCCCAAACTGGGAAGCTGTCTCCTTGAAGACTGAATATGTCCTCTTTTCTTCCCTAATGAAACTCAGTGGCTCTCAAGGCTTTTCTTCTGAGCCTCGCCAGAGTGTAAAGGTCTAGCCAAGAGTCACTCTGGAGTTTAAAGTCAACTCACTTTGTCAGAATTCTTGTTTTTGGAAAGCACCTGAAACACTGACAACTGCAATTCCTCTTCTGTCCTCCCATCCCCACTCCCTCAGAAAAAAAAAAGGAGTCCAGTGGGAATGAGTGGTTTACACAGAGACACTAAAATTAGTTAGCCAAGGAGGGAAACTCACTCGCAGCGCCTGTCATTGAGCAAGTGAACAAAAAATGGTGGCCATAGGTTCCTGGACGGGCTTGGTCTCTCCTGGGACACTAGTTGCTTCCTATTTCAAGGATGGAGCACCAGGAGGAAAATAAAGAAACAGCCTAAGGACCTGCCACCTGCACATTCTCAAATGGCCTGTCTACATTTCAGTTTAAAAAATAAACGTATAGGCCCTGGCCGGGTAGCTCAGTGGGTGGGAGCGTGGCCCCCATAAGCCAAAGTTGGTGTCAGGGCACATACAAGAATCAACCAGTGAGTGCATAAATACATGGAACAACAAATCCATGTTTCTCTCGCCCCAGCCCTCTCTAAAATCAATAAATAAAAATTAAAAATAAACTTATAAAAGCTTGTTATAGCCTTTAATCGCATTTGTAAATGGAGACCGGGGCAGTCTTTACATATTTCTAGTGAACTGCCATCTTTAAATCAGAATGTCACCTATTCAGCCCACTGTGAAAATGTTTGTCACTGTGTTTGCTTTCAACTATTTCTCTCTCTCTCTGTAACTCCAGTTTCTCTTTGGTTCACAGATTAGGGAAAAAAATTCACCTTACGCTTTATGAAAGAATACTTTCTGCTCTCATTCCCTTTGATAATGAAGAAATCCATGAAAGCACAGCGCCTGGCTGAAATAATTTAGTAGATTCCTTTCCATGTATTATTATTTGTTTTTATCTATATATGTTATTTCTCTAATTTCACTAATATTGTATTTTAACTATACAGGGCTTAAAGAGGCACCAGGGCCTGTCAGAGAACTTTCCATATAAGTTCAACTGATGTATAGCAAAAGTTAGATATGCTCTTTTTTAAATTTTATTTATATATATATTTTTAGAGAGAGGGGAAAAGAAGGAGAAAGAGAGGGAGAGAAACATCAATGTGTGGTTGACCCTCATGTGCCCCCAACTGGGGACCTGTCCCCGCAACCCATGTATATGCCCTGACTGGGAATCGAACCACTGACCTTTTGGTTTATAGACCTGTGCTCAGTACACTTAGCTACACCAGCCAGGGCAGATACACTCTTTCTATTCCCTGTATTCCATCTGAGAATTTAGGTGCTGAGATAATAGCATCTTTAAATCTCATGAGAGAAATAACGTATATGCTATAGATTTCTGTTCAAAATGTGTCATTATAGTTTGCGTAAGATAGGTGAGGCACATATTTCTTCCAAGAATAAAGAGTAAATTCCCCTAAGATCCCATTTGGTCCATCCCACTCAGCATGATAAACACTGGCTGACACCTGGAGAGATACAACCTGCAATGGGATGTACACCTGGTTCCCGGACCACAGAGCATCTGCCGGAACCCCAGACACACCAGCACTTGCTGAGATGTGATGAGTACCAGCCGGCTAGGCCCAGAAAAGAGCCAGAGGTTGGGCAGGACCTTGCACAGTGGGTCTCACACTGTAGTGTGCAAAAAACATCACTTGGGGTGTTTACTGAAAAGATAGATTATTGGGCCTCATACCAGAAAATTTTAATACTCTAGGTCCAGAGGGGCCTGGGAACCTGCTTTTAAAAAACATCATAGGTGTTTCTGATGAAGGCAGTATGCAGACCCTGCTTTAAAAAACCCCAGCTAGAAGGTATCCTGAGACAATCACATCCTTTTCTAGACCCTTCATAATTTTTAATCCTTTGTTCATATCTGTCCTTATCTATATTAGTTTGCTGGGGCTGCCATAACAAAGTACCAGGGACTAGGTAACGTAAATAGCACACATTTATTTTCTCACGGTTCTGGAGGCTAGAAGCCTAAGATCAAGGTATCGACAGGACGGTCTCTACTGAGCTCTCTCTCATTGGCTTGTAGATGGTCACCTTCTCCCAGACTGTCACGTGGTCATCGGTGTGTGTGCATGTGTCTGCTGTCTGTCTGTCTGTGTTCTAAACTCTTCTTATAAGAACACCTCACGTTGGATTAGGGCCTGCCCTAATGAGCCCACATTACTTAATTACCTTTTTAAAAGTCCTGTTTCCAAACACAGTCACATTATGAGCTACTGAGGGTCAGGGCTTCAGTATAGGAATTTAGGGGGACAAAATTCACCCACAACATCCTCCTTCCATTTTTTTTGCTGCAGAATTTGCTACTGAAGTAGGTTCTGATGGAAGGGACATAGGGGCCCTAATGTTGATTATTTCAGTTTTTCTCTTGACTGGTTCCAACCTCATTAGACTTTCCTCAAAGCTAAGCAAGCAGAGTGATACACTGTGTTCCACGTGTAGATATGCCTTTTCTTTCCCCCAAGGTGAAAGAGGGGGCTTATCTTTTTAACTTCCTTGACCAGTGGAGCACATTCAGTTTCAAGATAATACAGTACATACAATGGGTAAGAAACTACACTTGGGCTGACGTCTTTAGGGAACAAGACTTCTTCTATTTCCAAGTTCACTTTATTTATTTATTTATCCCTCACCCGAGGATATGCTTATATATTTTAGAGAGAGAGGAAGGGAGAAAGAGAAACATCGATGTGAGAGAGAAACATTGATCTGTTGCCTCCTGTATGTGCTCCAACCAGGGATCGAACCTGTAACCTGGGTGCGTGCCCTGACTAGCGAGCGAACCCTCAACCTTTTGGTGTCCAGGGCGATGCTCCAACCAACTGAACCACCACCCAGCCAGAGACAGGTTTCATTTTATAAAAATATTTGTATTCTTTCACCTTATATATAGTATTTTCCTCCTGCCTATCCGTTTTTGTTTTTTTTTTGTTTGTTTTTTGTTTTGCCTTCAACCCACTTAAGCAGCCTCCTGAGATTTTTCTATAGCTCATTTCCACAACACAGCAGGCAGACAGATGTATGAAGGCTCTGAATGACTGTGACAGGAAGATGGGAAAGCCCATTCTTCAGGGGAGACAGATTCAGAAGGCAAGGACATTTCTTCAGTGACTAATGAGTTTCTAGTTCCCTATCTGACTACCTTAGAGCCTTGTTTATCAAAACCCCGACATGAATTAAGTCAAGAAATTCAGAGCCTTCCTATATACCCCAATAAGAGAGAAGGAAAATAGGCCCCACCCTATACCACAGGCGTTACAGTTTCAGTTTCAAAAGCCCACACTAGAACCACAAGAGGATGGTCCTTCGTAAAAGAAATAGGACTTTGCACATTTCCTGGAGTCTCCAGACGTTTTAAAACAATCTAACCACAATACTTTAGAAGGTTCAATTCCACCTACCAGGTCCACATACACACAAATTAGGTTATAAGCAGGGAGGGTCTCCCTTGGGCAGAAACCCCCCGGGGCCCTCTCTTTTTCCTCGTGGCAATTATAAAAGCATTTCACCTGCCTGTGCCGGCTGCTGCACTAAAGCTCCAATGAACAGTTTCCTCTCCAGGGGAAACCCCATCAGCAGTGTTGGGGATGTGCAATGACTTGGCACAGGCGCCCACAGCGCTAGAAACAGTTGCAGCCCAGAAATTTGCACCCGAGAGAGTCATGCTTTCCACCTGCCGTCAGCTTTAACTTCAAACGGAAAGGGAAATATATATGTAAATATATAAAAATATTTTTCCTTCTATGCTAGTATCAGTAACCATTTTATATAAATGTATTGGGGCTTATAACCTTAACAGTTTTTAGGCAAGTTGGGTCAAACCATTATGGCTGGATCACAGTTTTATTTAAGTCGTTTCAGCAACTTTTCATGAACATGGACGGCCCTGAGCAATAGTAACTAAACAGTCCTCTCTTCTCTGGGCTTCTCTCCTCTTCAATTAATTTCCCTTTCCCCCTCTTAATACCGAAATGATCCCTAGCTCACAAAGGGAAGACCTCCACTCTCCCAAGAGACAGCACTCTGAGCTAGAACCTTCTTTGTCACCTGTCCAGCATTGCATTTCCTTAGCTCAGCCCTGTCCTTGCTACCCACTGTGGTAAATTAATTCACGCTGAGATGCATACGGCGGAAAAAAACGTGTTCCCTGTCGCTAAAGTATCAACACTTTATAAAGAACCTCCTAGTGGTAGGTTCTCAGGTGCCATAGTGCGTGAGCATTCTTGTAAGATATTTTACAGAAGGCTATTTCAGCAAGTTTCTCCCTGACAGAACCTACAAAGTCATGTAGCACACCTATGGATAAGAAAAACTCACACTTAAGATTGCATTTTCCTAACATAAGAGCTGAAATAATCACAGTAGTGCTGTTATGTTAATACTAATAGCTGACTTTTAACTTCTAGACCCTCTCTTGTTGCTTTACATGCATAAACTCATTCAGCCATCACAAAGACCTTACGAAGACCGTGCTGTTACCTGTATTTCACAGATGGAGAGATTAAACAACCTGCCTTAGGTTACCCAGCTACAAGTGGCAGGTGGGGGACCTGATTCCCAGTTCTGAGGCTCCAGAGCCTAGGTTACAGACCACACACAGTGCCTCCCCAGGAGAGACTGATAGAAAAGCTCTTCTCACCCTGGCTGGTGTAGCTCAGTGGATTGAGCGCGGGCTGCGAACCAGGCATCGCAGGTTCGATTCCCAGTCAGGGCACATGCCTAGGTTGCAGGCCATGTCCCTCAGCAACCGCACATTGATGTTTCTCTCTCTCTCTCTCTCCCTCTCCCTTCCCTCTCTAAAAAATAAATAAATAAAATCTTTAAAAGAAAAAAGAAAAAAGAAAAGCTCTTCTCCACTGTGAGAGAGAGAAAATTTCAGAGGATGCTGCTCTTTTCCATTCTTACCTCTTTTCACTCCTTCCTGGCCCCTCCCCGGCCCCATGCACCTCCCCCTCATCCATTTTACTACTCACACTAATGCACTCACCTTCTTGACAGAATGCATGTGCTATTTCACACATACAAGCTCATGCTTTTTTTTTGTTATGCTTTTCCCTCCACTGTGACAATTTGATCATATCCATCCCTCATACAGGTAAGATATCAAGGGATCCCCACTCCTATCCCCACTTTAGAATTCACTGGTCTTCCCCCATATATACACTGCTGTCACAGGGCTTACTACATCAGAACAAGCCCGGATGCCTCATATTCCAGGTTGTCTGCCGAGATTAGGGGTCCAGCATCACCTGTCTGTTCATATTTGTTTCTCACCACAAATAAGGCACGAAGCTAGACACTTCTGGTGCCTTATTAGGAAACAAATTTTATATTCAATGTTTAACTCATTCGGACTAAAAGATTTCTTTCCATTTTTTTTAAGTTGACAGTAGGGTACCTGGCATGGCGACATTATCATCATCCAATCCGTACCCAGAAGAAATAATGTTGCTAATACTGTATTTTAAAATGTATTTCAATCTGTTAAAAATTATTGTTTCAGTAGTATTCAGTGGCTAGAAGTACCTCAATTGGATTTACTAAGTGCACGAAAAAACTATAACACCTTTTATTATTAAAATATTTTCCTTCCTCCCTTCTCAAGCTATCACCTAACTCCCAATCCATCCTAGATAATGTGGTTATTGTACAGTATTTTTCTTAAAGTACCATTTTGGACACTTCATTTTTCTGTTCCAGTTTTGACATTGGTTTTCCATGCCCTGACTAATCAGGCCTGAACGTCTCTATTCGATTTACTTCCTTCAGTCAGGGCCTTCCGCACCCAATTCCTCACTCATTATTCTAGTTTTTCAACCAATGTGCCATGTACTCTGTGGTGTCTCAGTGAAGTGCCTGTGGCAGGTCCTGGCGGCTCTAGGGCAGCAAACTGGTTGCTTCCATTTACGCCCCAGTCATTACCATTTTCAACAAGTGCCATGAAGTTAAAGGTTGGGAAACAGTGTCAAATTCTACTTCAGTTCTGGCTTCCCAGTTGGCCTTCTCCACTTCTTTTCAAATGAGCACGTTCCATAGCTTCGTGCTGGCTGTTTCCCTCACCTGCAACGCCACCCTCCTTTCTCTGTTGACTGTCTCAACAGCCGGGGGAAGCCTATCCGCCTCTACGGAACTCCGCGTCCCTTCTCTGAGTAACTACTGCATTCGCAGAGAACACTGCACTCTCAAACTAAGGTCAGACTTCATTCTTTCACAGATTCCTTCTGCGTGCTTGTTGCAGTGACTAGCCACAGTGAACTGCCCAAGAAGAAAGGTATGTTTCAAGGGGATCTCAGCATACAAACTACAGATGTGAGAAGTCCCAAGTGCAGGGTTCCATGGTACGCCACTCAGAATGCAGACGCGTTCCGGCTCCTCCACCTCACTTCTTTGCCTGCTGGTCCTTCGGCAGCTTGATGCTTCCCATTTCCCCGTCCTTCCAAGCTCATCCGCCAGTTTAAAGCCAGATCCACTTCCTTCAGCCCCTTGGAAAAGCGAGGTCTTTTAAGTTCCTAGGTTCCCCTTAGTTTCTGGACAAAACCACTGCCCTCAGTTGTCTGAATTCCAGCCTGGCAATTTCCTTGGACTCTGTCCATAGCATTTCCCAGCACTGACTTCTTTCTGGAAATGGTACCCTGATGAGCTGTTCTGCGTTAGCCGCTCCTCCCTCTCCTCTGCCCTCACCTCCATCCCCAGGAAACCCCGTTGAATTTCGTAACTCAAGCTTTCTTTCACACCTCTGAGTCCTGCCATTGACAACAAGCTCCCGACTTATTGTGGAACCTTTTATCTCATATGGGTCCTATATTTCTGGCTTTTCCCATAAGTTAAAAAAAAACAACAACACCGGAGGATCTTTGCTCTGGTGTTGGGGTGTGGATTTAATGATGTTTGATAAGGGAGAAGAATTCACCCGTAAGAACAGAACACAGGATAATTCCACTTACAAAGAAAATAAGGTGTGAAGAATTTATGTGGCTTGTTTGTCATATGTTGTGTCAGAAATAGAGCTGGTGTGGCCTTATGGTGACCAATTCTTCCTGGTTTACCCAAGACTTCCATCATTTTAGCACTCAAAGTTCCACATCCCAGGAAACTCCTCATCCTGGAAAATGGTTGGTGACCCCACGTGGGTCCCCATACAGTCCCTTAGCCAGGTTACAGAGGTCCAGCTTCTCTGCCCACCATACCTTTTCTCTGCCACACCTGCTCCCTGAACACCTGACACATCCGAGTTAAGAAGCCATTCAGAGCAGATAGTATGTTTAATGTCTCTTCTAAAGCGTATTACTTATCCAAGTTATCTCTCACTTATCCAAGCCGTCTGCAGTGCAGTGTGGCTCTTTTCGTGGCTCTCATCCGCTTAAATCATAAGAGGTTTGAGTAGAAATTTTCACTCTGCTCCTATTTCAATTCTTTGAGGTTAATATTGGGGACTGAGCCTGGTGCCTACGACTCTGTTGTAATGAAAATCTTGCCACCTTGCATTTCTCGTATACGTTGTAGTCAACAAAAGCACTCTCTCTGTCCCCCCCCCCCACACACACACACACATTGTTGGACACTAACAGTAACCCCCTGAGCTAGGCAGGTACTTATTGGTTGAAGAAAGTAAGAAGAGTAAAGAAAGAATTTCTTTACAAGTGGTTTTCTCTTAAAATGTCTTCAAGAAACATTTTATAAAATATACTTTCAAATTATTTATTTCTGTTAAACTTTGGCTTCAAAGCATAAACTGAAGTGGAGATCCACATTATTGGGACTCAGCTCTGGTGGCCACAATGTTGGAAATCCCCAGAGGAAGGCTGAGCAGTGGATCCTGGACCAGCTGCCCCCTCCCAGCACAACCATGGGCGGGCCCTGGAGTAAGGACTCCAATCGTTGTCACTCCAAAGACTGGCAGGCCCGCCTCTCTACCCTTTCTCACCCAGAATATTATTTCTATGAGGAAATTCAAACAAACATTCTCTTAAAATATAACTTGATTGTAAACTGGGAACTTTCATTAAAGAACATCTCGCCCCTTGGTTTCCTATTGTATAATCTAGACACAAACGTCTAAGTACTGTGAATCGAACAAAACTTTGGGCAAAAGGGTAATGCTAACATGCTGCCTCTTAAAGTATTGGATTTTTAAAGTTTGGAGTCATGCAAGTTATACTAATCATATAGTTTAAGTTCTGCCCTGGCAGTGTAGCTCAGTTGGTTGGAGTGACGTCCTGCAAACTAAAACGTTGTGGGCTCAATTCCCATCAGGGCACATACCTAGGTTGCAGGTTCAGTCCCCAGTTGGGGGGTGAAAAAGTGGTAGCCGATCTTTGTTTCTCTCTCTCCCCCTCCTTTTTCCTCTCTCTAAAATCAATAAGCATGTCCTTCGATGAGTAACACATAAATATAGTTTAAGTTCTTATATGAAAGTTTGGTAAAGTTTCAGTAACTCCCTGTTACATTGAGTTGAATGACAGTCTTCCAAAAATTTCATGGTTTCTCTATTTCACTTTTTCTTAACATGCCTAATCATAAGAAAAATCTTGGGTTCTTTTTAACTTCAGACTTTAGTGCATATAAGAATCTCCTGGAGAGCTTTTTAAAATGCATATTCCTAGGCCCCATCATGGAGATCCTGATTCAGTGGGTCTGGGGTGGGGCCCAGGGATCCTCACTGTTAAAAAGTACCTTCAGGTGACCTGAGGCAGATGCTGTGAAGATCTCTGCAGCCTTGCTGTTTAATGTGTGGTCTGCCAACATCACGTCACCTGTGATGGGTTAGAAGTGCAGATGCTCAGGCTCTGCTCCATACCTCCTAAAATGCAGTATCTGCATTTTAATAAGATTCCCCAGGTGATTTTGAGTGCAAATAAGATTTGATAAATAGCACACTACAGTACAACAAACAGCATCACATCAACGCAAAACTTGAAACCAAGTGAGAGCTATTAAGAGATAACATAGCCCTTCTTCCATGGGAGCTTTTAATATGCACTCGATAAATATTCATGAGATGGATGTATTGTCATGGAAGAAGGATGATGAAAGTCCCATTGTGCAAACTAACTTGCTTTGACAAAATGCTGAATAAACCAGAGGTCTAGACAAGTTTTGGAGCATATAAACAAAACTCTTTTACATATTAATCAACAGGTATTTATTTATTGGGTGTTTGTTATATGCCCAGAATTTTGCTTCTCCCATTCTATTTCAGGGAAAGAAAGTGACTTTTAGAGGCTATTAAAATGCCTCTGTGCTGGGTGGGCATTTGATGTTTGCCCCTGGAGTTCAAAGAAGGGGGAAGCACACTGACTAGGAGAGTTGGGGGGAAGGAGGAGAGCTGGTGGGTGAAGCCTGGGTAGGCACTCTGTAAGCCAACGGGAGGCCTTCCCAAGGAGGAGAGAGCAAGGCATGTACAGCTTAAAATGAGTTCAACTGGACTAGGAGACAGAGAAGCAAATGGCTGAACAGCCCCATCGTGGGAAAGGTTTAAGGTGAGCGAAGGGTGGGAAAAACAAGGTTATGTAAGATGGAACTAGACTGTAGATAACTAGAAAGTCACAAGTAGAACTTGCTATTGCATGTATTTGGAAGATGCTGCTTATTTGCCCCAATATCCATTCATTCTTTCTTCTTGTAAGAGGATTTTTTAGAAAGTTGGGCTCGTAGATGACCAAAACATAGACTACATTTCCCAGCCTCCTCTGCAGGGAGGCATGATCATATGACTGTACTCTGGACAATGAGATGTAAACAGAAGTGTGAGCTGTGACTGCTCTAAACTATCTTTAAAGGACGAGGGCACTGTCTTCAGTACATCTTCCATCTCCCTGTTAAGTAAGTAGGGATGAGGGCAACTGGAGCTCAAGTAGCCATTTGGGACCAGAAGGTGGAAATTACAAGCTTGGATGAGCAAACCAGGGGGAGTCTGTGTCCCTGGTGGTCACACCGTCCTAGCTCCAAACTGTTTCCCCTGTTCTCTTTAACATGAGAAAGATGCAAGTTTCTGTCTTGCTTAAGCCACTGCCACTGTACTTTGGACTTTTCTGTCATATCCAACCAAACCTAGTTCTAACTAATAAAATGTAATTGAAAGTAAAAAAATGCAAGGGTTTTGTATCAGGCACCAACTTGGTGACATCAAATATAAACCCTAAGACCCAAGTAGATTACTTACATAATCTCTTTAAGCCTTTCTCTTCTCACGTATAAAGTAGGTAGAACATTTCTCAAGGGTGGTTGTGAGGAGCAAATTAGATTAAGAATACAAAGTATTTAGTATAGTGCTGGTACACAGTGCATTCTTAGTAAATGCACTATAATTATATACAGAGGCATATCAACAGAGCAATATGGAACACAGCGATGGTTGTGGAAAATCAGAGGTTATCTGTATCTAGATTAGCATGGCACTAGGGCACATTATGGTTTGGAAGGTGAATAAGTTAGAAGCAAGGAAATGCTTCAAAAATTCCAAGTCTAGCTTGTGGCATTAGCAGCAGAACTAAAACTGGTATTTGTTGAGATCCTTTTATGTCCCAGGCATATTCTAGGAGTTAAAGCCACAGTGATACACAAAACACACACGCTTCTTACATTCATAGAGTTTATGGCCCGGTATGGGAATCAGACATGAAACTACTCCTAATATGGCAAATTGTGTGAAGTGCTATGAAGGGAAGGAACAGAACGTTCTGAGAGCTTGCATCAGAGGACCTAATGTAGTGATGCAGGATTAAGCTAAAATATGAAGGATGAACCCAAGTTAACTAAGTGAAATGAGGCAGAAGGTACATTTCCTGTAGGGAAATAAAAGGCAAAGGCACTGTGGTGGAAAAGAAGATAGTGGGTCCTTGTAGTTAAGATAAGGCCAGTGTACCTGGAGTGGTGTGCCCAAGGGGGAGCCTCTCCTGAGAGGAGCTGGAGAAGGCGGCAAGAGACAAGTCCTGTAAGACCTTGTAGACCATTATAAAGAGTTTATTCCAAAGATGGTTGGAGTGTGTCAGAAATAGAGCTGGTGTGGTCTTACAGTGACCAGCTCAGCTTGGCTGTGATGATGGCAGCTTTTGAGCAGAACCCTAGGCCAACCAGCCACCCCAGTCTGCCTGGGACCGAGGGCTGTGGGGCTGTCAGTGCTCAGATGGGACGGTCCTGGGCAAGTCAAGGGGTTTGCCACCTGGTAGTTTCACATGATCTGATTTCCCCTAAAGATTGCACTCTGCCTACTGTAGGAAAACAGGACTGGAATTGACCAGGCCAGTTAGATTGGTGGAGTATCCAGGCAGGAGAAGATGGGAGCCTGGGCTAGGGTGGTGACAATGGAGTCGAGAAGAGGGTGGACTTGAGAGAAGTCTAGGAGGTTAAAATTGGCAGGACGTGGTGAGAGGTTAGGAATGCTATTTCCAAGACCACGTGGATTAACTCAAGTGTAAGAGTGAAATCTGTACTTCAAATTCCACATAGGAAAACTTTCTTTATATTCTTCTAAGCCCTGAAACAATAAGGTAGACCCAAGAGGACATCATCTTAGCCGAAGTGTAAACTAGGCCTTAGTTTCAAGGATCAAAGGCTGTAAAGAAAAAAATTGTGGCTCCTTAACTTGCCTCCTTTAGGCAAGGGCCATTTAAATCAGCTCAGATCATTGGGTTCCACAAGGCAAACAGTCTTCATTGTAGCCTAACCATCACACGGAACCTCAAACACACTTGGAAATGGAACCAGGGACCCTTTCACTGGGATGCGCTCTAAGATGTTTTTTCTCCCACTAGAAAGTGTTCCAATAGTACCATGAGCTGCGTATCTAGGTTTAATTTGTACAAGACTGTGCTTCTGACAGTATTTCCAGATAATCACTTACTTTTGTCTTACTTACTAAGTCATATTTCTAAATTAAGATCGCTATGGAAATGATTATTTACTTAGGATTGTCATGGGTTTTATGATCACTTCAACATCCTTTGCAAGATGTTCCACTTCCTTTGTAGGAATAGCAAACAGTATATGTAACTTCATAATTGTCACACTCTTTATGCATCATAAAACTAATTGGTGCCTTTAGAAAAAAGAGGTTCGGTTCGGACTGCGAGCCAAGCAGGCAACCATGAAACAAGCTTGGTCTTAGAGAATCGAAATTTACACTTAAACACCGTTCTGCTTTGTTTTCCTCAACTTATATTTAATCTAAAGTCTCTAGGAAACCTGCAGGAAGTTCTTTGCTAGTGTTTTTGCATCCATAAAGTACATCATTTTCTTTGAAATTAATCACTAGTATATCTTAATATTAGTTGATGGACGTTTGGGCTGTTTCTGCTTTGGGGCTACTATGAATGATGCTGCTGTGAACATTCACACACAAGATCTGTGTGGACAGGGGTTTTCAACTCTCTTGGTGTAAACTGAGGAGTGGAATCGCTGGGTCACGTGGTGACTCCGTGTTAAACATTTGAAGAAACCGCCAGACTGTCTTCCAAAATGACTGCACCCCTTTACCTTCCCACCGGCAATCAATGTATAAAGGTTCCAGTTTCTTCACGTGCTCTCTGACACTTGCTAGTTTTCCTCTTTTTTGAGGATAGCCACCCTAATGAGTGCAAAGCAGTATCTCACTGTGGTTTTGATTTGCGTTTTCCTGATGGTTAATGAGATTGAGTATCTTTTCAGGTGCTACAGGCCATTTGTTTATCTTCTCTGGAATAATGCCTGTTGAGACGCTTTCACCTTTTAAAATTGGGTTATTTGTCTTTTTATTGTTGAGTTGTAAGAGTATTTTATAGTTTCTAAATACCAGTGCCTTACCAGATATATGATTTGCAAGTATTTTCTCTCATTCTGTGGCTTTTCTCTTCACTTGGTAAAGCATAAAAATTTCTAATTTTGATGGTCAATTTATCTATTTTCTTGTTGTTGTTTCTGCTTTTCATGTCATTTCTAAGAGACTATTGTTTAATCCAAGATCTCAAATATTTACGCCTATGTTTTCTTCTAAGAGTTTAAGTTTTACCTCCCTCATTTAGAATTAATTTTTGTATGTGGTGGAAGGTAGGGGTCCAACTTCATTCTTTTGCATGTGGTTACCCAGTTGTCCCTGACTATTTTTTCTCCATTGGGTGTTCTTGGCACCCATGTCGAAAGCAATTGACATGAATCTGAGGGTATCTTTCTGGATTCTCAATTCTATCCATTGATCTGTATGTCTGCACTTAGACTAGTTCCATGCTGTCTTGATTACTGTAGCTTTGTAGTGAGTTTTGAAATTAGGAAGCGTGAATCCTTCATCTTCACTCTTCTATTTCAAGATTGTTTTGCCTAGTCTGGGTCCCTTGAAGTGTCATACGAAACTTAGGATCAGCTTGTTGATTTCTGCACAGAAGCCAGCTGGGATTTTGATAAGGATGGCATTGCATCCATCGTGCCCCGGGGAGTAGCGCCATCTTAACAACATTGTTAAATCGCCTTTAACTTCTCTCAACAGTATTTTGTAGTTTTCAGAGCATAGATTTGCCATTTTTTTACCAAATTTATTCCTCTTGGTATTAAAATAAATAGAACATTCCATTCCTAATTTTATTTTCAGAATTTTCATTGGAAGTACATAGAAAATGATTTTTGTATATTAATCTTATATCCTGTGACCTTGCTGAACTCATTTACTAAACAGTTTAAGTGGATTGCTCAGGAGTTTCAATATATAAGCTCATGTCACATGCCACCTGAAGGTTCTGAAGGACTGTAGCAACTGCATGGCAGTGGGCTGAGCTGGGGGTGCTTCTTCAATACCTTCACAGTAGTGATGTGTTTTGCAGAGAGCTTTTCATTTTTCTAGTTAGAAAAGATAACTCTCTCAATAACAAAATTCATTATCAATTATTTATACATTACATTTCAACTAGACGCAGCTGAGAAAATAGTTTGGCTTTTTACCTCCAGGGTTGCACTTACCAATCTACATAAAAACACATGAGATCACAATTCCAAAATTAGGAACCTATTTCCTCACAAGACAGAATGGTTTCACAGAAAGACCTCCTCAGCTTCTGGAATTGGAAGGCTGATTTCCAGTTCAGCTCCGTCTATATTAGTGGTAGACTCATGCCTGCCTAACTCCCTTCATAAGGTTATTGTTGAGGGTCCAGTGAACTGTTCTTCAGGCTTCCGTCTGTGGGATGGCTGTTTGCTCTGCAGAGGGGTGGCAGGACCAGAGGAGGCAGGACCAGCTGAGTTGTTTCCTTGGGAAGTGCCTGCCTCTTTTACACCAAGTCATTCACTTGGTTTCATCATGGATAATTCTTTTCCTAGTATAAAACTATTTTGAAATTCTATCTCATTGAATGTTAAGTAAGTAAGTAAGGGTTAAGTAAGTAAGTAAGTAAGTAAGCAATGATCTATTTTTGGTGAACATATATCCAGACCTTATCCAGCCTGGTACCTGCAGATTGAAGAGGATCTACAAGATGGATCGGAAGTCCTGGCCAGGTGGCTCTGTTGGTTGGAGTGTCCTCCCATACATGAAAAATGTTGTGGGTTCGATCCCCAGTCATGGCACATACCGAGGTTGTGGGTTCGATCCCTGGTTGGGACGCCTTTGGGAGGCAACCAATTAATGTTTCTCTCTCACATAGATGTTTGTCTCTCTCCCTCCTCTCTCTCTAAAATCAATACATATATCCTCAGGTGAGGATTTAAAAAAACATGGATGGGAAAATAACGGTAGTGATGGAGGAGAACAAATAGGCTGTGGTTTTATCTTAGTCACAGCCAAGGCTTTGTCACCAGGATGTAGGATGGGCAGGGGGAATTCCGTGCCTTATCGTAATTATTATGAAGCTCATTGTTTTAGCCTCACCACTGCTTCCTTCTTTAATATGCAACCATGGACTGACTTTAGAAGACAAACAACTTGTCTGTTTTATGATAGTCAAAGCCTATATACCTAACATGTAACTGGGCTCAACAGCATGGTGGCAAGAGTGTGGCCCTAGAGTCAGACTGTTCTTGGATTCAAAACCTGGCTCCTTCTCTTAATTGTATGTGACCTTGGCATTTTGCTTAACCTCTCAGTGGCCCCCCATCCTCATCTGTAAAAAGAGTATATAGTAATTCACAGAAATTATTGTGAGAATTGAATACAACATATAGAGTCTTTACCAGGTGATAAGCACATGACACACTTCAGCTATGAGGAGTAGCTATTAGGAGAAGAATTAGCACTCTTCGTTGAGGCATCTGGTTGATTAAACTAAAAAAGTTACTTGAAGCTCACCCGGTGGTTTTCAAACTTCAGCAGGCGTTACAATCACCGAGGATAGTTTTCTGAGCAAGCATTCCTAGGCTCCGCCCCGGGATTTCCAACTCAGTGGCAGTGCTATGGATCCGCGTCTTTAACTTGGACTCACGTGAGTATTCTGACTCGGGTGTGGGATCCATGGGCAATTTGTAAAATTAACTCTTACTTTGATATGATTTCAAATTTCAGAAAAGTTGCAGAAACAGTACAAAGAATCCTCATGTATGCTTCATCAAGACTCATCAGTTTTTAATATTTTGCTGCGTTTGCTTTTTCTCTATCTCTATTTGTCTTTATTTATAATTTTTTTTCTAGATCATTTGAGAACAAGTTGCATATCATGCCTTTTTATTCCTTAAAAGTTCATTGCATATTTCCTAAGAATAAGGATACTCTCTCTACATAACCACTCTTCCCTTACCAAATTCAGAAAACTTAACATTGCTAAGACGCTTTGACTGAATACACAATCCATATTCCAGTTCTGTGAACTGCCTCATTAATGCCTTTTGCAGCAGCCTTTCCCTCCCACCCCCCGCAGGATCCAAGCCAGGGACCACGTGCTGTGTTTAATGCGACATCCCTTTTGTCCCTTTTAATCTGGAACAGTGTCCCAGGCTATTTTTATTCTTTCGTGACAGTGACATTTTTTAAAAGAATATAAACAAATTATTTTACAGAATATCCCTTATTGTAAGCTTAGCCAATGTCTTCTAGTGATTAGATTTGGGTTATGCATTTTTGGCTAGAATCCTACATAATTGACGTGTCCTTTCCTGAATATGCCCTCTGGAGACATATGATACCCATTTGCTTCTTATCAGTGAACTAGACCATACTTTGAGAAATACTTGACTACTTTGAAAAATATTTTACTAGGCACTTTCTGTTCCGGGAGGCCTCATAACCTCAAGCAGTCAAAAAGGGAAACAAGACTTTTACTTTTCTGAGTTTTCTGAATGCCGGTTTGTTAAGGGGCTTATCTGTCTGTCGCCTAGGTGCTTCAGAAGATCACATGCTAACCACAGCTGCTCTTACATTCAAAACTACAACACACTTTCTTAACTTTTATTTTATTATTATTTTTTAATTCTCACCAAGGATATGTTTATTGATTCTAGAGAGAGAGGAAGAGAGAAACATCGATGTGAGAGAGAAACATTGATGGGCTACCCTCCACCCTTGCTCCTCAAACCCTGAATCTAGGCATGTGCCCCCACTGGGGGCAGAACCCATAACCTTTTGGAGCACCAGATGATGCTCCAATCAACTTAGCCACATGGCCAGGGCTTTCTGTTTAACTTTTAAAACTACCCGCCTTAACCATCCATTTTATTCTTGGTAACTCTGGACCCTGACTTCCATTCTGTTATTAATACAGGCAATCTACGTGGTATGTCATGTGACATAACTAGACCCCTCCTCCTATGATCAGGCTGGGAGTGGTGACTTGATCAATTTCTTGCATCACACAACTTACAGTGATGCATCAGCCTCCTCTTCTATGGTGTGCTTTAAAGTACTCACCACCCAAAACCCACGTATTCATGCACTGGTAACTGGTGCTTTACCTAATTACTTGCATTTCCGGGTAAAATTTCTAGCCTGCTATCATTATAGCTACTCCATTGTTGACTATATAATTCTTCTGGCATCCATTCATGCACTTTTTCAAAACACAGATAGTTCCAAGACTAAGAGAGAATATTATTTATCTTATAGAAACTAGCATTTAGTGAGTACCACCTTTGTGTCAGCCATTATTACATATATTACCTCATAACAACCAGAGAGGAATATTTTTGCTGCCAACATTTTACAGATGAGAAAAACAATTAAATAATTGAGTTGACACCAAACCACTAACAAGTGGTAGAACTGCGATTTAACCCTAGATCTGACCACCTCTAAATAGACTCTCCATGGGTACTGCCTATAAAACTGTAATGGCAAAGAGAGAGGGAACAAAATTAAGCTCACAAATTTCAGAATGCCCCAATTAGGTATGCCTCTCCAAACGGAAAGCGAGACGTGGGGACACGGGCGAGCATCACCTTACAAAACGGCCAGGAAACTTAAGAAACATGTACTTCATGGTCCTTCAGAAGAAAAACAGAAGTTTCATAAGAGATTCTTTTGAAAACTTTGAAGATAATGTTGAAGTCCTTGTGTTCTTTCCTCTACCCCACCCACCCTCCTTCTTCCTTTCTGATTGTTTACTATTAAATATTATTGTGTTTTCATACTTTGCAGAAATAATGGCATTAAAATATAAATAATTACAAATGCAAAAATAGTATGCTATGTGTAATGTGCAACTTGGAATTGTTACTTGGCGTGTTTTCAAGATCTAGCATTTCTAATACACATTTGTCCAATATCAATGTATATACACATATTTCTAGTACTTTAACAATCACATAGTATAAATATACCAAGTGATGTAAATTTCCACAACTTATTTATCATGTATTCTTAAAATGAAAAATATTTAGGTTTATAATGGGTTTGTAGGGAAGCTAGGACTGATTGAGAAATGTCTTTAACTTTTGAGATGAACATTATAAATAAATCCACAAAAGCCAAAGAGGATAAAGGTTGCCCAGAGCTGGCATTTGGTGTTAGGAAGACCCTTTGGATTGAACCTCGAGATCTCAGACGGGGTCTCAAAATTAGACAGTATTTATTTCAACCATGTGTTAGAAAAAGAGGCAAATGTCCGAGCGAATGGTACTAAAGACTAATTAGTGTTCTGTGTATTCTTGCAGGTGTTCATTATCTTTACCATTTGTTCAACGAACTTTGTTTTTCAGAGCGCACTTAGGTTCACACCAAAACCGAGCAGAAGGTGCAGCGTTCCCATATAACCCTCCCCCACTCACGCACAACCGCGCCCTATCAACATCCTGCATCAGAGCGTTTGTTTGTCAGAGCTGATGAGTCCCACAGCCACAGCATTATCACTCAGTGTCCACAGCGGGCCCTGGGGTTCGCTCTCGGTGCTGCGTACTCTGTGGGTTTTGACAAACGTATCATGACATGTACCCACCACTGCGGCATTGCACAGAATGGCTTCACTGCCCCCAAAATCCTCTGTACTCTGCCTTTTCATTCCTCTCTCTTCCCAGCCCTGGCAAACCACTGATCTTTTTACTGTTTCCATAGTTCTGCCTTTTCCAAAATGTCATAGAGTTAGAATCATAGAGTATGTAGCCTATTCAGATTGGCTTCTTCCACTTAGTAATTCCATTTAAATTTTCTCCATGTATTTTAATGACTTGATAGCTTATTTCTTTTTAGTGCTGAATATACTCCATTGTCAAGATGTACAAGTTTATTGATTCCCTTACTGAAGGACAACTTGGTTGCTTCCCAGTTTTGGCAATTATGAATAAAGCTGCTATAAACATCTGTGTTCCGGCTTTTATGTGGACATAAGTTCTCAACTCCTTGGAGTAAATACCCAAGAGCATGACTGCTGGATTGTACGGTAGGAGTGTGTTTTGTCTTGTAAGGAACCGCCAAACTGTTTTCTCAAGTGGCTGCCCCATTCTCCATTCTCACCAGCAGTGAGTGATGGTTCCCACTGAGCTGGTATGATCTCTAATTTAAATGTTCGGTAAAACTCCCCAGTGAACTCACCTGGGCCTAGTGCTCTCTGCTTTAGAAGGTTAACGATTGACTTGATTTCTTCAATCATTATAAGCCTATTCAGATTGTCTTTTGTGTGTGTGTTGGCAGGCTCTCTTCATCTGGGTTATCACGCTTCTGGGCATAAAGTTGTTCATAGTATTTCTTCATTATCCTTTAAAGTCCATGCGCCCATTAAGAACACCAGAATGCTGTGGGGTAATTCAAAATGGTTTCTTTTCTCCTCACCGTGCCAGAAACAGGAGGGCATTTTTTTTCTGATAGTTGCTGTGACAACCTGGTAGATTTCCTAGAGGTGCAGCTCTCAAAAGTGTGGGCTCCCCATATGACTATGTCCCCCTGGATCTCTTGAACTTGTCCATACTGAGCCTCCAACAGTTCATCAATTAGTTCAGGTTTTCTTACCCTAGTACCAGTCCTCTAGAGGTTTCTACCCAGGAGTCTCTGCTCTGGCAAGTTATGAGTCTCTGTGTTCACCTGTTTGCCTCTCTGATTTTGGGAGCAGCGATTCTCCCTGTGGGGTTCTCACTCATGGTAATGGAGGGTTCAAGGGCATGCAAGATAGTAGAAAACAACTGCCCCCTTGAGTCAAGTGTCATGGTTTTAATCAAGGGTCTGTTACTGAGCAAAAAGAGCTTCCAAGTCACAAGATGTGCTGGGTTTGAATGGTGGGTTGTGCGTCAAAGGTGCTCTAAATTAAAATAATAATGGCAAAGAGAAAAGACCTAGAGACCTTACAGGGGGAATGTCATAAAAATAGACTCAGTGAGGGTTAGAGGAAAGGAATCCAACGGAATTCTTCCAAACTGATTTTGGAATTTCAAAAGCATAGCTGTTCCAAAGCGGGGAAAGGCATGAGGAGTCACTAACAAGGAAACAGTGTGTGTGAGGACAGCAAGCACACACTAAACAAAAACAGAATAATAAGGACCTCATGATAACATTGACACAAAAACAATGTTCATTCAGCACTTTCTACATGACAAGCACAATGCTAAACATCATAGCATTAGCATATTTAATCCTTACAACAATGCTAGGAAGTGAGGCCTGTTTCCTACCGTGTGTAAATGAGGAAACCGAGGCTTTGTGACTTTACATAACTTGTTCCAGGTCTACAAACTCAGGTCCGTCGGCCTCTAGCGTTAGAGACCGCGTTTCTACCAAATTCACGGTGTCAGTGATATTCACTATTTTATAACTGTCACTGATGTGTCAGGCACTTCATATACTTATCTATTTCTCACTATAACCCCGTGAGGTAGATCTAAATAATACCTTAAAAACCTAAAATAAGGTAACATGACCGAATTAAGTATTAATAGTAGCCTTACAACAATCTTGTGAAGAAGCTAATACAGATATTTATAGGATATTGCCTTATTAATTATTAACAATACCTTGATGGAGAGTTACATTCAAAAGTACAAAAAGCTGATACTGAATTCCCTCAAAAGCAAACCACCTTTAGCATATCTGTTTCTCCCCCTTCTGCTCCTCCTGCTGCTTCTCTTCCTCCCCTGCCCCTCCTGTGAGAAGGGGCAGTGGGGACAGAGGACAGAGTAGCATGTTGAGGCCAGAAGGGCCTGGCCCATGACAGGCTTGGAATCAGATCCCAACATCCTTGGGAAAATAGCAATTTAAAAGATCTTCTGAGAGACACAACTCATGCTCCAACTCCTTTGTTACCTTCCTTTTAGTGCGCTGAGGATGGGGCAGCTTGTTTGTGGGGGAGTGGAGTGAAATCTACTGGACAGGTTAAAAGGTGAAGCTTAAAGAGGCAGTGTTTGCCCTGGCTGGTGTGGCTCAGTGTATTGTGTGCTGGCCAGCAAACCAAAGAGCTGCTGGTTTGATTCCCAGTCGGGGCACCTACCCGGGTTGCAGGCCAGGTCCCCAATAGGGGCATGGGGGAGACAACCACACATTGATGTTTCTCCTCCTGTCTTTCTCCCTCCCTTCTCCAGTCTAAAAATAAAGTTTTTTTTTAAAAGATAGTGTTACAGCATTAACATAATTCTAAAACCTGGTTGTTCTTTGCAAATACCAAGCCTAAAAACCCGAAAGAATAAGACAGCAATTTCCCGTAGGAAATATGAGTTCCTGGAATTATAGAATATGGCATGAAAGACTTTGGTTATTTTGGGAAAAGAAGACATATTTCTAATGTTATGCAACTTGTCCTCATTACTCAAGAGATTGTTTGAAGTTCTAATTTCAAAACTATCCAAACACGTTGCTTTCTCTCTTACCATTGCCTTCGTTGGACCACTTCATTACCCACTTGCAGGATCACCAATGGGAAGGAAGGACAGGGAGAGGAAGGAGGGCTCATGTCCCAATACAAATGTTAATAAAGAGTGGGGAAGAGGATGACATCACTGGTCCAAGTGAGTTTCCTATGTTAGCGGAGTGGTTCACACGCCCATGGCTGGAAGGACACTTGGAGGCAGAACAGAGAGGCCCTTGGCTCATTAGGACAACTTGTTTGACGCCTCTGCCCTGAAGGTTTATAATACAAACATTAGAGCATGTGCAGCCGTACGCGTGGGTAACTGGCACACAGGTGGGGTAGGGCGATGGCTACAGTTATCCAGGGGAGTCGGACCGAAAAACTCCCTCATCCATCCTCATCCCTCATGCTGTCACTTACGCTGTAATCAGTCTCCCCAGAAACCTTACCCTAACTCTACACCAGGGGAATTCTGAATGAAAAGGAATCCACCCTTAGCAAGAAGGCACGGTACTTGCCAGGAATTGTGGTTACTGAAATGACAGCAGTGATAGTATTGATAAAACAGACACTCTATTGAGTGTGCCAAGGGTGGCAGTTCACGGAACCAGTCTATGTGGTCCTTGGTGTGTACCCGCCTCACCGTCAGGAGCGCCGTCCATCATCCATCGTCCAGTCCTGGCCAACCCAAATTGTAGGGTCACTTTAAGGGTCAATTCTTTTGATTTCATGGGCCTGGGAAACTCCTAATTTCACTGTTTTATCTTAGCAGTTTCCCTGATGTTTCCATGGGCAACCTTGACGATGTCAAGAGGAGCTGGAAGGTCCGCCTAGCCTCATTTTCCACCCACAGGATCAAGAGAGCCGTTCAGTAGCCCTGACCCTCCTCCCCATTTCCTCCTCCCCTGCAGTTCCCGGAGCATCGCCTAGGAAGTCAGTGGAGGGAACGCGGCTGGAGAGCTGGAGAGTGGAGCAGAATGCATGCTTCACCCGGGAGACACGTCCAGAGCCACTGGGAGTTGTGGAGGGGCACAGCCCACGAGCAACGGAGCACTGTGTGGTCTGAACCGCACCAAGCAGCGCCCAGAGGCGCTTCAGTTGTCTGGTTAGAGACCACTGGAGCCTGAACCTGGCCATGGGAAGGGAGAGGAGAGAATGCAAGAGACAGAAAAGGAGGTCTAGCCCTGAGCACTCAGCCTGGATGATCGATGGGCTCTACTCCCTCCTTAGACACTAAAGACACCAGCAGAGCTTATTCCAGCATCTGGTGACTGGAACCAACCAATGAAGGCAGATCTGAGAGCCACTGATTAGCTGTAGGTCCAGCTCCCTGTGTTCCTGCTGGACGCAGGCCTGGCTGGTTGACCCCAGAGAGCACAGTTATTACAGTTTGAACAGTGGCCCCGGAGGCCCAACCCATAAGGACTCTGAGAAACTGGTTTGAGTCTGCCATCCACTATAGGATGGAAAGCGGGCCAACTTAATACAGCAGTCCCCCCCTCTGCGGGGCGTATGTTCCAAGACTCTCAATGGATTGATTTGAATCCAATTTATACTAGTTTTTTTTCTATACGTACTACCTATGACAAAGCTTTACTTATAAATTAGGCATAGCAAGAGATGAACAACAATAACTGACAATAAAGCAGAACAATTATAATACATTGTAATAGAAGTTGTGTAAATGCGGCATTCCTAAGTAAGATAAGGGTTACTGGAACACAAGTACTGTGACGTCGGTCTGATACCCGAGAGGGCTCCTAAGAGACTAATGGGTGGTGGGTGGCACACACCGTGTGGAGATGCTAGACAAAGGGATGGCCCACATCACAGGAGGGACAGGGTGGGACAGCACGGGATTTCATCACACTACTCAGAGCGGCACACAGTTTAAAACCTGTGAGTTGCTTATTTCCAGAATTTTCCATTTCACATTTTCAGACCACGGCTGATCCCGGGTTACTAAAACTGCGGAAAGCAAAACTGCAGACAGGAGGGGACAACAGTAGATGAAGCACGGGAGAGGGGACGGGGGCTCAGGCAGCAGCTCTGTGCTCGTTCCCTTACAGACTTGAAGGATCTCTCTTGGGCTTGTGGTGCCGATGCAGGATCAGAAGCAGAAGCTGGTAGGAAGGACTTCCCCGAAGGAAGCCATGACCAGGCCTGAAGCTCATCCTGCCCCAGAGGTAGGAGGGAACACAGCAAGCCTGGGGGATGCAGCCTGTTGGACATTATTCTCCATCGTTTGCTGCATGCAAGCTCCCTAGGAGGCTCCGAATTTGTGAGGACTCTGGGCGGTTACCCCACAATGTCCTCCAGGGAACTGTCCTCTAAATACATTCTTTCTCCAAGAGGACAGCTTTTGCTTCCACAGCAGAGGCAGTTTCCAATAGTGAAATGGGGGCACTAGCCGGGAGTGGGTGAGTACATCCACTTCCTGACTATCTCCTCAGGGGCACAGGTATCCCTAGGGAAGAATAAAATAATGGGCCAGGATGGACCAATGAGGGGAGGCAAGAACACATTCTGAAGAGGTGGAAATGGGGGTGGGGGGGTGAGAGCCCTGGGGTGATGCTGGCAACAGCGTGAGACTCCAAGTCACAGCTTTGCTCAGGGCGCACCTGAAGCTCACTGTAACGCTCCTGCACATTCTCTCCTGAAGTGGTTTTGAACTGCGTCCCCTAATTCTTTGACCTGCCTCCCTCTGGTTGGTGAAGGGAGCTGAGTCTCCTCCCCTTGGCTACGGGCTGGACTTACTGACCGCTTCCGACGGACGGAACATGGTAGAAGTAACTGTGCACCCTTCTGAGGCATCACAGACATTGTGGCTTCCATCTCGGTCACTCTCTTAGACCACCTTCTCCGGGGGCAAGCCAGGTACCACGTCATTAGGACAGGTCTGTGTGGCGTGGAACTGAGACTGAGTTCAGCTATGTTAGAAATGGATCCGCCAACCCCACTCAAGCCCTAAAACAACCGCGGCCCCGTCAACATCCTGGCCACAGCCTCATGAGAGACCCTGAGCAGAACCATGTGTTAAGCTGCCCCAGAATTCCTGCCCCAAAGAAACGGAGATAATACTTGTTTGCTGTTTTAAGCCAGTCAATTTTGTGGTAATTTGTTAAGCAACAATAGGTAGCTATTATACGTTCCAAAGGTCTCAATCAACTGTTTACGGTCAGTATAATTCAGTGGTTCTTGGCATGGGAGGGCCTAGCAAATACAGGCAATCACATGCAACTCACTTTTGTATTTGACCTGCAGGAAAATGAGGCCCCATCTGCAACAGGGCTAAAGTGCTTTGCTTTGTTTGTTTAATTTTGCCTGCTTGAGGTAATGCTTTGGAACCGTGGCACTAAGCGTTGTGTGTTGGAGTATACAAATTTATGCAAAGCACTGGGAGGGAAACCATTATTCGGCTTCTGAACAGCAGCTTTTGCTTTGCCTGAAGATGGAGAATTTCAAGGTGCATAGCTGAGCAGAACTGTAGAATGGGAAAAGAGACCTACTGCTTTTTGTGGGGGGAGGAGTAAATCCATAAAAAAATGTTTCCCTTAGCCTGGAGGCATCTCAAGCAGAAAGATAAATCCCAAACTGATGAAAATACCCTTGGCCTTGCCCGAGAGTGGAGCCTCACTTTCTCATCCACTCTGATTGCAGAAAGGTGGCTCTAGGTTCACCAGCCTTGATGCCCACGCTCCAAAAAATGGGTGAATGACCAGGCTTGATAGGAAGAAAAAGTTTTCAAAATGAGAGGTGCCATCTTAGCAAAGCGTCTCCCAGACTCAGAATGCTGGGGTTGCCCTGGGTGGGTTTGCTCCTGGACCAAACAGCGATGGATTGCTCAGTCGGGTAAGCCAGTCCATGAACGAGGCAGTCAGTGAACACACCTGAAAGATCCCGGCAGGCAGCTCTCTTCCAGCGCAATCAGGGGCTTCCTGAGCCCAAGACCATGAAATATTGCTGGTAGACGTGACTGGTCGTTGGGACTGCTGACTCTGAAAGAGCTGGGCAAGCAGGTGACTGCAGATTCTCGCTGCCCCCTTCTCCTCCCCCCTACCCTTTGCTCTTCTCCGGGGACCTCAGCTTCCTCAGGAAGATGTGACCTTCCCTACCAGACGTGATCTCTCCCCCTCCGGAATGCTCCTTCTGCTACATCCACACCTTTGTTGCAGCACCATGGCGTCATCTCATGCTTTGTATTGTCATGTAATACTCCCTTATGGTGGATGCTATGGTGTGCCACTCACACCTGCAGGGACACAACTTCCCCCATCTTCTGGGTATGTTGCCTGCTGCAGGCTCATAGCTGAGTCCCTCCCATGAATTCCTGTCCACAGAAGGTAGCTGTTTTGTCCAAGTTTATTTTGCTTTCTAAGGGAGAAGCCTGCATCCAACGGCATGGGATGGAGAGCACAGAGGCACATCTCCCTTGCCTCGATTCGGGACATTTCTGAAGGGCCATCTCAGCTTCAGAGCTCCCCGCGGGATCAGCTGAGGCTTCTGTTGCATTACAGTTCAAGCCCCACCTCTGCCCAGTCCCATACAGGTATTGTTCTTGCAAACACTCCCCGGTAAGCTTCTGGCTCCCAAATCTCTCCCTCAGACCCAGGGAACCTGACCTACAGCACCCCACGAGACCGGGAGTTTACTGAGGACTAGCTGTCCCATTCTTTGTATGTAGTCTGTACCTGCCCCTCTTGTCCTGCTCCATCGCCCTGGGGCTCAGCACAGTGCTGAACAGAGTAAACCCTCAACAGATTCTGACGGATGGGAACAGGCAACGCCTTGAACGAAGACTGTCCCTTCTCCTTGTCCCTTTACGTTCAAGGTAAACACTGAATATCTCCTTGTCTCTAACATGCAAACTATTGACAGAATTCACAGAGAATACCAGACACATAGTCTGGGGAGTTACCGATGTCAAGAAGTGTTTCTTGGGGAAATACGCTTTTCGAAACCTGGAGAACGTGTTTTTAAAGTAGGGAAGTGTAGCCTGTGCTCAGTTAGTCTTTCTGCTTCGGGGAGGAGGTTTCTCAGGAGTCAGAGGCAGCATATAGATCTGTTTTGTCTCCTGGTAATATGTCCATGTTGACGAAGAAAGTCAACAACGCATCCCAATGACTCTGCAGGCATTCTAGAAAGATCCGCTTAACTAAAATCTTCCCTTGTGTGGCTAATTGGTTATTGTGGCTAAGTGATTTTTCAGTGGCAGTGCCTGTAGCCTAATTGGGGCTGTATCTCTGTTCTAATGGGTGGGTACCAGTCAACATTCCAGAAAGAGGTTGTGAGGCTTTGGTCCCAGGTACCCAGGTGGGTTGGCATTTTACTCCTGCAGGCTTTCTGCTCTGCTTGATTAGCCTTGTGGTCCCCTGTGTCAGAGCTGCCCTTCCCAGCCCCCCAGGAGGATGCCAGAAGACACCTGTTTGAACTGGGTGAGAGATTGCAGGAATACCTCAGAGATGTTTCGGTTCTTCGGTTCCAGATCACCACAATGAAGTGAGTCACATGAATTTTTTGGTTTTGCAATGCATATAAAAGTTATATTTATGCTATACCACAGTCTATTAAGTATGTAGTAGCATTGCATCTGAAAAATGTACATATCTTAATTTAAAAATACTTTATTGTTAAAAATGCTAACCATAATCTTAGCCTTTTTGCTGGTTGTGAGGTTCTTACCTTCAGTTTGTAAAAAAAAAAAAGCAATACCTGCAAAGTGCAATAAAGCAAAGCACAGTGAAATGAGGTCTGGTCGAACACAGATCCAGGAAGTTAGGGTTCTTTGTTGGACTGGTCGTTGATGTTTATTTTTGTGTCTCCAAGATTTAGCACAGGATCTGGTCCAAAAAATGTGTGAATAGCCCTGGCAGGGTTCCTCAGTTATTTGGAGCGTTGTCCTGTACTCCAAAAGTCCCAGACCAAGCTGTGGAGTGGGTTGGTTGGCTCCTTCTGAGGGCTGGTGAGGGAAGCATCTTTTCCAAAACTCTCTCTTTGGCTTGTGGGTGGCCATCTTACCCAGTGTCTCTTCACATGTCCTTTCTCTATTTGTCCGTCTCTGTGTTCAAATTTCCCCTTTTTATGACACCAGTCACATTTGACTAGAACCCATCCTACTGACTTCATTTTAACTTGATTACCTCTTTAAAGACTCCACCTCCAATAAGGTCACATTCTGAGGTCCTGGGGGTTAGGACTTCCACATAGGAATTGTGAGGGTGGGGAGGTGGAAGGCCACAGTTCAACCCATAACACTCTCCCAGTTCACACTGAACTTTAGACAGCCAAGACCCAGGTGAGCTGGTGCTGGCTGACTCAGTGAGGCTGGAAACATGAGAGAGCCTGTGCTACGCATGAGTCATTCACAATTCATAAACTCACTCACCAAGGGCAGTTTATCCAGGATGAAGGAGCTTGACGTGAAGGCTTCTACCTGACTCACTGAAAAGTCAAATACTTTTTTTTTTTTTCCCAAAAGGACCTAAAGGATCTAGCCCTGGCCAGCACAGCTCAATTGATTGGAATGTCATTCATTGAACTGAAAGGTCATGGGTTCTATTCCCAGTCAGGGCACATGCCTAAGTTGCAGGTATGCATAGGAGGCACAACTGGTTGGAGTGCAAAGGATAGGCAACTGGTAGATGTTTCTCTCTCACATTAATGTCTCTCCTTTTTCCTCTGTCTAAAATCAATAGGCATGTCCTTGACTGAGGATTTATTAAAAAAAAAAAAAAAAGACCTGAAAGATCTAAATTGAATTAGACTTTGATCTCAGGATCAGCCACCTCGGAGTAACCCTGAAAAGTCCTGTAGTTTCATTTTAAGAATAATCAAGGCCGGGCCAACTATTAAAGCAATAACTGAGAAAGTGAATAGAAAGAACAAGAGATAAAGGAGAAATTAGGAGGGACACAAACCCCAAGAGAACAAAACAGAATGCAGAGGCACGGAAGGAGAAAAAATGGGTCGGAGAGCTGCAGACTGCATCTGGTCAGCTCAGCAATCACACCTTCCCTTCCAGATGAAAGTAACACCTGCAGGTGTGTTCTGAAAAGTTAAAAGTGCTACACAGTTGTGAAGTGTTATTTTCTGAAGTAGAAATACAAGGCGTTGGACCTTTTGGAGGCCGGTACTGCTGGGTTTCTTGGCAGACTGCTTCTTAGTCTTTCTCTCATTCAATTTTCTAGCCACAGATAAAATATCATAATTCTTCTGTGAGTCAACAATATCCATCTTCATTACTTTTTTTAATTAGCAAGTGTGAAAGTTTCCAAGTCACACAGACCTCAGGGCTAACCTTACTGGGAGTGTCAGGCTAGAATGCTCCCCGTTCTCCTGAGGTCCAGGCAGACTCTTACTGTGGAGGGCAGGAGGGCCGGAGCAAATGTCCCTGGCTCTCAGATCTCCAAACCCCTGCAAATAACAATCCAGCTGTGTTCCAGAGCCTTCCAACCAGTGATTCTCGAAAGCTACCCAAGGCCCACCTGACAGGCCTCAAACTGACCCAAGAAAGCAAGTCTTCCCTTCAAACTGGCCAAACTGTTTACAAATCCATACACTCCCATTTTTATGTACATCTAAGACTTACTAACAGCTCACTAAGTGAATTATTAAAGGTTAATCTAATTTGGAATTCATAAACCAAAATCAATGCTCTACCAAAATTTCATTAAGGATTCGAGTTTAATGTTCCATCAGGAAGTCCAGCTTCCGGAGAAAGTTCTGATGGAGCCTCACCCACACATTGACATTCTCTGGACTGGAACTATCATTACTCTACCGTCAGTGTGGCTATGTGTAGGTCAAGGTCTTCTACTGCTGCCATTCTTGTTAATTACAACGTGCTGTTAATTTACCCTCATCATGAACAAGTTAGTTGTGATTTGTCTGGTTAACCTTAAAGTGACTAGTGTTGCATTTTTGCTTCAACTGTAGTTTTTGGCCTTTAATTTTCCAGTAATTATACCTAAAGACAATTATGCATTACAATTTTAATGTGAAACATTTATGCCCTAATTGCTAAAGCACAAGTACACTTAATCCCCCCCAAATATTCACAATGGCCCCTTAATAATACCCTTGAGTTATCATTCCATTGGTACACGAAAAAGGATGGAGGTGGCTGGCTGTGGGCTCTTTAGCCCAGGTTAAAGTGGGCTCAAGAAGGAAAAAGAAAAGTTTGAAAATCAGTGTCTTTGACTCTAGGAATACACTGCCCATTTTGCATATAGCTTGTAAACAGCACGTGCAAAGTGACTTCCTTGGTAGATACCCGGAAAAGAATTCTCCACACTTACCTTTTGCACCCCCACTCAGCGGCAGGCTCGCTGTGGCTGCAGCAGGAAGTAATGGAGTCCCATGGAGCAGGCAGCAGGTAGTCCTCAGGACTGGGAGTGGGGCGGGGCTCTTCGGAGCAAAGGTTTCAGGGCAACTGTAAACACGAGTGGCAGAGTCACAAACAATGCCAAGCTCTGCAAACAGTGGCCACAGCTCTCAGCAAACAATTTCTGTTCAGGGTTGTGATCACTGCTGGTTTGCCCATCAGTAGTAAATAGCCAGTGCCCAGGAAAGCCCAGGGTGACTTTGGGAGACTGGTTACTTTGGGGTGTCTTTGGGCATCCAAGTGTTCAGGAATCCCCCAAAGCTGGGTCTCAGTTGACTTGAGGCACAACTGTAGCCTCCAATACTCCTTCCTCATGGATTCTACAGAATTTTATTTGTATCTCTGTTATTGCATTGTGTTCTGTCTTCCTTTATCCTGGCTTACAAAGGTTTGATTTCCTCGCAGACTTTATTTCTTGGGGGCAGGAGCAGGCTTTACCCATCCTTAGGGGACAGCCTGGTTCAGCAGCAGAGCTGGGGCGTCAGAGAGAACTGGAGTGAATCTCACTCACCAATGATTGACTATATACATGTTTTTTGGGCAAGTACATTCTCTGAGCCTTGGCTACTTCATAAGATTTCTTTGACTATGAATGGAGTCTACTAGAACTCTCTTCATTCCAAGTATTGAAAACAGAACTCAAGCTTATACCCCAAAAAAGTATTGGGGTACACAGAAGTACTATTGGTTTACATTATGACTTAATGTGGAAACTAAAATAGTTTCAGCTATTTTTCTCCTCTCTGTCACTCTCTCATAGAAGGTGAATGGATGGACAGGTTGGTGGGTAGGTAGATACATACATACATAGAGATACAGAGATATGTATCTCAATTTCTCTCTATATATATACATACACACACATGCACACATATCAACTCTGTTTCTTTCTGTGACTACCCTTGTTTTTCCTATTGTAAATGAACTTCCTCCCTAGAAGTGGTGGCAGTGGTTGTAAATAGTTTTATTTAATTTCTGCTTAGTAACCCACAGGGAAGGAGGGCCTCTGTTTCTCATGTCAGTATATACAAGGAAGTCTCTGATTGGCCAGATCTGGGGTTGCATGCTCACCCTTAGGAGGGGAGTAGGGTTTTGTGATTGGCAGTCCTACCAGAATCTTCTGGTGGAGCGTGGAGAGGAGAGGAAAGGGTATTTGTAAATGCTGTCGCCAACAATAAGAATTTGGGGTAGGGGAGAGATGGACTTGAGAAGACACAACAGCAACTGTCCATTTCAGCCACATGTAAGAGGACAGCGTCTGGCACCAAAGTAGACATTAAACTGAGCCATCCATTTCTTCCTTTTGGCAACGCCCAGTCCCTCTGTTCTTGGTGCCTCCCCTAAATATCCTTGCCCAACCACTCCCAAAGTGGCTGCCCGGGGCTGCAGACAAAGGGGGCTGAAGAAAGGACCCTGTCCTGCTTGACTCCTTTCAGAGCACGAGAGGAGAATGTGCTTTTGTTCTGGAACAGAAGGAAGGTTCGCAGGGAAATAAGAAAGGCATAGTAGAAAGGAAAGCGAGCAATGAGGGGCCACCAGTGAGGCCGGTTATATTAGTGCAGGAGGAATTATGAGCTGGGGCCCAGCAACTCCCACTGCAATCAGTGGCAGGGTTCAGAGAGGTGCCAACAGACTGACAGGCAGGGTTATTAGCCCCCATCCCTTTTTGTCTTCTCTGCTGTTTCCACAGTATCAGAGAACTCAGGCACTGTTCCTTTCCTTGCCAGAGGCTCTGCTCAGGGAGTGCTACACACCACAGCTGAGGTATTCAAGCAAGAAGCAGAGTGATTTAACGCAGGCCTGGGGGTGAGGGTCATACTAGGTTTCATTCCAGTAACTTGCTCCATGAGGCTTTTCTTTTCTCATTGTCTATGAAGATCACTGTGCATGGTGTCAGCTTGCACAGCACTGTTCCGGTCAGTGGCAGAGAAGACACCCATGGAGGAGGGCTGCTGACAGACCAGGGCTCCTGAGCACGCAGGAAGTGTCGCCTTGGCAGTGGATTCAGTGCCAGGAGGAACCACCGCCCCCAGGACTGGGAGAGGTCAACACCTGTGCAAGAATTTGTGCTGAGTCCTTGATTTTTTTCCCCATTGACAGCATGTTCCAATAGGACTGGAGGTGCAGAGGGAAGGGGTGGTATGTGGTTTCGAGTTCTTGACCATAGTTGGGGGCTAACTGGTACAGGAAGCTGGGCACAGGAGAAAGTCAGTGATGGGAATTTAAGGACCTCCTTCTGTGCAGTTGTGATGTACAGGGGAGAGAATGGGATGTGGAATCAGGAGATCTGAATTTAAAGCCTGACTCAACTATTTTCTCACTATGTGACCTTGGACAAACCACTTAGCTTCTCTGTGCCTTGGTTTCCTCATCTGAAAAAATGCAGATGATAGTACTTCACAGGGCTGTTGACAAGATGAAGGAACAGATGCTGCTGATGTGTCATTCCACCTCCCCAGGAAGCTGCAGAGCGCATTGTTAAGAACCAGACTCTGAGCCCTGGCTGGAGTGGCTCAGTGGACTGAGTGCCGGCCTGTGAACCAAGGGATTGCCAATTTGATTCCCAGTCAGGGCACATGGGTTGTGGGCCAGGTCCCTGGTAGGGTGCACACAAGAGGCAACCACACATCGATGTTTCTCTCCCTCTCTTTCCCCCTCCCTTCCCCTCTCTCTAAAAAAAAATATGAAGAAGAACTCAGACTCTGGAATTCGATAGAGCTGGGTTCAAACCCCTATTCTGAATTACAAATTCAGATAATTCTGCATATACTATTTATATATAATATATATACTATATACTATAATATACTATTTATAGATACATTGTACATAGTGTATATATACTATTTATACATATTTATAAATAGTATATACATACTATTATATATATTTATAAATAGTATATATTATTATAGTGTGTATATATGTATATATACGTACAGTCTGTCCAGAGAAAGGTTGAGGTTTTGAACGTTTTGGACTCTTGCTGGGCAGTCCCCTACCCTTGTCAGGGCAGCTGGTCATCAGACGGGTGATGCCCAATCAGCACAGGGGCCACCTTGATGGAAAAAAGAGCAAGCTGCCCCACCAAACCTTCCTCTAGGAAGTTATTGCCCTAAAATTGCCACTCTGGAGCAGACAGAAAGGAGCCAGGAGGGCCTGTGGAGGTAGACAAACATGAGTTGGATTTAACAGATGGACAAAGATACCTTTATTAGTAAGAACTTACTGGTTTTAAGTAATAGACACTTAAACCAGCATAAGTCAAAAGGGTCACTTTAACATCAAGATACGGGGCTGCCTCTCAGCTGGAGTCCAGGAAGGCACGCAGGTGCCAGAAGGACCAGACCAGGGAGTTGTATGGCTTCCCACCAGGAACCATGTGGTGAGCTCTCCCTGTCTCTGCTTATCTCTAGGAATCGGCTTTCTCTCTCTCTCTCTCTCTCTCTCTCTCTCTCTCTGTCTCTCTCTCTCTCCTCCAATCTCTGTCTCAGCCTGGAGGCACACGGCTGCCCACGGGGTCCTTGTTTCCCTCTTGCAGCCCCCAGCCCTCGGAAAGCCTGAAGTCTCTTTGGACACAGTTCCAGATGCCCGGGAGGCTCTGAGTCTGCCGAGGGCAGGAGAGTAGGGTTCAAGCTGAACAGATGGCTGCTGGGAACTCCCACTGGCTCCTGTGAATCAGGCAGGCATCTCAAAGGAGGTCAACCATAGTTTTTCCTGTCACTGGTCCCTCACCCGTGAAGACAAGTCACTACTTTACCTGGTTATTGAACAGATTCGATGAGTTAATATATCTAAAACAACTACTCTACAGAGCAGGTCCTTAGAGAATGGAAGTGATTACAATTATTCCATTATTCCATAGAGACAGAATATGATCTATTTTTAAGAAAGCCCAATCCAGGAGACTGGCATGCAAGCCTCCACATAAAGATGTAGGGCCAGGCGTCTCTTCCTTCACCTCATCTCTAAGCTCTCAGTTATAACTGAAAACTCCCACCCCTGCATCCCCCCAGGCTTTCTTCGCTATTACCGATCAATTATTTACTCTTTGGGCCCTTGCCACCCCTCGTGACTGTATTTAGGGGCGTTAATGTTATATAGCATGTCTCCCTTCTTTATTAAACTTTAAACCTGAGGGCTGAGAGACCACATCTTGATACCCAGGGCCTGCCATCCACCTAGTGTTCACTTGATAATATTTGTCCATTCATCATGCTTCCATAGCAAAGGCAATATCTCTTTACAGAGTCATAAAAGGAATCTCAAGAACTCATTTACTCCGGGCCACTGCCTTTAACCAGGATAAGGGTGAAGCTTTGTAAATAAACGGCCTCGTGTCTGATTTCTGCTCTAACGTCAGCCGACAGTCATACCACCTGGGGTTTGGCAGGGACTTTCTGGACCAGGCACCTCCCCCTCTGGGTTCCTGCCCTGAGACAGGGGCAGCTGGTTTCCGCTTGAACAGGGAGCCTGTTGCCTTCCTAGGGAGCTCACTTCAGCTTTATCTTTTTATATTTTAGGGCATTCTTTGTATGAAGAACCTCAAACCTGCTTCTGTGTCACTTCCATGAAATGTTCCAAATTCTAAAGGACCTCAACTGATGCCTCTTCCCAGACTGGATTAATGATTGTAGTCAATGCTGTGGTATGCCCACACATCCCTGGTTCAAGACTGAGTCATTCATTCCCTCAGCTGATCGGAGTGTTGACTGCAGACAGATCACAGGTAGTGCCAGGTCACTTCCGCTCCAGGAACGTAGCCTATATCCAGTGACAGGCTGGTGGAGACGCAGCCACCTCAAAGTGAGCCAGCTCTGAAGGACCATCCCCTGGGACTGGCTACAGACCTTTGTTGCACCTGCATCACAGTCCGATGCATCCCTCTGCCCACTTCTACTCCCTTCACTTGACCACAGGTGTGGATCCCAAGTGCATGCTCAGCAAACCTCCTGCACACACCCTCCATCTCAGTCTCTTTCCTCAGGAACCAATCACAACAATGAGCTTTGCTCCCGATTTGAAATCAATCAACAACACAGACTCTCAGGACCTTCCCTACCATCCTGGGTTCTTTGTTCAGCTTGAAAGGCAGTCTCCTCTTCATTCTCCTCCCATTCATTCTGCATTCACTGAAGAAACTTTCATTGTACTCCTACTATGTGCCAGGCCCTGAGCTCAGCCTGGGGAATCGGAGACTCGCCCAGGTCTTCAGTAGTGAAAAGAGAGCAACCAATTGGGAGCTGAATGTCTCCTCTGTCTCTGTCATTTATTAACACTGACTAGGCTGTGGGACTAGCCCGTCTTCTGGCTCTGAACATGACCCAGTGGGCCTTTTTACTGCCCTTGTCATGGTTGGCAAGGCTCCCCTTTGTAGGGGCTTTAACCTTCTTGACACTATTCTTAGGGATTTGTGTCTCTCTCTGTATTCGCTTCTTAGCTTCTGGGTTCTTCCTTCCAGCTCTTGTGGCCAGGCGTGGCAAGGGCCAACATAAACGTTTCATTCACCTAGGACTGTAGTGCCTATTCCATGCTTACTGGGCTCAGGGCAGTGAAAAATCTGGAGGAAAAGCTCTTAAAGCCTTTCAGAAGGGCTAGGGCAGAAGGGATCAGGGTGCAAATTTTCACCCAGTAACCTCTCCAGGATCTACCCACCTCCGCTGGAACTGGAATAAACCAACCACACTGGCTGCTGGCACTCCTCTCTTTTTCCAACGCCAGTCCCTGCGGGCACGCTTCAGCACGGTCTCCCTGCTTTCTGTTCTGTTCACTTCCTCATCCCTTCCTATCAATCATGTCCATGTTTTACTTGAACAGGTCTGAGTCATACTGCACCCTCTCCAGGGAGCATCACTTCTTAAGCTTTTTAAAAATACCAGATTGCAACAGAAAAGGCATTGCCTGATGGACAAGGCCAAGGCATTAACAGACATGAAGAAAACAGAGGGCTCTTTTCAGCTCTTCTGCAATCTCATCATGGCCAAGTGCTCTTCATTGAACAGATACAACAACCTGGCAAAGAATGAAAGGAACCCAAGCCCAACACTCTGATGGTACAGACGACAAACCAAGGGAGAGTGAGGTCAAGCAGTGTGCCTAAGGTCACACAGCAGTGATTGCCAGGGCAGGGAAAGCGGGCACCTTCGTTAGGCAAGGAGACAATGCATGGGTGGGGTATTTTAGTGTGGGTTCTGCCTAGACCGGTGTGCATTTCCCAGCACTACTCGAGACTATTACTGTGATCCATGACATGTAGAAGTGGCCCTATTCTTATTAGTCAGGCCTCTCTTACCTGTCACTCCTCCACAGGGAGCAAGGCTAAGCCCGAGGTGCCTTTTTTGATGGATAAGAAACAAAAAACCAGGTTCCAGTCCACAGAGTTACACTACTTACAAGTTTTTGACCTTCAAAACATCATTTAACTGTCATTTCCTTAGTCCCCCAGCCTGGCCTTCCTCCCGCAGCCGTGGGGCATCAGGCGAGACAGAGCACACACCGTCTCTCAGAGCGACGGAGAGCACCACGCCGCCTGAGGAGTTGTTGTCCATCTTCCCTGTGCTCTGGACTCATCCATGAAGCTTGACACTGGGGACAGCGGGGGAGAAAAGAGGTGGGGAGAGGGAGGGCTTGGGGGTCAGACCTGGTATCTGGGAACTTTTTTGAAAGTGCCACAGGTAATTTCCACAGGTGCACAGTGGAAACCACTGATGAGACAAGAGAAGTAAATTACCCTGTTAACTAAAGGAAGTCTTGAACTCTGTTTGGAGTGGATAACTAAGGGTCAAACCTAAAGAACAATAAAATTGCCTACCTTTTTCAGAGCACCCAAAACCCTAATCTCAGGTCCCTTTCCTTCCCCTAGAAAAGATCTATATTACTACTTCAGTGACATTTCTCTTACCTCGCAGCGCGTGCGACACACACACACACACACACACACACACACACACACACACACCACGAACCATCTCCACCTCCCCACAGGCACAGGCTGAAGTCAGATTCCAAGTACAGTGGTACCTTGGTACTCCACATTCATTTGTTCTGGAACTCGAGACAAGTGGTGAAATCAATGTATTCCAAGCGAGCACTGAAACATTTTTATTTCCTCGTCAAAATGTGTTGAGTGCAGGGTTTGATGAGTTCTGAAGCTGACGAGCACTGAGGGGCGACCGTGGCCTCTGAGTCATCACTCTGTTCTTTCAGGTTCAGAAAAATAAGATGCTCAGGCCCTGGGAAATCCCCACGGGATGATCTATAAACCGGACCGTTCATGTATTCCCTGGGGACATCCTGTTAGCATCCTAGTTCCCCTTGTTAAAATAATTAAATGGCCTTGAGCAAGTTGCTTCATCTATGGCTCTAAGATGATTACTGACTGACCATCACCCTTTACACAATATTTCCGTTTATGTAACAGTTCCCTATGGAATGCCAAGTGAGTGTCATCAGAAACTTGCTCAGCGGCCAGAGCGTTAAAGAAAATATAGAAGACGGAGAAAAGTGAATTTGAGGAATATTCCATTCCGTCCCTGAGACGCCAAGGTAGACAGCTGTTACTTGTGTCTGCCTAGCAGCTCTTTCCCCTCTTTTGGGAACAGAACTTCCTTCCTTGAAGAAACCACTCTTTTCCTTCTCCATATGGTTCTGGGCTGCTGATCGAAGAACACGGACCTGTACCTCTGGGCCACAGGGACGGACATGTGACCTTGGCTTAACCATAATGACATCCTACTGCCCTCGCCTTAGCAATTGGTCTGAGGATTCATTGAAGGATCAATTAAAAAAAAAAAAGCCCAACAGGAATTTTTCTAAATAAAGCCGATGGGTTAAAACTATGTATTCTTTCTGGTCAAGGTGCTATAGAACTGTGACATCAGAGCTGCCCTGTGAGAACGCTGGGAGGGTGAGGCCACCGTCCAGAGATGAGACTATGAGAAATGGAGAAGCAAGCAAGGAAAGAGTAAGTTATTATGGTGTCAAGTTCCACTGGACTGTCCTAGCACTATCCAGCAACTAGTCTTTGGACTCTCTGGGCTACCCTAAGACTCTTTTGCAAAAGCTTCTTTTTTACTTAAGTCAGTTTGTTTTAGGACTTCTGTTACTTGTAACCCAGAGTCTTGATAAACAGAAACATTCTGACAGGCTTTCCTCTTTACCATAGGTTTTTTTTTTTAAATCCTTACCTAATGATTTATTGATTTTAGAAAGAGAGGAGGGAAGAGAGACAGAGGGGGGGAGAGAGAGAGAGAGGGAGAGAAACATCAATCAGCTGCCTTCTGTACATGCTCCGACCGGGGATTGAACCCACAACCTTGATATGTGCCCTGACTGGGGATCAAACTCACAACCTTTTGGTATACAGGACAATGCTCCAACCAACTGAGCCACCCAGCCAGGGCTACCATATATATTTTTTTGAAACTTCAATAATTCGGGGCTCTGTTTGCAAGAACTGAGTGTGTCCTCATGTTTACTTGATCAGAGTTGGATTGTTTAGTCACCTTGGTTATACTGGGAACTGTACTTCCCAGTACCCCCTTCTCCGTATGATTCTGGCTAGAGTTAGCCAGACTGAAGTTGCATCAGATGTGGCAGGCAGGACACAAAGGTGTAGGCTGGCCGCTGTGTGTTCTCGCTCCTCCTTGCTCCCTACTGTTGGCCTGTTGACCAACAGTGACTCCACGCCTACTATCAGATGTTTTGCTACACACTCACACAGGCAGTATCTACAAGGACCAGCACCCTTCTGAAGATGCTGTATGAATGAGCCCCACGCCCGCAGCCAGACCTGCCTCGCTTTCTGCAAGTTCCACTCTGTTCACCTGCACTGGGGGTGGTTAGTGACCATTCTATGGGCCTTCAACACCTCCTTTGAGACATTCAGATCTTTACTCCTCCCACAATTATGTAAGATCTAATTCTTATAATAAGTTCTTTCTTCCGTGACACTCATAATGGTATGCCTCCATACTCGGTAACTCTGACTAATGCACACGGGATTGGGTGGACCCCGCCAAAGCAGCTTCCTGCTTCCTTTCTGTGATGCTCACACCCAGCCCTCCTATCTCGAGAGTTTTCCTCCTCTCTGCTCACTACGTCACCTTCATTTATTCATGTATCCTCCATGTGTTCATGGGAAGATCGGAGCCTGTTCCTGCTCACCTTGCCATTGTGCTACTGGCTGTCCTGTCGCAAGCTACTCCTCTCCGACCCCGCCTGATCCCTCGAACACTATGTCCTACTCTTCATTCTAATCACAAGACTATGTCCGGCAGGCAGCCTGGATGTTTAACTCAGACTGTCAGATGCTGGGATGTCCTGCCCACAGCCTCCCACTCCTGATTTCCAGGTAGGAAAGTCATTAAAGAATAAATGTCCCCTGAAAGAACTTAATGGGCATTGAGTGTTTTCTACAGTAGATGGCATAGAAATATTTTTAAGATGAATTAAAACTAAAGCTAACAAAACGACAAAGTCTTTGAGTAGGAAATTATCGAGGAATATTTTTTAAATGAACATATATGGCATGCCATTGTCCCGGTGAACGCTGCATGCATGGCTTGAAATTTCCACCGAGATGGGCTCAAGGTCTCTTCCAGCTCTGTGATAACAGCTCAAAGGCCAGAGCTATTAATCCCAGCCAGGCACTGCTCAATTTCGACCTTGGTGGAGCCAGCTGGCCTCTCTTGGCTTTGGCTAGTCTATCTGGATCAATGAAGTAAACAGAAAGATTAAAAACTTGTGGTATCTCAGGCCTGGAAGCAACCTTAGGGGTTATCCCTAATTTGGGTAGCTGGCCCTTGCTTATCTCCACCAAACCCCTCTGGCTTTGTTTGATCCTTCCCTCAGCTGGGGCCCTGAGGTCATCTTCCACTGGCCCATCACTGCAGGCAGAGGCTGAGGATGGTGACTCAGCCTCTGTTGGGACTCTGTCCAAGAGCTGAATTTTCTTCACATAGAATTAGAAATCCTCAGTTTTTAAAAGGACCCTGTTGCCCAGTTTGATATGAGACAAACAGCAGAGCATAACCAGGTAAGAATGGAAATGTTACAGTACAAAAGGGGGCCAAGGGCAGCTGAGGCAATATACTATTACCCGAAAGGAACCCCCCAGGTTCGTTATGTCCCCCGCCAGAGGAAAGACATCTCTCAATGCCTGAGATTCGTGAAAAGGAATTTGTTATTCATTTGAAATAACACAAACTAAAGTTCCCCACAAATGCACACAGTCCTTCCAGTACCCTCCACGTGGCAAAAGGGAGCACCTCCAAAGCCTCATGGTCCTGACTCTCACCCAAGCTGCATGGTCCCAACCAAGACACCAAAGCCGCATGGCCCTAAACAGACATGTGGCCCCAAAAAAGAGAGACGTCCAATGGTTGCTGTGCCCCCATGTAAATCCCAGCGCCAATCTTCCTCTGCAGCCCCATTTCCGGCCCCTCCCACAATTGGCAACAGCTGCCCGCATTGTGGGCAGGTGTGCCCTGTGGTGTGGAGCCAATTATCTCCAAGCTCTTCTGGACCCTATTACAAATCCCTATTTGGGGCTCCCCTCTTGGCTGCACCCTGTTACAGAAAGAACTTGGACCATGCAAGAGGAAGAATAATTTATTTCAAAGAAGAATAAAGCAACTAGCTACTGAGACTGGGCATCTCGCATGTGCCCTTCCTCTACCCTCGGCCTTCCACACTGCCTCGTGTCCACAGCCCCAGGTCTGTGCCCCTTCTGGGACCCCACAGGGAATACAGTGGGTTATGTTTTAAGACGCAGTTAGGGAAGTGTGTAGAGGGTAATCGCGGGGCCTGCCAGCTGCGGACACAGCCTTGAGCGGACTCTCTCCAGGCCCTGGCTGACGTGCTGAGCTGCAGAACCAGTGTGTCGGACACAGAGGCTCCGGGAAGGCTGAGAAGGAGCTGTGGCTAGGAACCTGAACAGGAGGTGGTGAGCGAGCATGGGGGACAGAACAATGGCTTGACCCTGAGGAAACACAGAATCCTTTGGTGACTGTTTATGGGGGGAGTAGCCTCCTATCTGAAGGGTTTGTAAGTTTACTGCACTGGCTATTTAAAAACATCCATAAGGACTGGGTAATAATTGTCTTTATGGGGTGGGGAAAGGCACAAAGTCAAGAGCAGCAGTCCCAGAGGCTCGGCGCGTTCAGGGTGTGCAAAACACCCCTGTGCCCCCAGCAGGCGGGCCTCTGCCAGAGCACCTCCTTGCTGCCCCATCAGGGGGCTTGCCCTGGTGCACAGCTGTGGAATGTTGACAGAGACGTGAATGTGGATGCAGCTGAAGATCCTGGACACTAAAGCACCTTTCCTGCCAGAATAATCTCCGAAAGTAGTTAGATGGAGTAGGGAAGGAAATGGACCCAGAGAGCTTAAAATTTTTTTTGCAAACCTGTGTTTGTTATAGCAAATACTGTTTACAATGTAAATGGCCTTGAGCTTTTTGGGGCTTCCACTCATGTGTCAAGATTTCAGTGATAACGAAATACATTCTTAAATTCTTTTTCTATGCCTATAACATATTTTGGAAAGTTAGAAGCTGAAGTGAATTATTTTTTCCTACTGCAGGACCATTAAAGAAATTAAAACAAACCTTTTGATTATTTTAAGTAATTACAATTTAGAAAGAGTCATCTTAGCCCTGGCTGGTGTAGCTCAGTGGATTGAGTGCAGGCCTGCAAACCAAAGGGTCACTAGCCGGATTCCCAGTCAGGGCACACGCCTGGGTTGCGGCTCAGGTTCCCAGCAGGGGGCAGGTGAGAGGCAACCACACATTGATGTTTCTCTCCCTCTCTTTCTCCCTATTTTCCCTTCTCTCTAAAAATAAATACTGTACTTGAACAACAATTAAAAGAAAAAAAGAAAATATTTTAAAAAAGAGTCACTTTATTAATATTTTGACAGATACCCCAGACTCTTACATATGCTCCTACACATAAAAATACAGTTGCCCCTTGAACGATATGGGTTTGAACTACGTGGGTTCGCTTACACATGAAATTCTTTCTGTTTCCCTGGGTTCTGCATCTGTGGATTCGACCGACTGTGGATAGAACAGCGTTTTTGATCCCGCACTGGAAATCCACGAGGGGTCCTTGAACCAACCCCCTGTGGATCCCTAAAAACAGCTGCAGTTAAGTTTCTGGAGAGTCAAAAGTTTTATGTGAATTTTTGACTGGAGGGAATCAGTCAGCAGTATTTAAAAAATTTGCTTCAATTACATATTAAATATGAAAACAATATTTCAAGTATGTGAAAGATCTAAAGACTAATAAAATACCTGTGACTCTAACACCTGGCTTAAGAGCTAAAACGTCATAATTACCCAGAAACCCCACCATCCAATCGCATCCCTGCCCTTCTCTGCAGAAGAATCAGCTGCCAAAATTGGGTCTCCGCTAGTCCCTTGCTTTACTTTTAACCACATATGCTTGTACCCCTTAACACACACGACTTAGTTCTGCATGCTTTTTTATAAAAATAAAATTGCACTTTACGTATGTGCTCTTTTATGACTTGCTTTTAAAACAAATGTATTGATCAACTGTATCCTATATACAAAAACACACATTTATCGTAAGTGTTCAGCGTGGTGAATTTTCTCAGAGTGAACACACCCCTGGATCAAGACACAGAACATTGTTATCACTCTGGCAGCCCTCCTTGGCCCCTCCCAGGTACTATGTCCCTCCAAAGGGAGCCGATAGTCTGACTTCGAACATCATAAAACGTCATAAAAATTACATGAATGGAATCAGTGTCTAATTTTATACACCCAGCTTTATGCTAATCCACGTTGCTACATGTAGCTAAAATCATTTGTTAATGCTGTATAGTGTTCTATTACATGACTATATTACACTTTACATATTTGTCTATTGATGGATATTCCGGTTCTTTCCAATGTTTGCTATTACAAACAGGGATGTTACAAACATTCCCAAATGTGTCTTCTTAAGCCCAAATGCAAAGGCTTCTTTAGGAGAAATTAGGGAAGGAACTTCAGTGTCACAGGACGTAGTTACTGTTGGCTTTATCAGGGACTCCAATGGGCAATCAGCACTCACCACTAAACATAAAGACCTTTGCCGATCTAACAGGTAAAAATGTAAATCTCATTGTTTAAATTCACATTTCTTTCCTTACATTTATTTCATTATTATATTTTAAAAAGCTGTTCATTGGCCATTCCTAGTTTTTCTTTTATGGGTTTTCTGTATCCTCAACCCATTTTTCTGTTGGGCTGCTGGTAGTTTTCTTAAGGGCTCTTAAAAACCTTCATATACTAAGGGTAGTATTTATTATAAATACATCTCCTTAATTTATAAATTGAGATATAGTTGACATAGAACATTACTTTCGGGTATACAACACAATTTGATATTTGTGTATGTTGCTAAATGATCAGCACAAAGCCGAGTTAACAGCCATCACTGTACATAGTTACAAACACGTTTCTTCTTGCAATGAGAACTTTTAAGATGTACTCTGTTTGCAACATTCAAATATACAATACAATACTGTTAACTACAGTCACTATACTGTACATCAAATTACCAGGGCTTATTTCTTTTATTGGGTTGGCGAAAAAGTTTACTTGTTTTTTTCCTACAAGATGGCTCTAATAGCACTTAGTTGTCTTTCACTTCATTCGAAACAATGTTGTTAGATGGAATTGTGAAAGCTGTCGTATCAGCGTGCATTAAAAAAACACACATCAAAATCGGTGAATTTTTGTGTAGCCATTTTAATATTGAAGATGAAAGAAAATATACATTTTCAGCATATTATGCTTTATTATTTCAAGAAAGATAAAAATGCAACTAAAATGCAAGAAAAGATTTGTGTAGTGTATGGCAAAGATGCTGTGACTGATCACATGTGTCAAAAGTGGTTTGTGAAGTTCTGAGCTGGAGACGTCTCTCTGGACGATGCTGCACAGCCGGGCTGAAGACCAGCTGAAGTAGACAGAGACCAGAGAGAGGCATTAACTGAGAGCAATCAATATTACACCACTCGGGAGGTAGGTGACGTATTCAAAATATCCAAATCATTAAAAGTTATTGGTGAAAATGAAAAATGTGTCTTTTGTTTTATAGAAAAAGTTAACTGGACTTTTTGGTCAACCCAACATAACCAGAAGTTTGTACCTTTTGACCCTCTTCCCCAGTGTCGCCCACTTCTGGCAAACCCGGTCTACTCTGTGCATCTACTGTTCTCCTTATATTCCACATGTGCGAGGGAGTGGGATCATACAGCACTTGCCTTGCTCTGACTTATTTCCATGAACGTAATTCTTAGCATAATGTTCTTTTCATCGTGTAGTTCTTACAGTTTGGTTTGTGGTGCTTTTTGTCATTTGGAAGTTTGAAATGTTTATGCAATCAGAGCCACATTCTTTTTCTCTGCAGACCCTGCCCTTTCTGCTGTCAGGGCTGGGCTCAAACATATTTTTCCACTCCAGGACGACCTGTTTGGTAAGGCGGCTTTCTTTTTCACAGCTACATTGCATCTGGTGGCCTTCCAAAGTTACTGAGCAGAGGTAGTAATGGCTGGGTCAAGGTGGGACCGGGATGCTATTTCTGCTCTGCCGATTTTAGAAGCGAAAGTGTTGATGAAGTTTCTATTATCTGGAGACCTGTCTTCATCACACGGAGAATAAAGAGTGAACTGAGCTGTGCTAAGGCCAATTCTTTGCTTCTTATGCAAGGAGGTAGAAGTAATGGTGTCTTTTTCCCAGAACCCAGCAAACAGGCTGGAGTCGTCACAGCAGGGAAATTTCACCAAAGGGAGAATACCTGAGGGACAAGACTGACCCGCCAACAAGGAAGAAATGAGTCCTGCAACAGCGGCCTGGCATGGGCTCCCCTCCCACAGGGGTTGTTGATTGCTTAGGCTTTTACAATTCTCGAGCCCTGTTCCAAGGAGCTTTTGTGGTTTAAATCAATGTGCTTCTGGGAATAAGTGCCCTTATTATTTCTAGTTCACATTGTTTGCTGTGCTCTTATACCACTGTGACATAATGCCCTTTGTGCAGCTGTACGGTAACAGTCCTTTCAGGAATCTCTAACAGCTTTCTAATTAGGACCCACAGCCACACGACAGATGCAGAAAACCACAGCCTAGAGACAAATGACAAAGCTTCACCTTGTCACAAAGGAGCCAAGCCCAGGTCGGACTCCTCCCAGGAAGTTGCAGTTTGGCTGCACCACTGTCTGGGAGTGTACCCCTACAGCAGCGTCTGCCGTGTTGTTAGACTGCCCCAGCACATGGCAGGGAGTGCTGGGCCCCTGGCAGTACTGCTTGGAATTATCTAAGCAGCTGAGCTATCAGGTTGAGGACCGAAACCCAGGAATTCCCAGCATGGTACTGGCTGGTGTGGCTCAATGGATTGAGTGCTGGACAAAGGGTCGTCAAGTGGGTCAATTCCTGGTCAGGGCACATGCCTGCATTACAGGCCAGGTTCCTAGTAGGGGGCGCGTGAGAGGCAATCACACATTAATGTTTCTCTTCCTTTCTCCCTCCCTTCCCCTCTCTAAAAATAAATAAATAAAATCTTAAAAAAGAAAGAAAGAACGAACTTCCCAGCATCGGCTGAGCAATAGCTCTTGAGTTTATAATCAGTGCTCAGTGACTAAGCTTCTAGGATGGTGTAACGCTAGGTCACTTGAAACGGAATTCTGCATTAAGTAATTAAACTTGATTGACTGCCTACTATGCGCAAAGATGAACTCCCAACGCCCCCTGTGGCTGTTCACATCCTAGATGAAAGAGTAGACACATATGGAAGCAAGGAGTTACAAGAAGCTGAGTGCTTTAATAGAGAGCAGACCAGAAAGTTAAGGTAGCACCCAGCTCTAGGGGCTTTCGGGAAAGCTTCTTGGTGAGGACTTTAACCTGGGCAAATCTTTACAGATGGACTGAGCCTGCCATGCAGAGCTACGGGGAGGAGAGCATTGCATGCCGAAGGTTAAGTGCGTACAAAGGTCTGGAGGTGTGGAATGCTCTGGGATTCAGGGAAAAATGAAAACGGCAACATGTCTGAAGTGGCCATGCTTATCCCACTGCTCTTTCTCTGTTCTATTTTTATAGCCAAAACTCTGTCCCTTTTTACCCTAAATATATTATCTTGGATATTGAAAAGACTGAGCTTGTTTTTTGCTTGTTTGTTGTTTTGTCTTTGCACTATTGCTTTAACCCTCCACTTCTCAGGGCGCTGTGGATACCTCTGATTAGGGAAAAGACCATATACTGGGGAATGCCCCAAAGAAAAGCAGAGAGATGAGTATCTCACTGCATGATAAGGACACAAAGGCAGCTCAGGGAACTTAGCTGGGCTGTTTTCTTGTGCTGTCCACAGAGCAGTAAATATGGTCCTGGTTGACTCCCAAGCTTACCCATCACAGGTCCGGCCGCCCAGAGGGGGGCCCTGTGGTCTAAAACTTATGGAGTAGAAGCTGTCGCTGAAAGCAGGTGGGGGATGGGGATGCGAGGGGAAACGTGAGCTGGCCATCAATCTAACAGATAACCCCCACAGGAATGAAAGCACCGGATGTGAGCGGAATGAGTCTGGGCTGCAGCTGGCTCTGGAGTCAGGCTGGACTGGAGTGGCCACCTCTGGCTTCCTCTCCTTGCCTTTCTTTTCCTTGGTATCTTTTGTTGCCCACCTTACTTCCCACAGGGTGTTCAGGTAGCACTTTACAAACCTCCTCAATGAGAATAATCACATGGTGCACTTCTCAGGACTCACCTCTGCGATTTTGGTGCCTCTGTGTGCTCCTGGCACTACAGACAAACACTGATCAGCCTTACATATGGACAGTCATTGACCAAAGCCTCCTGGGAGCAGGGACTCCACCTGCTGCAGGGCCTTACTGATAACAGGTACCATCAGTCCGTGGAAAAGAAAGGTAGAGAGGGAAAAAGGGAAGGAGGGAGGAAGGATGGACAGGGAAGAGCCTGGCAGGTGAGTGAAACCCAAATCACTCAAAGCAATGACATGTTCTAACTTCGGACCAGGACAAGGCTACTGCTAGGGGAGAGTGGAGGTGATTCTAAGGAAGGAGACAGATGAATGGTCCTTATTTTTATTTTCTTGTGAGCTCTAGGCACTGGTCGCCCCCTCTAGCCTCAGACCTCAGATTGGAGTCTGAGCTGCACTCTCCACCACCACTGGGCCTCTGCGATGCCCGTGGGCTGTGCTCCCGTCTTTCCACTGCTTAGAGCTCAGAACTTCTAGACAACTTGCTTTGACCAAGGCGAACATAGGGTCAGCAGGCAAATCAGTCAGGGCTGCCCCATGCAGGGATGTGACCTAGGGCTTGGTGCTAGGGTGGAGCTGCACTATGGAGGGTCTTAAAAGAGATACTGAACCAGGCACCTAAACCCAAGGACTACTCTTTGTGGTAGCAGCAGTTTAAGCAAAGGTGCCGACAGCAAGCAGATTTCATCGCCTTGTGGGCTGTGCCTTGCCCCTCGAAATGAATCAAGAGGTTCTACACCCCTCGGGGGAAAAGGGGTGGGAGGAAAAAAAAGAAAAAAAAAAGATTGAAGAATTCAGGATGTATTGGGAGCCCAAGGGGAACAGGGTTCCCACTGGATGAGGTGAGTGAATCGGGAAGCAGTGGGAAGTATGGATAACTCGGAGATGGGGACTAGCAAGCAAGGAAAACAGGAAGTGAAAGTGACAGTCCAGAATGATACAGTGAGGTTGTGAACTGGGATGATGGAACAGAAGGGAAGAAACCGAGATGAACAGCCCCCTTCCTCAAAAGTAGGACAGCTCCTCTCCCTGCCTGGACACATATCTCATAAACACATAGACACACACTTGGAAGGTGAGAGAAAACTAACTCTTCACTCTCCCTCTTTCCTCCGCTGTCAAGCCCGGGGGCCCTTCCTCCTAGGGTCCTCCCTCCCACTTCTCCTGGTCCCTCCATCCCATTCTGGACGATGGCCAGAGGCATTTACTCTAAGGACAGAAAGAGTCACGAGGGGGTTATTTATAACTGCAGCTGCACTGCAGAGCCCTCTGTCTGGAGGGCATGTGGTGTTGGGTGGGCGGTAGGACTGCACCTCCTTGCTCAGGCACAGCCCTTGGCTGGGGAGTCTGCCCCACATAAGGTCCTGCTGATGTGGGGACAAGAGCACAGACAGTCCACCTCTCTGCCTCCCAAGAGGCTGCTGGCAAAGGCATCGGTGTGGTTGGACAGAACAGCTCACATAGTCCAAATGCCACCTTCCTTTAGTATTTAATTATTTTCACAGTCACAAAGTCCTTCCTGAGGCCCAACCTAAATTTCTTCCTGCAATTTTGTCTCATGTTCTCTTCGGGGGAGATGGCTAACTCTCCAAAACCTTTCAGGAGGGAAATAGTTCTGATCAGTCAGGTAGAAAGTGCCCACTGAATTATGGGGCTTGTGCCCAACAGATTTGATGGCAAGAACTAACTCCGGACACAAGCCCATTTATTTTGCAGTTACTAAATAACTCAGAAAGAATGACAGAGAGGCCTGGGTTGGCTCATTGAGTTGGTGACACTTCCTTTTCTATGTCTCACCCCAGGGCTCGCGCTGACAGGAAAGCTGGGTGGATATAAATGCCCCCGCTCCCAAGAGAAAAGAATAAACTCCTCCAGATCCAAGAAATTTTAGTCCCCTTAAGGTTCTAAAATGACCCGGAACATCACTTTCCTTTAAGGCAGAGACGATCTGCGATAGAACTGCCTCATGAGGCTTAAGTTTCTTCCCCTGCTGTTCTCTGGGCCAGTGCCCCATGCCGGCCACTCCACCAGAGGCAGGAGGCAACCAACATTTGGTGGACCCCTGCCAAGGTGCAGGCTTCGGGCACATGTCATTACATTGCATTTCCACAACGGGACAGTTATCAGCCCCATTGCACAGATGAAGAAGCCAAGACTCACGGAAAACGTTGTAAGAAACCAAGACTCAACAGCCAGGGAGCTGACGCAGCGCATGGAGTGCTGGAGGGAGCTGCTCGTTCCCATCGCCAGGGCAGGGTAACTCAAGCTCCATCTGTCCACATTGAGGTCGACCCAAGGGTGAGGCAGTGCCTCGCACACAGGACTGGATGCGGTGCTGGTCACAGAGCGACCGGTACAAAGAGTCAGGTCTGGTTGGAGGAGTCAGGGCGAGTGTGTTTCTGCCAGGGTCTGGGTGGGGAGAGGGGGGTAGCTGGGGTCAGGGAGAATGTGTTCTGATTACACTATTTCCCTGCAGCCAAGTTTGGGGAGTGAGCCATCTCCCTCAAACACAGAGAACTGAAGCCGGTGGTTAGTTAGGATTGCTGTGAAGGGCTTAGGCTGGGAATAAGAAAAAACTTCTCGAACTGCGAAGATGTTTCGGTTACGCTCAGGCTGAGAGTTTTTCTGAAAGGCCACACAGGAGTGGGCGGGGACTCTGACCTGGACAGACCTGTGCAAACTTACTCCTTCCCCCTTTCCCAGGGGGAAATGATCAAGCACCCAGGAAGCTCCTGCCCAGCCAGCATAATCAAAGCCTTCCCTGCATGGTCTGTGCAAAAACAAGGAGCGGGACAGCCGGGAACCCAAGGAGCTTGTCCATCTCTGTATTCCCGCTTCCCGCTCCCCTGTACATATCTGGGAAATATTTATTGAATAAAAGGTCACCTGTTTTGAGAATTGTGTCCTTGTTGGCTGGGCCCTTGGCATAGATCTGGGAAATCTGCTTGAGTTCACAAATTCCTGCTCAGACAAATGCTGCTGACTGAGCTGCAACGCCCTGTGATCTCAGTGGAGCCACCTTCAGTGTTCAGGATGAAGGAAAAACGCTTCCCATCAGCTACTCTTGGTCAGCCACATGGAGGTGGGGGGAGGGTGCAGGAATGCTTAGGACAGACTCACCGGCCCTCTCCGGTGTCAAGGGTCCTCAAGGAGGTTCCAGATACACTCACTCTGAGACAATTCTAGCCATGGCTAGTATGCTTTTTGAGCATCCCTGGGGACACTAACACTAAGTGGGATAGATCTGATGTCCCTTAAGTGATTCTGTGATTACAGTCACTCCTCTCTAATGCCCTGATAACTCCACATGTGACACCGAGGGGCTCATGTCATCCAACAGCCTGGCCAGAAGCAGCAGTAGCTTCTGCAACGTGAGGCAATGTAAGCTCCTACCTCCTTGAGGCTAAATATTGACTTTACACTTTAGGGGTGTACCTTTTTTTCACATGCTCTTCTGTTCCTCCCTGGCTTCCAAGTAGTAGGTACTCACTTGTCTGACTGTGTCAAGGAGAGGGTTTCTGAGCAGGAAGAACACCTGCATTCCCAGTGCTGCAAAAGGAGAAGATGCCACATGATGGCCAGTCTTCTAATTACCTAGGAGCCCTCCTGACCACTACATTCAAGGGGAGATACTACCAGGATTTCAGAAATAGCATCTTTGGTGCTCTGTCTACAGGTTTTATAAAGCCCACTTCGAATACTCTGAAAATAGAGGTCTTGCCGTGGCTGATATGGCTCAGTGTAACTGAGCAATGGCCTGCCAACCAGAAGGTCACCGGTTCAATTCCCAGTCAGGGCACATGCCTGGGTGGCAAGTTGAGGCAACCCATCCAAGTTTCTCTCACACATTTATGTTTCTCTATCTTTCTTTCTTTTTCCCCTCTACTCTCTCTAAAGATAAATAAAATCTTTAATAAAAAAAAAAGAAAATAGGTCTTTTTCTGTTGAGGGCTCTCCCTGTCAGTTTCCATGTGCACTTCCACCACCAGCTCAGGGCCCAGCATGGTGATGGCGTACCCCAGGAAAGGCCCTGTCCCCTACTTGCATTTCTATAGGTTTTACACCTACATGTCCTGGCACATGGGGAGAACTTCAGAGCTGACTCTCCTGATCACATGCTGTCTGCCTGTGCTGGTGGGTGGGGGTGGGGAAGGGAAAGCAAGGAGGGGCATACGAACAATAACAATCCACCATCTCTCTGCTCATCTCCTCAAGGTGCGAGGGCACACAAAGACAACACGCACCATTAGCCTCATGCTTTCCAACGGTGGGACAAACTCTAGGGGCAACACAGCCCACTCTCCCCTTCCATGGTGTTGGGAAACAGAATGGACAGTAGTATCTTCTCATAACTCCTCAGTCTAATTCAGCCCTATTTAATCTGTCCTAGTCTTCTATTTTAAGAACTTTTGATTCATAGACACAAATAAGTTTCACCAAAATCCACAAATAAAGTCTCCCAGAAAAGCCAAAAGGTGAACTACAGAGTATTTCTTCTCTGCATATAATCTCTTTTCCTTGAATTCATCCTGACTCTTAAGGATACTGGGTAGAAGTTCGTTTTCCTGATTGTTCTAATCCACTTCATATTGTATCACCTCCATAATTTCACTAAAAAAAATCTGGAAACCACAATAAAAGTATTTTTTAGTCTCAGTTTTCCTGCTAGGTGTCACTAAACCAAAGCCACACCAATAGGCGTGATCAGTAAGGAAGACAGTCCCCAAACTCAGTTCACCAACTTTCAATCTTTAACCAAACCTAAAAAATAAGCAAAGAGGGCAACTGCCCAGCACCCTTGGCTGCGCAGGAGAGAATGGCTCTGGGAGAGACTGCCAAGTAAGCAGAGGGCAAGGGAAAAGTACTGTTTTGTAACCGTAGTGGGTTTGAAAAAAGTTACAACATTCTGCATTTTTCACTGGAATGTGGGAATCTATGGCTCTACGTCTTGGCGTGTCATTGAAGGAAAATAACATGACTCAGTCTGTCTGAATCCCAATTACAATTAAAAATTAAATTGCTCACAGAATGAGTACTTCAGACTACATGCCACAGGATAATGGACTAGGCTCCTGCTAAGCCATTAAATACACAGCCCACGATGTTAAACGGTCTTTCTGCTCTTGGGCAAGAAATTGAGTACTACTGGTAGGCAATCTAAGCCAGTTCTCTAGACTTTCTGACTTCTCACTACATCCCATCACACTTTTAATGTTGGTGACTGATAAAGGCCAAATCCAAGGGCACAATACAGAAAGAACAGGGCTGGGTGTTTGGCTGAGCAACACGGAATTGTACCACAAGATGCAACACACACCCCCCCCCCCAAATACCTTGTTATCTACATAATCTTCTCTGTGAAACTGTTGGTACGTGAAAAAATCCCAAGGTAGATCCTTTGGGATTGTCCAGAAACTTACTTAAGAGTTATTCAGGTCCTAAGGTAATAGTGGGTCTCACTTCTGCACTTCTCATTCTTGTACTGTCCAGTTCTATAAGAAGTAGACATATGAGACTATTTGAATTTAACCGAATTCAAAGGAAATAAAAGATTTAATCACATTAGCTGTATTTTAGATACTCGATAGTTGTGTGTGACTGTTGACTATCCAGGATAGCATGGACTTAGAACATTTCCATCACCACAGAAAATTCCACTGGACAGTGCTGCATATACTCTGTGTACCAGGTGTTGGTGCACCCTATTCTCAACACTGCTGGCAGATACTGGCACGGAAAGATCCAGCGACCTATCCAAAGATCCATGGCAAGTGATGTTATAAACAGAACTTCAACTGACATCTCTGAGACCCTAATGTAAAGATCTTGTTTGGTTGGTTGGTTCTTCTTTGAACTGTATCTTAATGTAAAAAGTGACTTAGAGCCTCCAGTTGCAAATTACCTGACACCTCGACTGGTTTGAGCTAGAAAGGTCATATCGCAAATCTGTTTTAACTGGCACACAGCACTACTTCAATTTCTTAACAGTTATTATAATATTGCCACCACCCTTAAAGGCAATCAGTAGCTTTAGAAAGTATTTTCATAATTTTCTTTGTATGTACGTCTTTAAGTATTTTAATTGAATAGGATTTACAGCAGTGTCGGCAGAGTTCCCATTTTAAGTCAACATTAAATTATTTTATTACTCTATGTACCCAAATTGAATATGAAGGAAAATGGTTTAAATGTGTTTAGAAGCAGAAAAAGGTAACTTTTATTTTGAATCAATAAATGCTGAGATTAAACATGATCCAACACTGTGGGAGATAATACCAGTGAAGATCACAGTAACGACAGAAGACACATACAACTACTTACTATGTGCGTTCTAAGTGCTTTACACATACTAATTCTACAGTAAGTCACTAATCCTCACAGCTACCCCACGAAGCACTACTGTGCCTCCCCATTTCAGTCAAAAGGAAAACGAAGCAGAGAGAGATTAAGCAGCTTGTCTGAGGTCACAGAGTTAACAGTTAGGGTTTGAACTGCGCCCACCATTGGGCTTCTGAGCTTGTGCTCGTTCGTAACCACCAGGTTCCGCTGCAGAGTTACAAACACTGAGAAAGAGAACTTCTGTCTTCCTGGAACAAATCAGCCCACACCCTTTACTACCCATGTTTCTAAATCCAGGGAACGTACTCCCTTCACAATTAGTATGTGTATTTTTCTTTTCTGCATGATTCCTTGAGTTATTTCTTTTTCTTTTCCTTCATTAGTGTTGAAATTCTAAACAGTTTCCCTGCACCGCAAGTAACTTGTTTAATAGTTGATGCCAAAAAATGCAGTAGATATTATACCAAACATAACATCCAAGTCCCAATCCTGGATCTAACAAACGTACTGAAATAAAGTAGCCTTTTTTTTTTTTTACAAAGTTATTTTCATACTCTGAACTATCTGGATGTTTTTATTTTCACAATTCCTTTCCAGGTTTGTGCCAGGGGCCCTACAGTATATCAAAGAGTCTATAACTAGAGCTATCAAAAACTTATCTTCCCAAGATTTGCTTTTTTTCTAGAGAATTCTGCCTTGCCAGAAATCTGAAATCAACATTGTATGATTTCCTTTGGAAAACAGCCATTTAATGGGGGGGGAGATGTACCCCCCCTTTTTTTTGCCTTTAGTCCTTCAGGCATCTCATAAAACTCTGGACTGCAGTCTGGTGATCCAGTCTCAGTCAGTCACTGTACAGACAAAGAAACTAAAGCCCACGGAGAGGAAGTGACTCACCCCAGGGCACAGAGTGCATTCATCAGGGCCCAGAGCGACCCCTTCTTTCTCATTCAGCTCTACTGGGAAGAGGGCGAGGGAGGGGCCCTGCACTCGTCCTCCACACTGCTGGCCGTTCTTCCTAAAGCTTACACTCCCAGACGCTGTCACGGCCATGCATATTGTGCACTGGGGACAATGGGGCCACATCTACATGAGTGTCATCTACAGTGGCCATGGTAGACTTACATGTTTTATGACGATGGTCTGGCTGTTAGCAGTGACGTGTAGTGCGCTGCAACAACAGCTCATAAAGCCAAGTGATCGTACAGGGACCTGAGTTGTCAGTCACTTCTCACCCCCACACAGGCCGTGTGTGACAAGGAAATAAAATCCAAACCTCATTCTTCCCTTTAAACTCCATCCCTCATTTGAGCTATTGTCAACTTTAAAGAGAAAAAGGCAAACACAAGCAAAGGAATTGAGAGATTTATTTTAAAAAGAAACTTCCAAGGAATGTGCCTGCTTCATCTGAGGAGCTGCTCTGAGCCCTAGTGCCCACACCACAGGTGTCTCAGTGCCGTGATCCCGACACTTGGAGACCGTGATCCCGAGGAGCTGAATGACCCCCAGTCAAGAAAGAACAGTGAAAGTGTATCTAGCATATACTGTGTTAAGACAAGAAAGTATACAAATTTATCATGGTTTTATATTTTATCATGGTTTTCAACCAGTACTGACATAGAAAAAAGGGGATTTCTGGCGAGCCAGAAATTTCTATTCCCTGAGCATCCCACTAACTGAGGCTGTGCTACGCAGAGGCTTCCTCTCCAGCCGGTCAAGTCTGGCATCACATAACTTGCCAAGAACAAACTAAACCAATCAAAGATCTGCCCTCCTACCTCAAAACATTAAGAAATTAAATGCGAATGATTTTTTTCACTCTTAGAAACAAATGTAAAAAGTTCACACAATCACACATATTACTAGAAAAAAACAAATTATTAATGTCCAATCTTTCTATGCAATTGTAAGCTGTGTTCGGGTCAGTTAAATACCGAAACAATAAATTAAGTTGGCTTTAGCACAGAGCCAACAGGTAAGGAGCTGAAATCACTCAGCGAGGCGTTTCAACTCTGTGGGCGTCGTGCTGCCTGCTCTCATACCCCGGAAGAACGGATGGTTCGGGAGATGCTTTCACGTTCACTGATGGGAGGACTCAGTTTCCACTGTGGCACTTACCGGTCAGAGCCTCCCAAGGCTTAGCTCGGAGTCAGAGGTCCATGTCAGGCCACAAGTGGTATGTATGCTAAGAAGCAGTCAACTTTACTAATTCAGTGATCCCACCATGTGGCTTAAAAGAAAAGGAAAAGGTTCGGCAACAGTAAAAGAATAACATAAGAATGAAAATGTTAAATATGACATAAAGAACCTGGTGAAAGGAAAAGGGAAAAAATCTTTCTGGTTAGGAACCCAGTTTTTCTCAAATGAAATTTTTAAGAACAAAAAAGACCCAGATTGTTTCAGAATATTACATTATAGAAATGAGTGGGTAAATGGACTCCACATTATAACTCTCATGTCTTAATCCGTGAGAAAAAGCAAAATCTCTGCCAATTCGACCAACCCCTGTGAAGTCCGTCACGCACTGGTCCTGTGGTTAAAACCGAGTGTAGGCGTTTCGCTGCTGCTGCTGCTGCTGTAACGGTTGCTGGGCTTGCTGTTGTTGCAGGCGAATTTGCTGGGAATAAGGGTCTTCCAGGGATTTTACAAATATGGTGGTTCTGGGACCAGTCTTCCATACGATGCCATTGGCATCCTTCACTGAAGATTCCACTGTAATGTTGTGTGTTCCCAGGATAGCAAAGTTCAACAGAAACTGAGTACTAAAGTAATCATTATGAGGCTCAACCCTCTGCTCCATCTCATTGGTCATATTGTCAATGGGTATCTGGAATAGAAGAATTGTTAAATAGCAACAACGGCTAACATTTATTGAGCTAGGCCCTGCCTAAGTGCTTACTTAATCCATGGAAACAACCAAGAAGTGGGTACAATTACTATCCTTGTTTTACAGATAACAAGACTGAGGCACAGAGGTTAAGTAATTTCTCCAAGGTCACTCAGGAATCAGTGGTGGAGCTGGCCGGCCTCTGAACCCAGGCAGGCTAACTGCAGGGCCTACCCTCCTAGTTATGGAGCGACCTGACTCCTCACCGTCCTTGCAGAAGGAGCTCCCAGGGCCTCTGTCAACCCGTTCCTCAGCTGGCCTCTCTGGTGAAGGAGTTCGGGACATGCCACCCCCAAAACACACTGCTTTGGCATCCTGATTACCTTGAGCTAAAGGTACTTGAGAAACAACAGATGCAAGAAGGGCTCTTGGACCTGCCCCTTTTACCTAAAACAGGCCATAAAATTTCCCACAAGGAAGGTAGCCTCCCTGTACCAGGAAGAGAAGTGCGTCCTTCTCAGAGACTGGACACTGATGCCGTAATGGATCTGTACAAACAAACCTACTGAAAGAAGCCTTATCTTCCACTGGTCTGGCCCCCTGCCCTGACAGATGTCCTAGTCACCTTCTCACAATTTAATGCCCCAAGCCCAAATCCTTTGTCTTGTCATTTCGTCATGAACTTATCATTTTTGTGCCCAAAGGTATATAAGCTTTCTGTTGTGGTAACTTCTTTGGGTCTTTATTCTCTTGTGAAGATTCCCATCTACATGTAAAATTCTAATAACATTTGTATGCTGTTTTCCTGTTAATCTGCCTTAATGTCAGTTTACTCTTAGGCCCAGCTAGAGGCCCTCAGAGAATAAAAGAAAAATTTTTCCTCCCTTATACCTGTTACCAGATCCCAACTCTAATTCCCATCTCTTTAGTCTGTGAAAAGACATTCTGAAAAAACAGGAAGCAACCACCTGTTTCAGGGAGTTTAAAATATCACAGACTGAAAAGAACGTAACACTTAGTATATATAAGTTAGGTTTTTTCCCTCCTAGTCAGTCTCCTTTTGTATTTCTTAAGTAATACAACGATCCTTCCCTCCTTTAGTATTAACTTTAGAATTAAATTAACTTCAGAACTTGCGCACCGCGCACTCATTCAGTGTCTCGTGCAGAAGGGCAGTACAATACCCTGCAAAGCCCAGATTTATGGGTTCATTCACTCATTCAGCTGGACAGACACTCCTGCTGTTGTCCGTCAGACAAGGTGTGCGCCTGCCTCTACCCCAGGTGAGGCATGTCAGGGAGACACTTCTTCTGAGGGCGCATCTAAGGGTGAGCTTAATGAGTATCTGACGGCGCTGCTGCACGTCTATGTGTGCTTCTGTTGTACGATTAATGATACAAATGTGCCCTCGAGCTTTGTCTCAATAAGCAGTTATCACATCAGTTTTCCACAGTCATTACCTGTAACATTAATGAGACAAAGTCACTAACCAATTCAAGATCTTAGAGTTATTCATAGGTCTTTTTTGTTTTTGTTTGCACATTCGACATTTGTAGGGTTTTTATTTTCCTAAAGAATGTGCCAATCAAATGAGAACTTCCTTAAAAGGACCAGCAAAAGGACCTCATGACTCTAAGTGGACGCTGCATTTTAGGTTGCAAACTCACTGCGAGTAACGTTACAAAGCCATCATGGACAATGTGGCTTGTTACACCAGCCTCCTGACTGTAGTCAGGGCCTCTCAAAAGATGGCCAGCACTTCTCAGTGTGGATGTGTTTTTTCTTCATAGTAGAAATCATTATATATAAGGAACAGAGAATCATGGTTACTGTTCTTTCAAACGCAAAGTGAGGAGAGAGCTGCAGACAGTTAACTATGTAAATTCTTACTACGATTTTTTTGAGACGAGAGATCACCCAAACGTAGCTGTTGCACTCTAAACAGAGTAAATGATTTTTTTTCGTCACCAGGTTTCTAGTGAGTGGCTACATAAGGCACCAGGCTTTGGGTCATGAAAGTCAAAGGGAAGAAGAGAATGAAGGCTGAGCCTTATCAGACTGAGTGAAGGGTGCCAGAGTGCGTTACCGAAGTAAAGGCAGTGATGATGGCCTAAACCAGACCTCCCCTTGGCTTTTTTAGCCTCAAACCACGAGAGAAGAAAATGTTCCCTTCTTATCTTTGCTGACACCCCCTCCTCGCCATGAGCCTCAGTCCAGCACGCCCCCATAAACCTGGACTCGGCACTTCCAGCTCCTGAGCAGCTCTGCTCGTACAACCGTGTGCGGGACCCCCGGCGCCAGGCACGGAACAGACCGCCGCAGAGCAGAAGGAGACATCTAAAAGAAGAAATGTTCTGCGTCTGGAAGACTGGTATTCCATGGGCACACACTCAGAATCGTACCTTTGGCCGGCAAAGCAAGCATGACTTTGGTGAACATATCTCGTGATTCTCAAAGCAGCAAACCACTAGGGTTACAGCCATAAGGAAAGATTTTACCTTAGCTGACTACTATATGTCAACGCTGTACTGTTTCTGAAAATGTTAAAATTTATTTAAAATAGAGAAAAATAAATAAATGTGTTTTTTGGGGGGGCAGAGAGACTAGGGAGACACTTACTCCCCACTTGTGATGTTTCCCTCAGTGTGAAAGGACCTTTCATTAGATGCACAGCGCTGGTCTCCAGAGCAGGTGATGAACCCCACCGACTGTTAAGTTTCAGGGTGGGACCTCGGCGTGGGGAGCTAAGCATCCTCTCTGTCCCTTCTTTGGGCTTCCAGTGCTCCTCCCTGCCACCAGTGTCCCGTGACAAGTAAGCAGGCCTTGTGTGCACTTGCTGAGGCCGAGTGGGAAAATTCAACTGAGGCCAGAAGTCTTTACCGCCACGTACCTGGGCTCTAAGAATAATAACACCCGTCGCTTGGTCTCTGTCTGCCTGGATGTTTGGTCTATCAAATGGTTCAGGAAGGGAGACAAGTGTCATTATCAGCCCCTCAAACCCCAATACGTGCTTTTAGCTCATGTGCACCTGATCCCTGGGGAGGTGGAACTGCAATCCGCTTAACCATGAAAAACACTAGAAAACTTCCATCAACGAGTTGATTAAATCACATCGTAATTCTTGTAGTCTTGCAGATTTAATTACCTTGTAGTCTTGTCCAGATTTACTTTGTAGCGTGGAGGAAACATGCAGACAGACAGACTGAATTTTGCGAAAGAGTCCTGGTTTCGATCCGTGCTGAACCACTCCTTCCACCTTCAGCGCTAGCTGCTGGTTGTTCTGGACAGCAATGGGCTCTGCGGGGTTCCGGGGCGACGGTGACAGAGCGAGCTGGAACAAGGACATCAAAATGAACCCTAATCACCAAGAACAAGCTTCCTTCCAACACGTCTGTGCTAGTCGCTGCTGTGGGTCCAAACGTCTCTCTTTCTCTTTCTCTCCCTCTCCCCCTCTCTCTCACACACACACACACTCACACATACACACACACACACACACACACACACACACACACACACGTACACACCCCAACCCGACTGCACTGGGACAACCAGACAGACATGCCTTCGGAGTCAAGGGTTCCTTGTTGCTAGTGCCTCCTTTTAAATACCCATTGCCTTATTTTTCTTTAATAAAATAAACTGGGCCCAGCCCCAGTTCTTTTGAGTGCAACAGAATATTAGAGAACAGCAAAGGCACTGCTCTCCCACTTTCTGTGGAAAGGTTATTTCTTGGACAATGAACCAATTCCAGTAGGGAAATAAACTATGTAAATTTTCATGTCCAGTGGCTGTCTCTTTGGTCTTAGGTAATTTTAAATGGACTAAATTCAAATGCAAATGAACTTAAAATTCTAGGATTACATCTCTAACCAAGTCTCTATAAGATAAAAGTCATTTTCCACAAATGAACCAAATGACATTTTAAATTTTTTTAGAGTGGTTTTTCTTTAAAAAAAAAATTAAAAAATCCACTTCAACTACAGAAAGCTCAAGTCTTGCTACATAAAAAAATGGAAAAACATTGGGTCTTTTAGATAATGCTGTTGAACCGCTGAATTAATCAACTCTGGAGACCTGTTACCTTAGGACTTCTTGTTTAGATAGTCGATTTTCCTTAATATTCAGGTCATTTGAAATGGCTTACTTTGTTATTTGCAATCAAAAGCATTTGGATGGATGCCATAATGTACTGAAGACACTTTCTAACAGGGATAATCCAGGAAATCTCTCAGAAGTGACAATTTCCCCCTTTCCCAACAATTCAATTCCTTGAATCAAAAACAGCTTCCAAATTTTGGGTAGCTTAAATATTTAAAAATGCTAATTCTACTCATTGGCCAGCTCCTCAAAACCTGCTATTCAAAGACAAAAGTGCTTTGGGGTAGGACTGGCCACGTCTTTGCTGGACGTGCTTCACTCGAAGCGCGTGCTCTTGGGGTGGGGAGCCCGGGCACAGAGCTCCAGGGGCCCAACGCCAGTCTCACTGCACTTGGTACCGACAGGCATTCCATTCCCTTAATCAAACCAGCTGGTAAAGGGAGGAAAGGTTTATAACTAAAGAGGGTACGTTTTATCAAAACCAAAAGTCAGATCTGGAGGTAGAGCTACATCCCATTAGGATAGCTGGGTTTTTGATCTGTATTAACCTTAGCATTCTTCCTTTATTACCTTGATGCTGGTAGACTGTAGTTTCTGGAAAAAATATCTCTGAAATGAAAGAGGAACTTTCAGCAAAGCAATGATGGCATTGCAGAGGCAGGCTGTATGCTGGGGAGAAAAAGAAACCGAATCAAATAAAAATAAATTTCCAAATTTCATCAACAGATGGTACATTCAGGAAGAAGTTTCTACAAAAGCTCATAGACTACTACAAAAACAATAATAATACCACCAATCAGGAAATAGTCATAATATCTAGAAATTGTGAATGTCTGCCAAATCATTCACGTCATGGAGCACAATTATAGACTTTTACTTTATTTTGAAGTAGTACATTCAATAAAAAGTAAATGACAAAAGGGAGAAAATCCACATTGCTCACATTATGACCCTAAAATAGAGAGTAACTATCGGTTTGATAAAGTGTGGCAAAGTGTGAGAAAGAGCATACGGTGAAGAAGCCAGAGCAGTACACTGCCATCCGAGAGCTGACACCAACTCGTGTGCGGAACTTTGGCTTTGAGTTGCCTGGTTTCGTCCATCATTTCCACAGGGCGGCTCGCTGATGCTATGGCCACGAGGTCCCAGAGAGTGGGCGATGGTGAAATCTTGCTAGAATTCAGATTAAGGACGACTATATAGTCCAACTCTACAGAATTCTGAAACTCTAACAAAATACCTTATTTCTAGTATCTATTTCACAAACTTAACTGAGTTTTGAAATCCCAGCATTTACTGCAGAGTAATAGTAAAACTAGAGTAAATCTTTTGAGTCTTACTGAAAAGGATCATAGAACCAGAATTTAAGGGTTCAAAGATTATTTATTTATTTAATTTAAAACCAACCTACTGATATACAATGACATACAAAAGCTGTATATATTGAATTTATACAACTTGATGGATATGGAGGTAATTAAACACCCATGAAAGCATCAAAGCTATTTTATTGTGTGTGTGTGTATGTGTGTGTACATATACATACTTTATCTTCACCTGAGGACATTATTTCATTGCTTTTAAAGATAGGGGAAGGGAGAGAAAGAAACATGGATGTGAGTGAGAAGCATCAACTGGTTGCCTCCTGTTTGCGCCCGGACCAGGGATTGAACCCGTGACCTAGGTATGTCCCTGACTGGGAATTGAATGTGCAACCTTTCAGTAACAGGACGATGCTGTAACCAGCTGGCCAGGGCCATCAAAGCTGTTTTAAAAATCACCCTTTATTTTGATGATGGTACAGGTTACCTAGGTAGGTAATGGAACAAGCTGGAACTAGAACCTAGGCTGCCTGATGCTTTACTTAGTTCAGTGATTTTTGTTTCACTTCACCAATGATTTGCAAACAGCAGCAAAAAAACTACAGCCCTATCACAACACTTAAGCTCTGGGGCATCCAGAAGCATTCCTGCTCGGTTTACCATCCCTCCTCAGCCTACACCCCTCTCGTTGCCCCCCATCCCTCAAAGGGTTGAAAACCCTTCACTACACAGTATGCTGTCTGTCCTTCAAGCTCCTGCTTTCAAGTCCAGGGGTGTCAAACTCATTTTCACCAGGGGCCCCATCAGCCTCAAGGTTGCCTTCAAAGGGCCAAATGTAATTTTAGGACTGTATAAATGTAATTACTCCTTAACAGTTAAGCGAGAGCTCAGCACTGCGCCAGGTAGAAACAAGGTGCTGGCCGGATAAAACAAGGTAGAGGACCAGATTCAGCCCGTAGGTCTTTTGTTTGCCACCTGTGAAGTAGACTGTCACTTAGTTGCCTACACTGTAAACATTTTTGAAAAATCAGGCAATAAGGCTGAAAGACAGAAGAATCCACTCCTCACTGGTTTCAGGCTATTGAATATTTTATGCCCAACAGACTACTAGTAGTAATACAAATGCCAGGTATATTACTTGAGAGTGACAACACACATTTAAAGGCATTGGGTCTGTTTTTTTTTTCAAGTTCAACTGCTAAAACAACACTATTCACCTTCCTGTAACAAGAAATGTGGGAAGTATTTGCAGGGAACCTTTGATGGCACAATAGTGTTTAAGGAAAGAAAACACCAACTTAGAGGACTCTAAGTGACCTCAGGCTGTTCCTGGGCAAAAACACACCATTCTCCCTTTTAAAATAACAGATGCACATTTGCAAGTGCCCCCTGGGAAAGCAGGACAACCTCTAAGGCCACCAGCCCCTGGGCCACACCCCGCCAGGTATGAAAACAGCAATTCACTACTAAAGTTAAGAGTCTGGAGAAGTGAAATCAATGTCATGGTTCCTAAACCAGCAGGAAGAGGAGCGCATCACCAACACTCTCTTCATTGCCAAATCCAATAGTTTTTAGCCGATTTTTTCTTTCTTTTTAAAATATATTTTATTGATTATGCTATTACAGTTGTCCCATTTTTTTCTCCCCTTTATTCCTCTCCACCCAGCACCCTCCTCCCACCAGTTCATATCCATGGGTTGTACATACAAGTTCTTTGGTTTCTCCATTTCTCATACTGTTCTTAACCTCCCCCTGTCTATTTTGTATCCACCTTTTATGCTTCTTATTCCCTGTACCTTTTCCCCACTATCCCCCCTCCTCTCCCCACTGATAACCCCCCATGTGATCTCCATTTCTGTGATTCTGTTCCTGTTCTAGTTGTTTGCTTAGTTCATTTCTGTTTTTGTTTGATAACAAGTTTGATTGATAGTTGTTTTTCATTTTACTGTTCATATTTTTGATCATCTTCTTTTTCTTAAGTAAGTGCCTTTAACATTTCATATAAGGGCTTGTTGATGATGAACTCCTTTAACTTGACCTTATCTGGGAAGTGCTGTATCTGCCCTTTCATTCTAAATGACAGCTTTGCTGGATAGAGCAATCTTGGATGTAGGTCCTTGCCTTTCAGAAAGACTTTGAATACTTCTTTCCAGCCCCTTCTTGCTTATAAGGTTTCTTTTGAGAGATCAGCTGATAGTCGTACGGGCACTCCTTTGTAGGTAACCATCCTTTCCTCTTGCTGTTTTTGAGATTCTCTCCTTATCTTTAATCTTGGGAAATGTAATTATGATATGCCTTGGTGTATGCTTCCTTGGGTCTAACTTCTTTTTTGGGACTCTCTGAGCTTCCTGGACTTCCTGGAAGTCTATTTCCTTTGCCAGGTTAGGGAGTTCTCCTTCATTATGTTTTCAAATAAGTTTTCAATTTCTTGCATTTCCTCTTCTTCTGGCACCCCTATGATTCAGATGTTGGAACATTTGAAGTTGTCCCAGAGGTCCCTAAACCTCTCCTCATTTTTTAAAATTATTTTTTCTTCATTCTATTCTGGTTGAATATTTACTTCTTAAACTCAAGTTGCTATTTGGCATCTACTTAATTTTTTAGGGTGCAGCTTAGAGGGAATATGAAAATAATTTAATTAATCAACATCTCACACAGATGTGTATGTTTACTTCAAAAATAATCTTTACAATCTCCCTTAGCAACCAATCTGAGCATCAGACCTGTGTCAATCAATTCAGTGAATATGTACTAATGACCTTACATGGGAAGCTCTATGTCAAGGAAAGCATCTGTCCTTAAAATCTACTCTAACTCTTTAACAACATAGCCCGCCAATTTCTTCTAAAATACCCGATAAATGGTGAGAGTCCAGAATGAGAAGAACAGGAACCAGGAGAGAGCTATGGGGAATATCAGAATCTAATGTGTGAGCAGGGCCAGAGAAACTCTCCAAGCAGTGAAGTTCAAAGACAGTGTTATGGATTGAATGTGCATGCCTTCTCCAAATTCATATGGTAAAGCCCATACTTCCAATATGCTGGTGTTTGGAGATGGAGCCTCTGGAAGGTGACTAGGTTTTGATGAAGTCATGAGGATGGGACCCCCAATGATGGAATTAGTAGCCTTATAAAAAGAGAGAGTCCAGCGCTCTACACAACGTGTGAGGACACAGTGAGGTAGCCTGTAAGCCAGCAAAAAAGGCACTCACCAGGAAGTGAATTGGCTGGCACCAGTTAACTTGTTAAAAAGTGATCCTGGACTTCAAAGCTTCCGAAACTATGAGAAGGAAATGTCTGCTGCTTAAGCCACCAGACCTATAGCATTCTGTTCCAGAAGCCTGAGCTAAGACACTGGAGACTGGCCAGACACTGAGGACAAAATCTGGGTGAGAGTATGTCCATCAGTCCTGTAACTGGGAAGTCAGGCAACAAGACTGAATAAAGAGTGAGTGATCTACAGTGCCAGAGGCAGCAGAGATTCAGCAGGTGAAAGGCGGGCAAGTACACTAAACAGTGTCACTGGCATCACCTCGCAGAACTGATTTACTGCCAGTCAGATAACAAGCCCAGTTGTCTTGGTATCAAATGGCCCGTGGTTCTTCTCAAGCCTGGTGGCATGACAGAATCACCTGGGAGTAGAGCTGTTAAAAACACTAGTGCCTGGGCCTTAACTACACAGATTCAGAGTTCATTGGTCTGGGGTGGGGCCTGCACACTGACGTACTTTTTAAAAAGCTTTTAAAGTGATTCTAATCTATAGCCAGGGTTGAGAACAATTACAACTTCAGTCAACTTGTTAAAAAAGAAAAGTTTTATCTGCATTCTGGTAGAGCAGATTTGATATCTTAATGTGACTATGTAGCAGCTACAGATGTGCTAAGTGCTTTTATGGATCATCTTCTCATTTCATCCGTGTGACAGTGCTGTGAGGTGCCCACTGTATTAACCTGTCACAAAACGGCACAGAGGAAACAGGCAGAGACAGGTCGATCTGTTGAAGTCCCACAGTAAGTGCCAGAGATGAGTAAAAACCCACTTACACATAATAACAACTCAATAACACAAATGCAACTTGCCATGTAAGAAACAGGGGTATATTTCCGATTGAGTGATTCCACCTCCTCCAAGACATGATTATACACAGACATCATTCTCCTCTCATATTCACTGTCAGCATGGGCTGCTCCAGTAGATCCATACTCCTGGAAACTGAAGTTAAAATCAGTATCAATTCATCAACCACAGCAGTAACTACGTTATGTCTAAATGCATCAGGCACTTTCCACACATTCTCATTTAATTTTTAAAATAATGGAGTACGCACTGTTAATTCCGTTTTACAGATGAGGAAACTGAGGCTTGGAGAGATTGAGGAATTTGCCTTCAGTCTCATATAACTAGTAAATGACAAGCTGGAATTCAAACTCAGATCTGACTTCAAATTACGTACATGTCTTTCCCACTTTGGTTGTTAGGCAGTATGAAAGTATTAAAACTCATCCCTGTAGTTATACACTTATTTTTTAGGCAGCAGAAATAAAGGTTAAATGCAAAGGAATCATGACAGATTGAATAAGAAGCTACATAGAAAAATGTAATGAACAAGCATCTCAAAATAATTTTTCCTGATAATCCTGAAAGTTGGTATAAGGCAGATAACAACACTCATGATTATAAACATCTCGCCCATCCCATCCCACCTTTACTGAAACACCGGCTCAGGTATTGTGTTATAGCTGCTAGAGATACAAAGTTGAATAAAACAAGATGTCTTCTCCCAAAAAACACCTTCTAAGCTATGAAAAGAGATACACAGATTTCTGTAAAAACTACAGTGAAATATCGATGTCATACATCACACTCTTGATGTTCCTTTTAGCAGTATGTCCTTCTTTACTCAGAAGGCACAAAATATATACTATCAAGAATAGAAGTTTTAGAAGGAATCTACTCCTTGTAGTTACACACTATTGCAAACAAAACTCAAATACCTCTCCCTCAAAGTACAAGCTTTTTTTCCAATTTTTCATTTCTATGAAGGGCAAAGGTTAGGGGAATGGATTTGCAGGATAAAAGGGGGTAGAAAAGAGTGAAGAAAAGTGGTAGGAAGAGGAGAGGGTGAGAGAGCAACATTGTAAGCTGGCTAGATAACTCCTTTCACCCCATCCCTGCTGACAATGTACCTATCTCTCTGATAAAAAGTTAATCAAGAAAAACACTAATTTCTATTATGTCAACCAACACTGCAATGACATCGGATTTCAAAGTAGTTAAATGAGCAATGTACAATGAGAAATGGTGTGACCTGAAATATCAATTCATTGTCAAAGACTCTGAAAAATATGGAGGTTTAAGAACATCTTCAAATTTAAAAAGAAGAAGCTTGTTTAAAAAAACCCCAGCAAGTCAAACACTGCAGACTAGGGAAAATAAATAGATGCGAGAAGGATAAATAGACAAATAAGTAAAAATTAGCATGTCATGAAAATATTAAAATGGATCAGATAAGTGGGGGAAAAAACCTGCCAAGTAGGCTAGTCTGAGATTAAGTAGTACTTTTAAAGAGAAGGCAAGGAACTTGGTATCACCCTGAAAAGAAACAGTGAGTCACTGTTTTAAGGCAGAGAAATTTAAAATGCACTGTTGATTTATTCTTTGAGAAAGCTGATCCTGGAATCATAGGCCTTACTAGATTTGAAATCAGACAGCTAAAAATGCATAGTCCAAGGCAATATAGTATAATGTAAAAAACCAATGTGTTATTCTTTTGTAAAAATATTTGAATAATTAAGTAGTTAATGGGGGAAGGGAGAAGAATTTTAATAAAGCAAAAATAGGAATATCTTTTTGTTTGGGAAACCAAAGGAAAAATTTCAAGTTCAGTTTAATTATATTATTAACTCAATTTTTCATACCAAAGTTTAGTTGCAATATATAAGAAGAAAATGTTCAAATTCAATGAATTTCTTCCCAGTTATTTTTCCAAGTCAGTGCTGAGACACTAGGAGCTGGAAGTGAGTAAACAATACAGTCAGAAACTCCAGGTTTTGTTACTAACTACATGACTTTAGACAAATGCTGGAGAACTTCTTCCTCTGGTATTTTTTTTTTCTTTCCCTATAATACCGCTTCCAAAACACTGCTGTGATAAGTAGGTAAGAAAACATATTTGAAAGTGCTCTCTAATGTAAACTGTTATTAGAAATACCTTGCAGATTCTGGGTCCAAAATCAGAGCTTCTATCGCATGAGATATCAGTAAGCAGCTCTGCTGCTGTCTGGGTTAACGTTAAGGTTACGCCTGAAAGTAGAGAAATCCACTATAGACTTTACATCATCTGAACATTAAAGAAGTCAAGGTGAGCATATTTTCAGTGAAGCATATGTTATCAATTAGAATAGTGTGGGGCTCTATTTTTTCCTTTTAAGAGCTACATGCTGTCTGAAATAGTGATCCTGAAATTCTGTATCAGGAAGGGTACTTCAGATGCTGCTAATCAGAGAAGGGGAAACCAAGCAACAGGCTCTATGTTCACAGAAACTGTTTCTTTTTTTTTTTTTTAAGATTTTATGCATTTATTTTTAGAGGGGAAGGGAGGGAGAAAGAAAGGGAGAGAAATATTGCCTCTCTTGTGCCCCTCACTAGGGACCTGGCCCACAACTCACGCACTCAGTCCACTAAGCCACACCAGCCAGGGCCGCAGAAACTGTTTTTAATCTGCCGTAGGTATAGGGGCTTCACTGATGAAAGCTGACAACAGTGGTGTGCAGCTTAGACCCCACACTGGTACTCGAGGGATCTGTGATCGGGCCTGACCCTACATGCAGATATTGAGGGGGCATGTGCATCACCATATTTTACCGTGTATAATACGCTTTCTTTGCCCACATTTTTGAGGGAAAAATAAGGATGTACATTATACATGGGTAGTACTAATTCTATATCTATATAAATGTTTTTAATTCTTTTATTTATGCTTAAGTGTTAGAAGTATAACTCTAGAAAGCAATGACAATATCTGTTATGTTCAAAAATAAATGCTAAAATTCCTTTACAATACAAATAACAAGTATCTAAATATAAATTAAAAAATGAATTAAAAAATTAAAACAGAAGATTTTTTTCTGAAAATCTGGGCCAAAACTGTGGGTACACATTATATGCAGGAGCACATTATACATGGCAAAATATGGGTAAATTCATTTTTTAGGGGAGAGGGTCCACAGCATTCATTAGGTTTTCAACCAGTAAACCAAAATGCCAAGAACTACTGATCTATAGCACCTACAACTTAAAACAAAACAAAACAATTTATCTCTTCCTTCTTCTCAAAAAGGATTTGAGGCTGCTAACAAGAAAATATGAAGACCTTAAAGAGCGCTCAGGAAATGTGATGACTAAAACAATTTAACAGATCATTGGTGAGACAAAGTAGAAAACAGTTCCCCTGTGGGAAAATGTTCTGGGTTGTCTGCTGTCGCTCAAGGGCGCACAGAGTATGCGACACTGGGAGGGGCTGGGTTCTACATGCTCTTCCTAGAGGTGAAAAAGACCACCAAGGAGTCACCGCTTTTTGAAAAGGCCTAGTTCAAGTTAAAAAGTAAAATTATACTGCTCATACTCGATTTCAAAGGGAAAATTATTAATTATAAGTTTATAGGCTTATCTGACATATAATATATATATTTTAGTAAAGTATAGCTGAGATATTTACATTAAAAAAGAAGAAGAATATTGGAACAAGTTTAGGATACAGCTCTACATTCCTTAAAGTTGCTGAATCGGCATCAAAAGATGCCTGATAAAGATCCCCATATCGGGAAGCAAGGCTTCGAAATTCTTCCATGGACTGCTTCATCTGTAAAGAAGGAAAAAGTATTCATTATGATATGTAAACATGCTACCATTATTGTATAAACACAAAAACCTAAACAGTCAAACCACACAAAATATCTAAAACATATTTAAAATTTTCATGTTCATTTCATTCATTTTTATAAACCTTGGTAAATAAAATTAACAGAGGGCACATAAAACCAAAAATGTGCACAAACTTATGGTAATTTATATCTGCTATATAGAAACAAATAAAAAAAGTTGTATTTTTAGCTCAAGCTACACTAAAATAATTAACGTAGTTATTTAAAGAAGCTGCAAGTTTTCTTTAAAATGTATGTCCTTTCTCTTTACATAAACTTGTAGCATTTAGTGAGACATCATCAATCTCTTTGTCATTCTAATAAGAGTCTATTTTTGGCAAAATAGACGAGCTAATAAGCATTTGAGGTTCAATGTCTATGAGTCAAACCACCGATTTGTAAATTACAGGATTTTTTACGTCACAAGTAACTTCAAAAACCTCTGAAGTGTCAATAAAAACTGCACTGAAAATAAAGTTGAGACGTGCCTGATTAGAGATGCGGCCACACCTCTGGAGGTCACTCCCCAAGGTCATGGCAATTGTGGTGGCGATCGCGGGTGGGGGGCTCGTCTTCAGACTGTTACAGGTACAGATCAGTTGAGAGAAGGCTTGTAGAAGGTCAATCCTGAGTTTCACAAATTCACACTGAAAACTTAAAGGATTCAGTGGTGTACTGGCAGCCTGGAAAACAAGAGATATACTTAAGATAAAATAAACACAGCAGCAAGATGGTGCAGTACAAAAACAAGTTTTAAAGGCAGTAATAATATCTCATTTCCTAACTGGATATTGTTTTATTTTTCAGATACCCTACATAAAAATATGTAAATACATATCTATTCAATACATAATAAAGACAAAAAACAAATTAAAAATCCACCGTTGTAGGCAGAACGCTAAAATGGTCCCTGAGTCACATCCCTCTGGTGTCCACCCTTGTGCGATCTCCCTGCTTGGAGTGTGGACGGAACCTGCAACTTGCTTCTATGTCATGAAGAACGGCAAAGGTAATGAATTTTGAGAATGTGATTTAGGTCCTTAATGAGTTAAATTTATATTTACCAAAAGGGAGATTATTTGGGTGGATTTCTCCTAATCTGGTGAGCCCATTATATAAAGAGTGTCTTGAAGGTGATCAATTCTCTTGTTGGCCTTAAAGCTCCCCCAAGTTCTACAGCTGCGAGGAAATAAATTCTACCAATAACTACATCAATTTAAGGACGGTAAGCCTCCTTGTGCCGCATTAAAACTGGCCCTGGCTGACGCCTTCACTGTAACCTGGTGACAGCGCTGACAGAGGACCAAGAGAGGCCGTATCTGGACTTCTGACTTGTGGAAGCTGAAATGCTAAATGGGTGCTGCTTTAGCTACTGACTCTGTGCTAATCTGTCACCTAGCACAGAGCATGAACACAAACACCTTTCACAATTTTTATTCCTAAGCAGCAAGGTAAGTGCATCATTAATCCCTGTGTTGGAAGTCAGACATCCAACATGGCTACAGGGCCCCCATAAGCACAGAATTTTGAACTTCTTCGTGTTCAGCTTGGTCGAAGCAGGTAAAAGCCTCAGCAAGCCTCATCGCCGAACAATCTCAGGTTAGCCCACTCACATGTCAGGGAGGACAAGGGGCAGCCCATGCTCACATGCTCTCGGTTAAAAAGACAGAAAGCCAGTTTCCGATCCACACTTGCCAAATGAACGGATTAAAAATAAAACCTTAAAAAAATAAATAAACCCTGATGGTATATAGTACAGTCAGAGATGTGGGGAGTGCTAAATGATTCTAAGGACCGTACTGCCTTCCCCTCTAGACTATTCACAAATGGAGAATCATTTCCTGATTTATTCATTTGTTTTCAGCTCACAAGCAGCACGTGCTTCCAGTCAGCTGAATAAAAGAACTCCGTTCCAGAGGGAGACGATGTGAGGCCCGAAAACGTGCCTCGGGTCACAATGTGTTAACAGCGAAGTGGAGACTAAGACAAGGGCCTTCTGTCTGTCTCCTACGTCAGACGTCAGTCCTTAATTACTATGAAAACCTCATTAAATACACTCACCATGCAAACCTTATGAAATACTCAATAGAGTTTTTCATATTAATTTTTACCTGCCTCAGAGTTTTGTGGGTCTGTTTCAGTCTTTAGCATTTACTGTACTGAATGATTAATAATTTTCTGTTCCACATAAACCAGAAAATGAAATAATTCTACTGATTACAACCAATAATTGTAACTTTTATTTTCTGAGGCATTTATTAGCCTGATATAGGCAACAAAAATCTTTTCCTAGAATAATCAAGAGGAAAATAATCATAGTAATCAATGCTACTTTTTAAAACAGAGAGGAGCTTCTATTTTAAAATAGCAATCAATCCTAACCAGAAAAATCGTCTTCAAAAGATATGTACCCACAATAGTCTGAATATTCTGTCTCTTTTGTGACATTGGTTTATTCTTTGTTCTATTTTGAAGCATTTCTTTTAGGATGGGCCACCATTAAAAATATTTTCGATTATGTGATAAATGTACATAAACAGTTACCAAAAAGTTTTATGGCCCCATCTAAATATACACAACTTTAAAAATTGTATAATAATATTTTTTAAATGCTTAATGTTGATTATATAAACTTTTTACTCTTAAGAGGAAAAAAGTCTTTGCATTAATACAGGAAATGCTCATTTCAGGGAACAGGTTCTTTTTCAGGAATATAACTGATTTCAAGAAAACAAGAAACGTTCAGTGTCTGCCTTCTCCGCAGCCCCTTCACTTTCCTGGCAGAGAAAATGAAAACTGTAGCTGGCTAACTATTAATTCGGCACAGGAAGATACAGAGGGGGACACTAGCATCCTTGATAATTTCTTCTTTACCCACAAAGCAAGCAACTTTAGTTTCTCAGTGAGTAGCTGTGAGGTATGAGATGGGTGGGGATTTATGTCGATGGTGCTAGTGGCCCAAGTTGGGTCTTACTAATAGGATTCTGGAAGGTGAGGATCCTATTTCCATTTATCCCTTCTGCACAGATTCAGCAATCCTCTCCACATGTGATTCTTAGTATTTGAGAAAAACAACATAATAAACTCTCATCAGTCTACAAATGTTAAGAGGTAGGGGAGGGGTTAAGAATCTACTTCCATGTCCTATTTATTACTTTACTATTGCCGTATATATGTATACCAGCAGATGTTTCAAGGTGGTTAAAACAGATAATAAAAGAGATGGGAGACCACTCTCACTCAAGTCATCATCACCAAAGGAGAATTCAAAGGACTTACTGTTAAGGACGCAATCCCTTTGTGGTAGAATTTTAAAGACTCAGCAATGCAAGAAAGTGCTGAACTGTAATTCTCTTCTTGCAACCCAGTGAAACACTGTTCTGCATGTGAAAACTCCTTCAAACTATTCAGCCAGAAGTAGAAATGTTCTGAGGCAACCTGAGTCAGCAAACTCTGATAGAGCTCTCTGGCCATGTCATGGTTACCCTAAAAAAAATCATGGCATATAATGAAGTTCTTACACTTGAATTAGGAACAAAAAGACAAACCCAAATCTTAGACAAGCTATAACAATCATTTCTCGTATTATGCAATTCTTTGAGATTCAGTCTAAATATCTTATCAGTATGTTATACTTAGCTGCTTTTATATAACCTAATGCCTGCAATTCTTTACTAAAACACTTCCAAAGAGAAAATAAATGGAATTAACTACAACCTGGGTCTAGAGTTTTAGTTCAAAATACAGAAAATATAAATGCTTACTGTATGTCATTGGGTATGAGCTATTGAGTGAGGTAGGGGGAAACTCCAGTAAGTTCCATTAAGTGACTATCAAGAAGAATACTGTGCCTGCCTCTGGGGGGCAGGGGAGTTGGGGGGGCATGGGGCCATTTCATGCCTGGGGACCAGGGATGCTCAGTGCCCTGCAATGCTGGGAAGCTTGGGACATTTGGGTATAATACGGAAGTGGCCGGTCAGCAGTGGTCCTCCTCCCATTTGAGAAACAATGAAAACATGTGCTTCACTCCCCTACAATAAGGACCCTCACCCTCTAGACCCCCACCAGTCCAGGCCTGTTAGGAACCGGGTCACACAGCAGAAGGTGGGCTTGAATGTAATGCTCTTCAATCATCCCAAAAACATCCCCCAACTCCCGGTCCCTGGGCAAACTGTCTTCCACAAAACCTCGTTAGGAATGTAATCAGGTCCTTCCTTTCATCATCTTTCAATCCATGACTGAGAAGTACTTCCATCTTTATTTTTCAGTTTTGACCAGGAGTAATAATCCCACAATCTAAGGTACATAACCTGCCATTTTCACTTAGAAGGACTCACATACCATTCTGGACGCCTGCCTGGCAACTCGGTACGCAGTCCACCCATTGGAGACACTCTCGAGCTGCTGCTTGATGACGGCCTTCACTTCAGCAGACAGCGCTTTCTGACTGGCGACAAAGACCACGGTGGCCAAGCTCACCTAACATTGAGTCAGACATAAGACAGTCCTAAAAATCATGTAATGCTATTAATGACACAGATAACTTTACCCCAAAGGGGAGAAAAACTAGAGAGAGCCCACCAAAAAGGAAATTTCTTCCCCCTTGACATTAATTTTTCACTTTGAAATTATCAGGCAATTTATTCCACTATTCAGACAACTGTTTATAATTCTGATAAACATGGATAAATTATAAAATCACACAATGAAATACTACACAGCAGTGAAATGAGTGAAGTAGAGATACTTTTCAATACAGACATTTAAACAAAACAGGAAAAAACAGGCAAAATATAAAAGATTACATGCAGTTTGACAACATTTATATAAAGTTAAAATATGCAAAATAATAGTGCGTATTACTTCATACATACACTAAGGAAGTGAATGTATAGCAACATGCATGGGAATGATAAATACCAAACCCAGGACAGTGATTATTTCTAGGAGAAGGGAGGTGCACAGGGAGGTACAATTCAACTGTACTGGTAATATTTTTTCTTAAGCTAGGTGACAAGTGCAAGGGTTTTCATTGTGATATTCTTTACATTAAAAAAATTACATTTCAGAATTTAAAACTGCCTTAAAGTAGCACTAACAAAAAAGGGATAAAGAGCATTAGTTGAAAATACTGCTTTAATTTAAAAAAAAACTTGGCTATCTACTTCACAGTGTTCTGAAGTTGATATATACAAAGGTCTGTACGTATTGTGGTCATTGTATGACGTCATTCCCATGACCAGTGCCACTTGGTCCTCAGGGTAACCCTTTCCTGATAGCAAATGATGAATGGGGTAATCTTTTACAGAATACACCCAGGAGAATTAAATATAAAATAGCCTTGAGCAAGTAATTTCATTAAGCTTTTCTCAATCCCTAAATTCAGATGACCAGAACAATGTGCAGTGGCCGACTTAAGGTTTACATCTAATTTATGCCAATTTAGAAAGTGGCCTACTCTCAGCCTGGTGGAATTTTCAACTGAACATTATTATATCACTTCTGCAACTTCCGTTTCTTTATAAGCATGCACCTTTCTCAACCCCAGGACTATACTGAAACCTAAACTAGATGCTACACAGCTAGAGGTCCTGGATTGGAAAAGAGGAATCTGTGCTAATTTGTGGTCACTGTTATCATTAGGTCTTTAACTTACTATCTTCAGAAGTACAAAACAGAGTTTATTTCATCATTTATTTGCTTTGTATAAAAAAGGAAACATCCATTTTCATTTTGTTCTTTGTAATAAAACAAAAACAACAGACTGAGGGCTTTGGCTACACTAAGGTGACTGACAGGACTTAGGAAAAAAGAAGTTTTAGATCTGAACTAAATGGGACTTACTCAAAGCAGAAATGGTAAAAGGCTCATGGTCCCAATTCTACTTTGACTTCAGCGTTCCCTTGGTCTTAGATAATTACTTTAACCTGTTGTTTGCTTTGCTTTCACATCAAGTCAAACAGTCATGTTAACTTCTTAAAGTAATTCTCACTAGACCAGATCCCATTCATCCACAGCAGGTTTACCAGAAGTTCCTGTTGCTTGTCCGTGGCTGATCGCCCGATGACCTTGTAGAGCTCCACGAGGTCGCCCAGCATTCCATCACCCAGCACTGGCAGCTGCATGGCAATGGCTGCCAGGCAGTGGCACATCAGGATCCGGGCGGCATCCTGAGCACTGTGCAACTGAGTCAGCAGGGTCTCGACCACAGACTGGCTGAGATGGGGTCTGCCCTTGGCCAACTTCACCATACAATTCAGAGCAATCTGCACATTGAAAAGAAAATAGACCAGTTTTAGGGTATTAAGTAAAGCATTAAAGAAAAGCACTTTGTATAAGTTATTGGAAAAAATCTAGGAAAAGGTTTTTTTGTAGGCATAACATTTTTCTTCCTAAGAAACACAAGACATAGTGGATCTCATATTGAAATATACAAAGTGTGCTGTGTTTAAAACCAAATAACAGGTCAGGACTTGGCTACTCATTAACCACTCATTACAGTCTAGTACTATTAAAAAGTAAGAAGATGAGATGACTATCACAAGGAACAATGCTGAAGAGGCAAAATATATGCTACACTGAATGTCACCATTATATTCATTACTTCTAAGAACTGCTTCTAAAATGTGGTTTGTAAACTTACCTATGCCATCTCTCCCCGTGCTAACAAAAATAGAGATTCCTGGGTCCTGTCCATTCCAAACTTAATACACTAAGTGTGTGTGTGTGTGTGTGTGTGTGTGTGTGTGTGTGTGTGTCACTGGGAGTTTCAGTATAAGAAAGACACCCTAGGTGACTCTTACACACAACAAAGTGGAGAAGGGGCTTCTAGTTTCCTCTTATTTCTCAAGTGAAACCAAAAACCAATTGGCTTTGGAGCTCCTATTTGGGCCAGTTAACGGCATGACTCATAATCCAGGCGTCAGAACTAGAAACCCATCGTCCATCACTGTTACACAGTCAATGACTACTAACCTCATAATCTCCACTTCTGTCAGGCCTCTAACACCAACCTCTTTAGCTCCTTTTCGTTCTTTCTACTGCAACAGAAATCCCTCCCTGATCCAATCTTCTGAAAAGATGCGCTCATTAATCCATCCCTCACATGGAGTTCTCAGTGTGGTGTTAGGCAGGAAAAATGAGCTATACAGAGTCTGAAAGACCCAGAGATGAAGGTCAGGTTGCCTTTTATTAACTAGATGTCTTTGAGTACATGATTTTATCTCTGAGTCTTAATTTCCTCATGAATATAAGAGCAGGGCAAATTTCACTGAGATCAAGTAATCTTAGCATAAAGATTAAAAAATAATTATACAAGCCTTTAACAAAGCCCAGCACATAACACACACATTTAAATTACAACAAAATTACAACAAAGGTTAGAGCATGTTGCTTACTTGAAAATTTTAGTATCTCCTCACTACCTACAGAATCATGTTAATGTTCATTTTGATATCTTCCATGATTGAGCTGCAAACTCCTTCTCCAATCTCCTGTTTATCATCCAACCACCTGGGCTACTCGCCTTTCTTCCAACAGAACAGGTACATTTTTGCTTTCAAGCTTTTTCTAACAATGGTCCCTCTGGTTCAAATAATCTTTCTTCAAACACTGAAATTCTACCCCATCTTTCAAAGCTCAGCTCGTATGATATCTACTTGTTCAAGCCTTCCCTAACAACATTGGTTGGAATTAATCACTCCCAACTCTGTCCTCTCATTAGAAGTGCACTTCTGTTTGTCCTTTAGAAACTTACTGCATTTTACTTAGCACCGCAGTCCCTTACATAAAGGTCAGTACTGTCTAGATGGGGAGCTCCTTTAATACGGGAACCTTTCTTGACCATCTATGTATGCACCACTGTGGTGAGACCAGTGTTTTACTCACATCCACAATTGGAGGATAAATAATTTGGGTTTCTTTAAAACAATTTTTTTTTACATATTTTGGTTCCAAAGGGACTTGGGATAAATCACTTGCCAAACACAGGCTGCCTACTTCTTTTACCGCTTCTTGATGATCAGCTTTCATCCAACGTACCAGTATCTCTACTGTCCATCACCACGACCACATGGTCCCGCCACTGAACACGCTGTGCTCCCTCACACCACACTCCAATGTCTACCTAGCAACCTTCCACTTCCGTTAGCCCTGCTTCTCTTAATTATTAATTTTGTACTATCAAATTATATTTCATGTTTTACTCCAAAAACAGTAGTTTCATTTCACATTTAAAAATATTATGTCTCTAAGATAATTTCTATAATTAAGTGAAAATTTTTACAGTTCTTCACTTTGCTTAAAAACTAGAGCTTCTATGCTCTGGAATTTAACACAAACGTACATATACAGAGCTTGGCCGCAGTTATTTCATCGTTTTTCTGTGTGTGTGACCTCATCAGTGCTACCTCAGATTATAAACTTCGAGGACTGCAGGAGCTCTGCTTATTTAATTTTGCTTTGCATTGTCTAGGACCATTGTATGTATCTACTACAACCCAACAAATGCTGTCAACTGATCAAAAAAAGGGCACAGCTTAGGGTTTGATCGTGTCTATCTGCTGGAGCTCCAATGGTCAACAGGCCAGTGCTGAAAGTGAAGACCCAGGGGGCGTTCCTTTAAAACAAGAGTTACTAAACTGTTGCCCTCGGGCCAAATCCTGGTCTGTCTTTTTGTAAATAAAGAACACATACACACACCCTTTTTTTTACATAATGCCCAAGTCTTTGTCCTACAAAGGTAGAACTGAGAGTGTGTAGACTGCAAAAGGTAAAATATTTACTATCTGACCCTTTACAGGGAAACCCTCGATTCCTGATTTAGGTAATGAAAACAGGCATTGTATTAAAAAAAGTGATGCTTTCACCTTTAACGTGGCTTGAGCACCAGGACTATCATCTTGACTACAAAGTACCAGAAGGGATTCCAGGCCGAAAACAGCATCTTGCTCCAGTGCCAAAAGGTCTAGAGGAAAAACACTAAGTTTTATAGTGGTTCAGCAGAGAAGATTAAACACACACACACACACACACACACAGATATACACACATGAGAAAAAACATTATGGAGTTTAAGATACAGGAAACACCTCAATGAGCAAAGCTAACTTTCCTAAAAAAGTATGTCTGGCCTTATTTCTGAAATGCAAAAGCTATCTTCAGACTTCTGTATATCTATTATTTATTAAAGATTATAAAAATATACAGATTAAATTAAGAGCTAAAGCCACAAAGATTTAAATAAAGCATAACAGAAATACTGTCAGCTGATTACCTGAGGAAAATACTAGGAACAGCAAACCACATAGTGTGTGTTAATCTTTCTTTTTATTTTATTTTTTAAAAGACTTTATTTATTCTTAGAGAGAGGGGAAGGGAAGGAGAAAGAGAGGGAGAGAAACATCTATGTGTGAGATACACTGATTGGTTGCCTCTCACATGTCCCCAACTGGGGACCTGGCCCACAACCCAGGCATGTGCCCTAAGAGTGCCTAAGAAACTGGCAATCTTTTGGTTCACAGACTGGCATTCAATCCACTGAGCCTCACCAGCCAGAGCTGTGTTAATCTTTCTAATAAGACATAAATTATGCAGGTACGTTTTCACCTAGAATGTTACAATTTTCAGCTTCTAATGAAAGCTGAGCCACTTTTAAGAAGTAATGAGGCCCCCACATATCACATTAATGTTGTTCAGTCGAACCATAAATGACAAATCCCTTAGATGTCTCATGCAATAGCAGTTTTTCAGCAATTTTCACTACCTTAGGGCTAAAATTTCTCTAGAGGTTCTAGAAAGTTCTACATATATTAGCTAAGTGTATTTAGTTTAATATATGTCAGCTCTGAGAACATAAAGCAGTTTTCTATGTCACATAATAGAAAACACTCATTACAATGCCAAAATAAACCAGGTTTAGGTATTCCAATCAGAATCAATATACAACTTAGAGAAATGTCTTCTGAGTTAGTGTAGGGGCTTGGAAAACAGTGTAAAGGCTGGTAGTGAAGGCCAGGGTGTTAATAACAAAATAAGTACCAGGAACAAGCAGTGCTGAAGGCTAGGAGAGATGAGGGACAACTAAGCTTATGATTCTTAATAAAAAATAAACAGTGAAACAAATGGAACAATGAAAATGCATTTCCTGTTTTTGAACACTAGCATGAACTTCTCCAAGCCTTTTGGCAAAAGGTGTTAGGAATTCAATAAAATACATGTATTATTTTCTGTGCATGTCTCTCTTAATTACACAAATCAGTTTAATGCTCTAGATACCTAGAGATAAATTCTATAAAAATTTAATTCACATTGTTCTATTAATTCACTTGCCCCTGGATGAAATTATTTGTTAGTTAAACCCCCTGATAATTTAAGATTTTCTTTTCCTAAATTTTCCAGGTTTTTGTACAAGGGAACCAATGGCCTTACACCAAGGGTAACTAACCATAGGCAGTTCCTATCCACAGCACGATGTACGCAGAGATAAACAGCAAGAAGGAATGAGAAACGTTCCATAAAATCTTTCAATCCCACAATCCCAATCCCAAGGTCCTTGAACTTTAAACAATCTTTCAAAGGAGAGAACATGCTCTAGGAACACTTCCAAAGGAGGCAACTAGATCAAAGCACATCAGCTAAAAATAGTAAGGGATTAAAAAACCAAACACACAGAAATCTGCCCAAATGCCAATCCAAAAGTTTCTATCTACATAGTATCAGTCCTGGTCAAACTTACCTTTTTCTTGACAGGAGACGGTTATATTAGTCAGGACTCTGACTCCATGAGCTGCGATGCCCCTGTTATTGTGGTAACAGCATTCTTGGGCTAATCTGACTAAATCGGAGGATCTGGGCGAAGAACCCACATTTCCTAAACAAGCAGAGAAAAACAGTGCAGGTTATAATTCATTTATATAGTTCAAAAGCTTTTCAGCTTACTGGTTCATTTTCTCACTTTCAAGAGAAAACCTCCAATAATAAACTTCAACAAAATTTTCTACCTCTACATGGTTCCTCATTGATATATTATCACCATTTCTCTTTCTCCTGTCAAGGTACTTAGAATAGATATGTGCCAATAACTGTGTAACGATTAGAATCTAAAATCAATGTAAGACATCACCACATAAATATTTAAAACGCTAAGGAACAGTGCGGACACCACAACTACAGACTGCATTCCGGGAGTGTTAATGGGATGTCACTACAGGCTTCTTGTCAGACAACGCCTTACTTTCAGGAGAGGGATAAAGGAGAAACAATGTAGGTTTGCTTTTCCCACCTCAACTGCTGCACCTGGCTACCCCTCCAAAGGTTTACATAGTATTTATGACTTGAGAGGTGGAGTGGACTTGAGGATCATCCGGTTCAACTTTCACAGAAGAAATCAAAGCCCAAGGATTTTAACTGTTTTGCCACCAAAGTAATACCCTTGTGCTTTACACCCAAGTTCTACACTACGGATTGCAGCAACTTTTTAAACTCACAACTGCAATTCTATAACTTAAGGTTTATGTTATGAGTGCTTTTCTTTATAGTAGAGAAGCTCTCATTTATAAAATGAGCTTCAAGAAGAATTAGGAGATTAAAGCTTAGTTAACTCCTAGCAGAGTCTCTCATTATTGTCTTCTTTTCCCCTCCTTATTTTTCCATCCTATCAACTTTAAACTTGTCTCTCATATCAAGGGTGACCATATTTTCTGAGGCTGAAGGGGGCACATACTACTAATTATAATAGGCATAAACCAGGACTCTCTTAGGCAGTGTGGGACACATGGTAATCTCACTGACTTCTCAAAAGTACTCATTTAAGTAAAGCCTCAGTATTTTCAAAATAAGCAAAATATCAGAAATGCAAAACTATGAGTTCTTTTTTTAAAAAAAACTATGGAAACTTCCTCCATTCTTTTTCTTGTGCATGTGATATGGAAAATGCAGACTCATTTATACATTTACCCCCCCTTCCCTGTCAAGACTCATAATACAAAACTTGGGCGAAAAAAAAAAAAAAACCCAGAAAAATCCAAACAAAAAACAAAAATCATCCCAAATTCCACAAACCAGCATGATCTTACTGTTAACTGTTACCTTTCTGGAGTATTTCTTTTCAATTTTCCCATTATGAAAGCCAATACAATTTAAAAATCCATACATAATTAGGATACTGGACAACATCCTGTTTTTAAAATATTTATTTATGAGCCTTTCTCTACGTTAACTATTTTAGGGATAAAATTACTATTTTTAATTTTATTTATTTAGAAATGATTTTCTAAGATAAAATCACATGGTTCAGAAGGTTTAACAAATAGAAGGTAAAAAGTGAGTGAACGGAACGTCCCCCCCATGCCATATGTTCTTTTAAATAAGTTGCATTGATTTTTATTGCAGTTATGTATCACAATTGCTTTAATGGTTCCCTGCTGACAGGCCTTCTTATGCTACTACATCCCCTACTGACGGACGATGCCTTGCTGTTTCATACAGTGATGCTACGAATAACCCTGCACATGCCATTTATCAAACGTGTGAACGCATTAGTAGGGTAAATTTCTAAAAGTGAAATTCTGGGTGCGCATGTACAATTTTGATGAGTATTTCCGAACTGCCTCCACAGTGGTTTAGTCACTCACATCCCCACTAGCAGTGAATGAGTAGCTGCTCACCTGTGTCCCTGTCCACACAGCTTGTGGTCAGACTTCTGACTGTGCCAATCCCAACAACGGGCAAAGTGTTCCAGTGATGTTTTCATTTGCATTTTTCTTAGATATATGTGATACTGAACACCTTACATGCTTAAAAGCCACTTGCTAGTGATAATTTAAACACTAAATTTAAGTTTCTTTTATAAACTATCCTGGCTATAGAGAAAAAAACTCATCAATGAAAATAAACATTTACTATTATTTGTGGAAATAATCTAACTTTGGAAAAATCCTTTACTTTTGTTTCATGTGAATATTGCCTAGTCTGGTTATTTAAGCCTTTTGTTTAATTCCATATATGACCTACAATTTAACAATTAATACTCTGTCTGCAGCTCTTTCAAAGTGTGATGTCAGTCAAGAATATTAACTGCCAGCTAAGAAACTGAGACTGGCTAATTTGTGCAGAAAAGAATTTATTGAAAGCACACTGAGTATGTGATAGATTGTTGGGAAACTCTTGATAATCTTTCCCATCCCTTGTAGGTTTGCCCCATTGCAAGGTAATTTTCTAATTCCTCATATCAAGAGGGGTTTATTTCCCCACCTATCAGGGTTTGATCATGTGACCTGCTTTGGCCAATAAGACATTAAAAAACATGTGCAAGCAAAAACCTATCAAAGTGCTTGTATGTGTGCTCATGGTTTGCCTTCTTTTGGCTGCTGCTGGAACTCTGAGAACATGCTATAAACGAGCCCAAGCTAGCTTGCTAAGAGTCACCTTGAGGAAAACCATGGTGCCTCAGCTGAAAGCTATTCAACCTCTGCTGAATGGGGCCATCATGGACCACTCGGTCTGATCAAGGCTCCAGATGACTGCAGTCTTATGAGTGAGCCAAAGTGAGACCAGCAGAACTGCCCAGTGAAGGCCAGTGAAAATTACTGACTTGCAGAATCAGAGCCAATAAAATGGTCATGGTTTTAAGCCACTATGTTTTGAAGTGATCTGTTATATAGCAATAGATGACTGATACAGAGTACCTCACAGAATTACTGGAAAGGCTGGAAAATCAGCTTGGAAAAAAGGCAAGGCCAGAGTCCAAGATCACAGCCCAAAGCATGCACAGAATTAGTCCAGTGAAGATATTAGTGCCACGGTTACTGACATCTTGATGTCACAGCTCACAGTGCTGGCAAAGGTACAAGACCCAGCCAACAACCACTGCTATAGTGTACCGGAAACTGGAGGTTGCTGCGGTCATTGTTTTATCAGAAAAGGGATTCTCCCACATCACTCTTCCTTGTTCCTAGTTTCCAATGCAGTCTGTAGTATGGAAATGATTTAAGTAAAATCCGGCCACATGTGCACCCTAGGTGGCAGGGAGGCTTGGCAATAGAGTATCAGGTCCTTTCAGCCTCCTCTCCGGACTTACAAGTCAGGGAATTCTCTTTACCCAATAAGTTCATAAGCTGTGAAACCATAAAAAGGACTAATGCACAGTATAGTTCTTTAATTAATCCAAATCAAATTAACTGACTACAAAAAAACAATAAAGATTCCATAACATTTGCATTAAAATAAAACAAAAAAAATTTAGCTTGAAGTCTATTAAGTAAGTAAACTCTTCACTAAGCATTAACGAAAGCATCATGGAGTTAATTCATCTTGAATTAGGCAATCAGTAAAGCATTACTGAACTGCGGTAAAGTTTTATTTTAACCATTTTCCAGAGCGATGTGTACCTAAAAGGTAGCATGACATTTGCTTTTAAAATTCACCATCACTTGGCCTTTGAAATGTACTTAAATTTAAAGGGCACTTCAAGTTATAGCCATAGAAAGGCAAACCAGCTATTTTAAGCATCCTCAAAAATATTGTTGCACCCACATATAATTAGAAAAAGAACAAATATAGAAAAATAATATGCTTTAGTTAAGATCAAGGATTCAAGATTGTATTACCATAGGCATTAGTCAAGAAGTAATTTTCAAATAAATCATTAGCATGTAACAGATTCTAAAGCTGCAGAGGAAGCAACCTGAAAATCCACATGAATTAAGGGATCAGCACCTCATTCACGTGCCATCCCCCTTCCCTCCTTACCCGAAGCTATGCTGAAATAATGTTTGACAGCGATGGTCCCTGAGAGCGTGGAAAGGACAGACAGCATCCCCAATTTTAAGCTGTCGTAAGGAGTCTGGAGGGCACATTCACAGAGTGCCTGAAATGCAGAAAGAGAGGAACATAAAACCTAAAGCATCACTATACTTTTAAAGTTATACTCATTTTACATTTTCTAGCTTTTAAAAAATATATGTATTAATGTCTTTTTTCCATGATAAAAAAACTAGTCAAACTGCCACAGCCAAGAGGCCTAAAGAGACATGTTAGCTAAATATAAGACAGTATCCTCCATGGGGTCGTGGAGCAGAAACAGGACATTGGGCTGAAACTAAAGAAATCTGAACCAAGTATCAACCTTGGTTAACAGCACTAACATATCAGTGTCGGTCAGCTGTGATGAGTGTACCACATTAGTGTCAAACATCAGTAACAGGAGGGACTGGGCACGGCACGTGCAAATCCTCTGTACCGTCTTCTCCGTTTTTCTGTAAAGCTGCACCTACTCTAAGAAATAAAGACTTTAAAAAAGTCATCACGTGTACTATTTAGTCTTCACAAGCAGAACTTCCACCATATTTTGCTTACCTAAGTGATATGAATTATACGTTCATATACATAGATTTTATTTTTTAAAATGTTTTATTTTTTAGAGAGAGGGGAAGGGAGAAAGAGAGGGGAAGAAACATGGAGTGTGAGAGGAACATCGATTGGCTGCCGCTTACCCCTCGCCCCACCCGCCTCCAACCAGGAACCGGGCCTGCAACCCAGGCAAGCGCCTTGTGGGAATCAAACTGGTGACCTTCCAGTTTGCAGAGGGATGCCCAACCCACTGAGCTATACCAGTCAGGACCAAATAAGTATATTTAAAAAAAATAGTAGAGTGTGGTATTCCATCTAGTTTATATGGAGTGATCACCTATCCTCTCCCATTTCAGGTCATTTACTCCTCACTGAGGTGGTCTGAAGTATTACCAAAACAAGATGCCAGGGGTTCTCTCAATGCAGTGAGCTCTGCATACACGCTCCCAATACAGGGCTGCCTCATTCCGTACATGTACTCTTACAACTCTGACAAGACTGCATGTAACATAAATGGTCCAAAAACTGCCCTGTTAAATTGAATTAAGTCCAGTTCTCCCACAAACATTCAGAAAATGAGCAATGACTAGGGGAAACATTAAAAATAAAATTCCAGAAAGGTTAAATTAAACAACAAATTTTACCCAAATGAAAACATTGACAAAATTTGGGGGAAAGGAGAGGTTAGATAATCTGCTTTTAAAGATTATATAGAAAAAAATCCAAAAAGATTCTGACAAAGTATAAAGGGGGGCCTAAAGAACAAGCCCTACTAAATACTAAAATATAAAATAAATCCACAGAAATCACGAACATCTTTTTCCTACTCAAGAATACAGAAACCAATGAAAGAGAACTGGCCCCAGAAATAGATTCAAATACACACTAGAACTTCATGTATGACGATGGCTTTTCGGATCAAAGGGACTGTTCAATAAACAGTTCCGGGAGAAGTGGCTGGTCATCTTGCTTGTTAAACAAAACTAGACCTTTGTTTCTTTTTTATGGCAAATTAAAAAAAGAAAGAAACTACAACAATCATAGATATTATACAAATGGCTTTTAAATATATTAAACCTCACTCATAATTTGAAAAATTTAAGAGTTGCTTTTCACCAGTCAGAATGGCCAAGATTAAAGTTTAATAATACACAGCGCTGAATACAGTATAGGAAACGGGCATGGTCACACCCTGTTGATAGACAGGTAAGATGGTATAACCTCATGGTGGGTAACTGGCATTAAATATCAAAATTTTCAATGCATATGTCATTAGACCACCAAATTCTTATTTTTTTTACATGCCCCCACCGGGCAATCACCACACTATTGTCCACGTCCATGAATTTTTTCTCTCTTTTTCTTTTTTGTCCAATCCCTCCAACCCCCACCCGCCGCTGTCAACCTGTTCTCTATGAGTCTGTCTCTATTTTGCTTGTTAGTTCATTAGATTTCACACATGAGTGAAAGCATATGGTACTTGTCTTTCTCTGACTGGCTTATTTCACTCAGCACAATGTTCTCCAGGTCCATCCATGCTGCCACAGAGAGTAATATTTCCATTTTTGTTTTTTACAGCCGAGTACTATTCCACTGTGTAAATGTCCCATAGTTGTTTCATCCACTCATCCACTGATGGACACCTGGGCTACTTAATAACGCTGCGCAACGTTGTGCAACTTTTCATGTCTATTGGCCATCTGCATGTCCTGCTTGGAGAAGTGTCTACTCAGGTCCTTTATCCATTTTTTAATTGAACTGTTTGTTTTTTGGTGTTGAGTTTAATAAATTCTTCATAAATTGTGGGTATTAACCCCTTATCAGATGTATCATTGGCAAATATGTTCTCCCATTCACTGGGGTTTCTTTTCATTTTGTTGACAGTTTCCTTCGCTAATGCAAAAACCTTTTTAGTTTGATGTAGTCCCATTTGTTTATTTTTTCTTTTGTTTCCCTTGCAGGAGAAGATAAATCAGAGAAAATATTGATACAAGAAATGTCCAAGATTTTACTGCCTGTTTTCTTCTACGATTTTTATGGTTTTGAGTCAGTTAGGTCTTTAATCCATTTGAGTTTATTCTTGTGTATGATGTAAGAAGGTCCCAAATTGTTCTTTTAGAAATATATGTTCATAAAGGTGATTTTTTTAACAGGCTAATCAATATAGCAGTAAACAATAACAGTAAAAGTACTGGAAACTAGTCTAATGTCCTCACAGTGGGGAACTGGGAATATAAAGGGAGCACCACACAGCTGGTAAAATAATGCAGAACTACCTGCTTATATGAGAAGTTCCCCTAAGACAGGGTGTCAAAATCATTTTTGCTGGGGGCCACATCAGCCTCACGGCTGCCTTCAAAGAGCCAAAATAATTTTAGGACTGTAGAAATGTAACTACTCCTTAAGAGTTAAGGAGTTAAAATTACATTTGGCCTTTTGAAGGCAACTTTGAGGCTGATGTGGCACCAGGTGAAAATGAGTTTGACACCCCTGCCCTAAGATGTACTTGTTCAGGGATAAAAGGTTCAGAACATGCATATTGTATATTTTCATTTGTACAGAAAATAGAGGAGAAATATACATGCTTGCAAAGGGATGAAAAATTCAGGAAGGACCTGAGAAGGGATGGAACACAGACTTATATTTCACTCACTATATACCTCTGAACCCTGTGAATTCTTCATCATGTGCACACATACTTTTTCAGTTAAAAGAAAAACCTAGTTAATAACAATGACAAAAGCAGCAGTAAAATATTATCATGGAAGAAATGGAAATGAATCTGAAAGATAGAGTAGTTTCCTGGTAATGGAAGGAAACACAGTCCAGGTAAATGCAAATAAGAACTGTGGCAATTAGGAATATGGAGTGTTCACTGGTGGCCTAAGAGGAGGTGCATCCAAAAGGGATGGAGAATAAGAGAGAATGCTGACTGGGGAAGATCAGGCTAGATTATAGAGGGTTTTGAAAGTTAGGGAGAGATTTGAACCCGATGAGAAAAGAAACAGGAAGCCACTGGAGAGGAATCATGTCATCTGAAGTACTAGGGGAGACTATTCTGGCAATGGTAAACAGAACAAGTTAACAAAAGGAGTTGAGAGTTAAGGACCAACCTGTTGTTTATGGCAATAATTCAGGCAGGTGGTAATGGTGGCCTGAACTAGAGCCTGGTGGTAGAAATGGAAAACAGAGAAGGACTATGAGATACATTTGGAAAGAGATTATACAGGGTGGGCCAAAAACAGGTTCACAGTTGCTGGTATGGAAAATAATGCAATAATAAGTAATAGTAGAAGAATAAACTCCTGTGAACTCACAACTATAAACCTACTTTTGCCCCACCCTGTATATGATGAAATGAACAAGACGGATTCCATGAGTTTTTTGACCAGAAAATGCTGATTCCATTTATAAAGATTAAATAGTTATGGGGATAAGTTAATTTTAGAAGGACAGAAATTAGGAAGACTAGGAAATCTAAGAAGAAATATCCACTCAGCATTTGGAATTGGAGGTGTAGATTTTTTCACTGAAAGACATGCATTTGAATTTTGGCTCTGCCACTTACCATCTCTGTGATCTGAGCCAATTACTGAAACCTTGAGTCTCAACTTCTTTGTAAAATGGAGGTAAAGATTTATACAGAATTGTTTTCATATAAAACATCTCTGGGAAAGTATACAAGAAATCAGACATTGGTTGCAACTGGGCAAAGGAGATAGATTAGTGGATAGTAGAACAGTTAATGGGAAATATTTTACTCTATATTCTTTTGTAGCTTTTGAATTTTGACACGTGAATGTACTGGCATTAGAAGAAATGAATTAAAATTTAAAATATAAGGGTCATATCTGTTATCTGTAAGACTAAACAGCTTGAGAGTCAACGAATTCTGCAATCCCTACTAGCTGCTGTGCTGGAGATCAGTTCAGAAGCTCAGTACGAGAACTAGACTGTAGAAGAAGGCACACACTTCTGCTAAGGGAAGCTACCAGAATGGCAGAAAGGAAATGGAAGAAAGCACCTGGGGTCAAACTCTGAGGAAAAGGGGCAGTGAAGAACACAGAGAAGGTATAGTTTAGAGAATGGAAAGAAGAGTGAGGACAATTAAGTGCCAAAGAAACCAAAGGAGTACCTTAACGGTGTCAAATGCATTAGAGAGGACAGATAACACAAGCAGAAAAGGCCTTTGGATTTAGCATCAAGTGCCTTTTAAGTGCCTAAGTAAAGTGACAGGGAAGCAGATGGAAAGCAAGTGTATTACAGAAAATAGGGGACAAGGAAATAAAAGCAGACACAGCTGCTGTTTTTGAAGTTCAAAAGAAAGCATTTTTTCAAAAGTAACTGTGATTAGGTAATTGTTAGTTTTTATTTATTTAAATACTAGGCTATTTCCATTTAACCACTTTTTATTGCCTAAACAGTCCTGCCTGTACTGTTAAGTAGTTTGTGCTTAGGAATAGTATTCTCAACCAAAGAGCCCCAGAGGTTAAGGACTATGTCCTGTGTTTACATGTATTCAAAATTATGTCTTCTAGAGTGCTCTGTGTATAACAGACATTTAACCTTTTGGTATAACCAAGAAGGAAGTGAGACATTTTATATATGATAATGATATTAATAATCTTAAAGAAGCAAGAATTTTACCATCTGAAAAACTGAACAGAAAATTTATTATAAAATTATTTATAATGTTATCTTCTAATTTCTGTCACCTATCACAGTACTGAGTACCTAAAATGCTCTCAGTAAATATGTGCTCATTTAAAGGTTCATTAATTCAAGTTAGCAAGCTTAACAGAGCACATCACAAAGTTCCCCAGGGATGGCACATCAATCATATTTCCATAATGAAATCTGGTTCAAGTTCCTGTTTCAAGGATATTACCTATTACCAATTGTTCTTACCAGAACCATTTTTCCTACGCGCAAAAAGGAAATAATAACCCTTAATCTCACTCTTCAAACAGAGCCCCCTCTCCCACACAGCACTGTCTTCCTCACTGACTATTAAGCCTCAATTTCTTCATGCTGGTTTAACTCACTGCTCAAACGAGGTGTGTCCTGAATTACTGTTTTCTGGGTCAGTTCCTAAACAGGGGCTTCTCTACTCCAGAATGGAACTGACCACCAGGGATGTGTTCCAGAAAAGACTGGCAAAAAGTTTATAATCTTTAAAGTAAAGAAAATGCTATGCTTAAAAGTACTCAGTGTCTGAGATATAACACCTCTAAATTTTCGTACTAACTACAAAGAAAAAGGTTATTAAAGGAACTCTCAGGCTTAACTTGTCATCCCTCCTGACATCAGGTAAAGTACAAATCCAACCTGGCAGGAGAGATAATGCCAAAAACAAAATTATGTCTTTGAGAATGTCTAGACTTGGTAACAGAAAAGTTGCATAAATCAAATCTCCTTTTCAGATAACACTGTAAGAATAGTGTAAACTATAATACAGATTAACACCAACTAAAATGGATATTTATCTTAGTAAGGCATAAATAAAATCCAAAGAAAGTATAAATATATGGTAAATATTTGTGTTCCTAAAAATTAACTGGTTTTGATGACTTTAATAATAATACCCTTTACTTGGGCCCTTCATTCCATTGGGTTTCTAAAATATTCAGAATGAAAGAAAGGATTTCCTAAAAAAAAAAAGAAAGCATTTCCTTTAAACCTGTTCCACTTGATGCCACATAGAATTATATTACTTACCAACACACCAGTAAAAGTAACAACAAAATGGACACAATTTGCATTTAAAATACCAAAACTCCCAAAATCAATCAGCAGTGATAAGACCCACTGAGAGGAAGGAAAGAAAGAAGAGAGTAAAGAGAGAGGAGGAAGCCTTAGAAGAAGAATTATCCTTGGTAATTGAGAGTAAAATTCAAACTTAAAATCAACAAACTATTACCTTATAAAGTAAATCATTAGAAATTTTTGCTTCTGCTCTACATCATTGTTTTAAAAAATATAACTAGGTTTTGAAAAAACAATTGCTTGACCATATCCAATTAGTGAAAATCAATATGCTCAGGTTTTAGGCACAGTGGGAAAAAATTCTTTGTGGGAAAGATAAACATTTAAAAGTACATATTTTAAACAAAAAGCAGTTAATATTTAATTAATAATCTATCAACTTTTGATATGACAAGAACCACGTAATTGGAAATGCTCTCAGAATATTATCCCTAGAAAAAGTTCTACATTCAGATGGATTTATGGCACTTTTTAAAGCTATACCTTCAAGAGGTAGAAAGTTTCTATGTCATAGCTCTTAATCACTCCTGAATTCAGAAAGATCCCAATTCATTTTTAGAGAGCATAATGCCAACCCTATAATCTGTCAAAGTATACAAAAAGGAAAACAACAGAATAATCCTACCATTAATATTGTTTCTTAGAGCTACTCTAATACAAGTATTTTATGTATATGCCAGACACTATACACAGGGGTGGACTAAAGGAGGTTTTTGTATCGGAAACAGACATGCAGGTTATGATTATTACCATCGCTTTACTGACTCAAAAGAAAGTCACAACAGCACAGGAGCCCCACTTCTGCCCACCCCATGCACTGCTTCACTCCACTGTCTGGCACTCCTCTAATCCCCGACTTTATTTGCATTTGTATTTGCCTTCAAATCTCTGGCTTTGCATCCTCCATTCTCACCCACACCTTATGATCATGCTTCCATATGTGGCCTTCCCCTTCTCCAGCTGCCTTCTATTTTCGCCGGCATCTTTTCCGAGAACCCTGCTTTCTCACGAGGTGCCCAAAGTAGAACAGCCTCAGTTCTGTCGTCTTTGCCTCTAGCTGTGCTGCAGGCTTCACTTGCTTCAGGACCCACCTGCTTACCTTCCTGGAGGTCCAGGGTGTCTGTGGAAGTCTCCCTCTAACACCACACAGTGTGGGGCAAAAGTAGGTTTACAGTTGTTTGCATGCAAAACACAATAATCCGTCAATAACAATACAAGAATAAACTCTGTGTTTTGCATGCTCACAACTATAACCCTACTTTTGCCCCACCCTGTATTTCAAAAAAATCCATTTTGTCCCTATTGGCTTTCTGATAATGCTTGTGATGAACTGATGACTCTTACAACTTCTCGATCTTCCATAACTAAGGGAGATCTGTTCACTAAACTCCAGACTCACATGTCCGTGGCACCTCCACTTGGATGTGTGACACTGTGAACTGTGAGCTCAGAACTGAACTCCTTCCTGATCTTCTCCTGAAGAAGCCTCCCAGCGTTTTACCCATAACCAAAGAAGTTTTTTGAAGCCCAAAACCTCAGAGTCATCCTTTTTTCCTCCTCTACATATGTCTCCCAGTAAATCAGTCAGCTTTGCCTTTAAAATAGAGTCCAGCAGAAGTAAGGCTTGCTTGAGTGTGGCTGGTAGGGTACATCACTGACTCAAATGGACAGCAATTTGAACATTTCACCTAAAATGTCATATGGTGTGCTTCAGTGTGATATTGTTATGTGACAGAATTACATGTTTATGATTCTGTAATAAAAAAAGCAGTGTTATTTGTGCCAGACATAGAATATTACCACTTCTCGCTGACAACCTACAATACCCATGGTTCAGGTAGCCATACTATTTTCTAACTGGCTTATTTATAATCATCTCCTCAATGTTCTGCTTCTGCCCTTGTGCCCCCTACAATGTAGTCTCAACATAGCTAGGCCAGAGTCTTTTATAACTCAAGTCAGATAATATCCCCTGCCCCCTGCCCCCTGCCCTCCATTCCCTGGCAACCACCATTGCACCTTCTGCTTTGACGAGGTTGGCCTTTTCAGCTTCTGTAAGTAACATGATACGGTATTTGTTTTTGTCTATCTGACTTGGGGAGGGGTAACTGGAGGGATAGGACAGATAATGTCCAAGGGTACCAACTTGCAATGAGCAGTAAGTCAGTCCTGTAGATCTAATGTGTAGCATAGTGCATACAGACAAAAACATTCAAACTTGCTAAGAGACTAGAACTCAATTACTCAACCACTAAAAAGACATAATTACATAATATGATAGAGATGCTAATAATTGCTATAACAATAATCATATTACAATGTATAAATGTATCAAATTAACATGTATACCTCAACTGACACAATGTTACATGCCAGACATATCTCAATTAATAAAAAAAGACAATGTCCTCTGCTTCCAATTTTCCAGTGGCAGTCCATGCCATGCACAGTGAAGGCTAAAATCCTTACAAAGGACTCAAGGGCCCTATATGATCTGCTTGCTCTCCCATCCAACCTTCTATCCAATAGCATCTCCTACTCATCTCCCTCAGTCTTCACAGACACACTGACCTCACATTCATGCTGCTCCCTCTGCTGGCATACTCTCCTTTCAGAAGCACGTGAAGTCAGCGTTTCCTCTTTTAGGTCCTTGCTCAACTGTCAACTCCTTAATAAGGGCTTTCCTGACTGCCCCATTTAATACTCCATCTTCCACACTCACTAATCCTCTTCCCTGACTTCTCCTAGCACGTATCACTACATGACCTCTCTATGTAACAGAAGCAAATGCAAATCTCCTCTAGTGGAATGCACTTTCATTCTGGGCCTTAAAGAATTCCCGCACATACTTTTCCAAGGAAAATGAGTAGTAAAAACAACCAAGTATACAAGGAACAAGGGTACAACACAGAACCAACAGTAATCAATAGCAGAGACAAAATCTGAAAAGATTTTAGATAAGCTGGAGACATAATTTGTAAACCAGATTACAGCATACAAAAATAAGAACATGGAATATACAAAGATAAGGAACATGGGGAAGAATGGAGAAGGGCTGACACACAGTTAACTGGAGAAGCAGAGAGAAAAGCAAGAGAGACTGGCAGTGTCTGAAGGAATGATGCCTGACAATTTCCCAGAACTGCTGAAAGACACCAAACTTGTAATTCAAGAAACTCGATCATCTACATACTTTAAATAGAAGAAATTTACAACCACACATTTCACAGCGAAACTGAAGAAAACCAAATTACAGAGAAAATTTTAAGAGCAAGAGGAAAAAATCTCCCGTAAAAGAATACTGCTACTCCTTAGCAGTAACAATGGATACCATTAGAGAGGAGAGTGGTGTCCTCAAGGCTCTGGGAATTCTATCGCCAGAGAAAGTACCTTTTAAGACTGAGGGTAAAATGAAGACATTTTCCAACAAGCACTGAGGAACGTAGACCCTCTAAGGACTGTCCAAAGGCAGAAGGAAAGCATCCCAGAGCCTGAGATGCAAGAGGAGCAAAGACAGTGGAAGGTCCTAAAAAACAATGAATTTGTAAAAACAATAACAAATTGTTTGACAAGAAAAGATAGAATTAAGACACATGACAACAATATATAAAAGTTTAGAGGGATGTAAATGCAGTTAAAGTGTGTTCTAAGGTCTCTGAAACAGAATTAACTTTAAATTTTCATAAAAAATATGCATGTTGTAATTTTTATGATAACTAAAAGAATGAAAAAGTCTTTAAACTTCCAAACTATTCAAAGAAAAATAAATGGTAGATATTAAAAACAATCCAGAAGGTAACCCATAAAGAGAGGAGGAAAGAACAGTGAGACATAAAGAATACAAAAGATAGGATAAGACTTAAACCTTAATACATAATAAATCATAGTAAATGTAAGTGCACCAAACACTCCACTTTAAAGTGACAAAGACTTCCACGATGGATTAAAAATAATCCAGTTACATGCTCTTTATAAGACACATCAGAAACATAATGATGCATAAAGGCTGGAAGTAAAAAAGATGGCAAACAATATACTGTGTAAATACACCCAGGAGAAAGCTGAAGTAGCTATGTTAGTATCAGATAAAACCAAGTGAGGCAAAAAACACATTTAAGAGACCTAAATAAACATAAGGATATAACATGTTCATGCATTATAAGATTTAACATTGTACAGACATAGATTTCTTACACATTGATTTTTTCTGTTCAGTGCAATCCCAATCAAATTATCAACTTTTTAAAAAAGTAGAACCTGACCAGCTGGTGCTGAAATTTATATAGAACTGTCGAGGACTAATCAGAGTATTTTCGGACTATAAGACACACCCTCCATTTGGGAGGCATAATGGCTGTTAATGTTGCTGTTGAGTTCTATTTACATTTATACTGGTGAAACATTATGTTATTTATGTTATTAAATATTTTACCACATTTTTTGCTTCAATTTTTTTTCCTATTTTCCTCTGAAACCTAGGTGCATCTTAAGGTCCGAAAAATACAGGTAAGTACGAGTATCCATAATATATTCAGAATGACTACAAATCAACAGAAGAAGAGGCAAGAAATGTGGACAGCCATATCACAAAAGGAGAAAATTCAAATGGTCAATAAACAGTGAAAAAGATGTCCAAATTCTTTAGTAATCAAGGAATTAGAAATTAAAACTACAGCTTCTAAATTGGTAAAAATGTACAAGTCTGATCATTCTACATGTTGGCAATTAAAAGGAAAAATCCTGCAACCATGTAGATGAATCTCACTAGTATGATGTTGAGCAAAAGAAACAAAACTCAGCAATATTTTAGGAAAGCATACATAGATGGTAAAGTTATAAAGAGCAAAGATATGATTGTCACAAAAGTCGAAATAGTGGTTTCTTCTGGGTAGGTGCTAATGTTCTGATCGACAAGGGCCGTGGGAGGAGGGCGGGTTCTGATCTTGCAGTTGTTCTGTTTCCAGCTGGAGGGTGGCTACATGGGTTTTCGGGTACAATTACTGAACTACTAAATACACATTTAACATACGTTCCTCAATGTGTGCTCTGTCTCACAATAAGGAAAACAATGAGAAGGAATAATGCCATGACCGTCCTCGGTCTGGTTCAGTGCACAAGTTCCCCAGGGTGACAAACGTGACTGGGCACATTCTCGTCTCGGAAAGACAGTATTGTTCAGTAGAAAAAGCACCAGATGAGAGAAGTGCTCGTCATTCAATTCTTAATTAAGTCCTCCTAAGAAACTCTCTTAAGCATACTAAGTCTCTCAGAACTCTAATTTGCTCATTTACTAAATGCAAAAACTAACAACTGTCCTTATTTCTTGGAATATTTGTGGCTATCAATCTATAATACACTGAAATATATTTAAAAAATTGTAATCAAAGAAACAAACACAGCAGCTTAGTTTTAATATGAAATTCAAAGGTTTTTGTTAATACCGCAGCTGTAATGATACCAAGAAATAATAATAACCATGAAAATGAAGGGCAAATTCTAACAATCTTCCACTTCACTTTAAAGAGAATTTTTAAGAAAATGGTGCATCTGTTATCAGTAATGTGGAAACAAACAGGGTTACATGTTGAAAAAAAAAAATACAAAATAGTAATTCAACCTAAGAAATGCTATAAAAAGATATCAGATTAAAAGTCTGGAGAATGAGATCTGCCCTTGTATTATTTGCGGAAGAAAACTTAGGAATGTCTTTTGCTCTCTGTGAAGAGAAGAAATATACTTTGCCAAGTTACCCATCTTGTATCTTCTCCCTAATAAATCATAGCAGCACCAAAATTATTCTCCCTAAATTGACTGAAGGAGACAGGAATAAACAATTTAACTGGCCTTCTCAATTAGCCAGTGCTGCTTATGTGAAAATTAACAAGAAATTGAGAGGAAAGTCTAATTCACTAAAACAAACTTTAAATGATAGAAGTTTCATGTATTTATTTTGCCATGTATAACTTCTGCTATAAATTCAACAATGTTCTAAGAATTTTTCATATTCAAATATTTGGAATATGACAAAGACAACATAAAAATTTAAAGCAAAACAATTTATTACAATGTTGTATTATTCTTCTATAAAAATCATTAATGTTCAAAGTTCTACATACCTGGATGTTTTCCCTACTCCAAGTATGTGGTGTTTTATTTGCAAGTAATTTCAGATCTTGAATAGCAAGCCTCTTTACTGCTTTCCTGGGGTCATTCTTCAAATACTGCAAGAGAAGCTGAATCTACAAGGGAAATAAGCCACACAGTTAACAATACTGTCACTGAAATTAGCATTAGGGAAGCAATGTTGCTTAGTGAAACTTTTAGACTTGAGACAGGACTCATTTCCAAGTGCGGCCCTGTCATGTATCAGGGTTGCCATGTATCAGGCCTTGCTCTCTTCATGTATAAAATGATATCGTCATTTAATTCATAAGGTTCCAGCACAGGGCCTGGCCTTCAAGACTCAACCCTTTCTTTCTTTACGCTCCATGCTCTGCCATGTACCCATGTCTACCTCGTTTCCTCAAGGAGTCCCAAAAATCAGCGTTGTGTGAGTACAGAGAAGGAAAAAACAAGCACAAGGAAATTAAACAGATCTTTATTAGAGAAAGGGCATCTTAACATTATCAACATGTCTGAGATAATGAGTTATTTATCTTTTGTCATATACTTAATATGTGAGATTAGTGACGAAAAGGCAGTTTAAAAAAATTGAAACTACCTGCTTAGGTGTGTCCACCAGAGACGAGGCCGCAAGCAGAGTGAATGTGTGCAAAGAAACGATCACCATTCTGGTGGAAGGGTAGGACGTGACCAGCTGCTGTAAGAGCTGGCGAGCGCTGGAGGCCAGGAAGGCGTCGTGGTGCATGTGCTGGAGGATTGGGATCAGCCTCAGCTTCAGGTCCACAGGCGTGGCTAAGCCTAGGTGCACAAGGGTTCTCAAGGTTGGTGGTCATCCCCCTCCATGACAATTCGCACGTAAAAGTTCTGACTCCATTAGCACAATGTCCATTTAAAAACAAATAGTATACTAATATTATGTTTAATCAGTGCAATAGTTTTTTTCCAAAAGTATTTATCTTAACATTAATTGTTCAGTGACTATACAACCATATCCAATAGGAGAAAATGCCTTTAAAAAGCACCATGAAAAGCAAACTCATTTTGCTGCCTATTTCTTCTCCGAGCGTGCCCCAGAACGTGCCCCTTTTCAAGAGGGCCCCCGAGCTTCTAACGGCACTGCCCTCCCTGTCAGAATGTTCTTCCCCTAAAAATCTGCATTTCTCACTCAAATATCACTTCATCAGAGGCCTTCTTTCATCAACATATAGAAATTAGGAAAGTTCCTCCTTCCACCCTACCATCTACTCTAGGGATTCGCTATCCTTCTTACTAATTGTTTCCCTGCTGCACCTGGAATGTCACGTTTTTGTCTATTGCCCCGCCCCCTCCTCCCACCACTACAGCGTAGGTTCCTCGAAGGCGGGAACTTTGTTTTGTTCACTGCTGGATCCTAAGCACCTAGAAAAGCTCTGGCATTGAGAAGATGCTTAATAAATATTATCTGAATAAATAAAGGAGTGAATAGTGACTAGCACATAGTAAGTACTTAATGTTAGCAGCTATTAATAATAATATAAATCTTATTAAGTCACTTCATAATACTAAGTAAAACATACATACCTTGAATCATTTCACTAATTTTGTTACAGATTCCTACAGCAAAATCCCTTTGGAAAGAGAGAACAGCAAAAACTTTAAAACCAAATAATTAAATTAAGATTTTCTAAGGGCTTAAAAGAAACACAACACAATTAGCACTGGAGAAATGCCAATACACACCCCAAAGTGTAACTAATATTCCAAAGGTAGGGTGCTGGGATGAGGCAAGAAATGCAACTGAAACCAAAACTCGAAGCAGCATATGGGTTTATGCCAATGCTGTTCTCACTTGATTTCATATTCAAGGAAAGATGCTGTGGTTTATGGGTGTTGTCGCAATTTGCGTCACTGAGTCATACTGCCTGAAAGATGCAAGGCTGCTGTCTCAATCTATTATGTTTTAGAATATACTTTTAATTAAGAAAAGCTTCTTAACACACTGGCTGATTACATAAGCAACAAAATACAGTGGAAAACAAAGATAGAATTTTACAATAAAAGCCTAACAATTTTAAGTTAGCCATGTATTTGTAACATTATATATGTGTATTTTCCAAGGTGCTGCTCTTGATTCAATGGCAATAGAAATATCACAGAATGCTGCAAAAGTATTAATAACATTAATATATGGGATAAAGTATAATGGGTAAAGAAATATGATAAGAGATAATAGGATCAAACCTGGCTTATTTATCCATAGTAAATGATATGTAAGACATAAACTATTGCTCTCACTGATGTGGCTAGGTTGGTTGGGCATCATCCTGCAAAGCAAAAGGTCACTATTTCAATTCCTGCTCAGGGCACATGCCTGGGTTGTGGGTTCAGTCCCAGGTCAGGGTACATACAAGAGGCAACAGACTGATGTGTCTCTCTCACCTCGATGTTTCTCTCCCTCTCTTTCTCCTTCCCTTCTCTCTAAAAATATATACATAAAATCTTTTTAAAAATACTAAAAAAAAAAGACATAAGCTACTTCCCCTCTACAGTTCGATGGATGTCTAAATAAAATATTTCCTGCTATTAAGATATGATTTGTCATTTTCAAATCAATTCTCTCACAAGTGAACAGTGGAGTTTTCCAGAGGCTACATGATATATGAAGACAGCCATCTATTGACAACTAATGGAATGTATGATTGTGTATTCTTTTGTTTGCTGTAATTTTCTACGGTGGCGTAGTGTATAAATGTGTTTCCTGAGACTAACTCAGTTTGTTCTCAATTATTCTATTGTGATCTTACTCTCTGTGACTACATCCACTATAATCTCAGTAGCCTTATTATCATTCAATGCATCATAATTCTGAAATCCTGAAGCTTTCTTTATGCCTATGCAGAAATAGATCAGTAAGTAAACTTTGTTGTGCTTTGCAGTAAAATTTTGAACGGTTTTTCTAAAATTTTACCTAAAATTGCTTTTGTTTTAGAATTTAAAATATTGTATTCTAAAATAAAATTGATGTAAATTATTTTTCTTATACTTAAAGAGTGAGCTGTTGGCTTGAAAAAGAGATTAAGACTCATTTTTTTCAACCCAGTTCACCACAGTCGCCACTAGAGGGCACCTCTCCTATTGACGGTGTTCCTCAGGCCCCTTCTGAAGGCACTTGGGCTTGCGTTTCCACTCCGGTTTTGTGACTCAGGGAACTAGTTCTTTAAAAATATAAAATCTTAACCTTTTTTAGAACAAATTAGATGTGGTTATGGCAGTAGACAGGAAAAGAACAGAATTAAATTCTCAAGGCCTGATTTGGCCAGTTATTCTCATTTGCTGAAGATCCAAAAACTGGTACATTGAAGAACTAAAAACTCATTGGTATTAGTTGAGCTATCTGATCTCAGGCTGGGTTATCCATCTTTCTCTGGGGAAGAGGTTTTTGTTAATTTCACATCTAATACAGTTAGATGAGCCCTTCAGACTTTCCACTGTACTAATTTTGGTATTTTTTAATATTACAAATTACAAGCATATACTGAGGACTGGTATATCAAAAACTGCTTCTACATAAATGTTAATTTAAATGTTCATTGGTCATTAATTCTTTAAGTAAAGAATCTTGCTGTTTCTATTCTACTTACTCTTAATCATTTCCCAAGACAGATAAAAAATTCCACTGGTGATAAAATTAGCTTCTGATAACAGAAGAGAAAAATGGAACCAAATATGATTCTAGTAAATTTAATCACTAAACTTTAAACTTATCATTTAGTAATTACATTTAGAAAACTACTTTTGGAGTCACTGTACATATTTAATCTGACAGTGTTAATCAGATGATAATCACTCACTAGATAATAATACCTCCTTATCAATAAAAGAAATTTTTTTAAGATTTATTTATTTATTCATTTATTTATTTTTAGAGAGGGAAGGGGCGGGGAGAGAGAGAGAGAGAGAGAGACATCAATGTGCGGTTGCTGGGGCCGTGGCCTGCAACCCAGGCATGTGCCCTGACTGGGAATCGAACCTGCGATGCTTTGGTTCGCAGCCCTCACTCAATTCACTGAGCTACGCCAGCTATAATAAAAGCAATTTTTAAAAGTTCTCTTGATATCAATGATATTCTCAATAATAAAAAATTTCCAATTCTCAAAAGCACAAATAGAAACTGTATTTAACTCAGATATTTCATCTCCTCAATTGCTGCCACACCTACTGATTTGAATAGTGAGTTGAAAATGATATGCCTTCTATTTTCTACTCTCCTTTTCCAATGAGTAATACTGGACTTCTGAGGTTTGATAAAAGCAGCCAAATACATGAATATGCACATAATTAAAAGATGAAGAAAGAAAATTGATTATTTCAATTACTCAAATTTAGCAGAGGGTCTTAATAGAAATGTTATTTTTTATTCTAAAAATAAGTTTAATATTCACTTGATTATAAAACCAAAACTTGCTCATGACAGGATATGGAGAAATTTATAAAAAATAAAATTAAAATTAGATACAATCTTATCACCCAGAGATAATGTTTTAATTTGTATGGTTCTGTAAGAACATGACTTCCCAAACAGGTTAAAATTGGTTTCAACCCAAGTGTCTGCTGTCCTTGTCAAAGTGCGCGAGGCTCTGCTGCCAGCGACGTAACCTGAGGGCAGTGAGAAAGCAGCCGCTCTGCATTGGGGCTGTGTGTGTCTGGGGAGTGCTCTTCAGCAAACAGAGCTTCTGCTGTCCAACAACACCTTCCCCAGCTACTCTAATCTACACTGATCCTGTCCCTCGGAGACTCACCTCATTTATACTTAACGCCAACTTTTGCACTTAACTATTCTGTTCTGTGTATTTAAGTTTTGCTTCCCCAACATGATGCAAACCCCCTTGGAAAACACACCTTGCCATTTACATTTTTCTGTATTGCTTAGTATTTATACGTATTGCTGAGTTATTCTCTCAAAACCTCTTCTTGAAAAGCCAAATGGCTGAAAGGCCTAAGCTTACTTTGACTGTGCAGAGAAGTTTGCAGCGGCAAACACAGCAGCTTCGACTTCGACATTGTCATGTGAGTCCAGACTCTGACGGATGCTATGATGGGCGTTTTTCCGCTCAGGGATTATTGATGCCAGACTCCCAAGCATCCTACAGAAACAGAGAAAGCAGGAAGCATGAAAATACAATGAGCTCGAGGTCAGGAAAGGAAGAAGCAAGGCAAAGCTAAATTACTAAAACTACGGTTTGTAGGTAATTCCATATCTCAGGTTAATAAAGCATCAGCTTTAAGAATCAAGGAGTGACTGAACTTCTAACCACTATTCCATACTTTAATATGTCAGAAAAATTAACATGGACAAGCAAAGTTTCTAAAAATCAACTTGAAGTACATCCTAGGTATCAAATACAACCCAGAAAATAAACTTTTAAATTATTAAAGCATTAAAATATCAATTTTCCAGTGCTGCATAAAGAAGTCCAATTTAACAAAGCATTAACAATCTAACTTTCTGGTTTTAAGTACATCCACAAGCAAAAAAAGTAAGACTTTCCAACATCAGTAAATACTGGTCCCATGATTTTCAAACCCATCCTCAAACCAAAAACTCATGCAGAGGATGCTCCCTGGCACTCATGTCAGAATCAGCAAGGTTGAGGAAGGAACCTTCCTCAAGGTTGAGGAAAAAACATAGTCCATTTTACAATAAAATCATAAATTCAAAAAAGGAAAAATCTATTATTTGTAACATAACTATAGAAAAGGAAAGTTTGAAAAATCTCAGCAGAAAGGCAGGGATTTTAGAAGGCTATAAAAATATTTCAATAAACAAAACCGAGTTCCTATAATGACAACCTTCCTCAAAGTCAATGTCCTGAGTTACCTTCCAACATGACATATCATCTTCTAATTATGTTAGGGAGATATAATTCATTGGACACAAACAGTAGAGTTCTTATAAACAAGGTATTAAAATGGACTAAATATATAATTTAATTTCAATTAGAAAGGAGAGTTCTGAAATTACTCAGATAAATTATTTTACAAAATATACAACTTAGATGGATTATTTTTCAAAATATGTAAATAACAAATGGCTATTAAGCTAGTATTTTATACAAGAAAAGATTAGACCAGGCTAATATTGATATATCTTGATGAACAGATTGTTACTAAGTAATATAAAAAGGCAAAAACAAAAGCATAATCCCCTGTGACACTACTTTCTGAAATATTTCTGGTAATATTAGAAATAATTTGTAGCACTACATTTCTAATGCAATGAGTATTTCCCATCTTCTTCTTCCATTTGTTATTTTAATCTATAAGTCTCAAGTAATGGGTGAAAAATAAAACATCTTTGAAACACGAATCACAGAAGTACTGCATTCTGAACAAGAGGGAAGAACCCATTCCTGATGTGCAAATACGGACACTCTGGGGAGAAGCAACACCCCAGGCCTCGCGGTCAGAAGGAGTGCCGCTGGAAAGGGCGAGTCCGAAGCAAGCCCTGCAGAAATAAAAGTGGTGGGAAAAACGTCCTCGGGGGAGGGTAAAAAACACGTGCACCAACACACAATACGGCTACTTATGAATCTCCTCATGTTTCTGTGGATTTTATCTGAGGGAGCATATATGTATTGGTACATTTCTCTAGTTTCTTTTATCTAATTATATAATAAATATACATTAATTGAAAAAGTTTATAAAGTACCAAAAAGGATTAAAAAGTATAAAATTTATAAACATAAAAAAAGAAATGAGCCCTATAATTTAGGGATGTAAATTTCAAAAAAAAAATAAAAAACAATTATACATGATTCCATAGACAGCACAGCTAAAAAGAGAACATGGTTCAAGCCAAATACAAAGCTTACAATTTTTTTTTAAATTCTAACAAAATTTAAAAATTGTAAATGCCAAGAAAAAAAAGGCTAACAAAACTACACAACTATCTGGCATTCTCCAAGGAGTTCAAATATAAATTATTGTATACAAAAACGAGTGGGTAACTACGGATGAATACAGGAAACTGACACAACACAGTAAGAACAAGATCAGGAAGGGCAAAATAAGCTAAAGCCAAGCTACATTTAGATCCTAGCTCTTGGATCAGAACATCTACCTACAGAATGTTCCAAAAACAAGTTAGGCAACAATGTACAACCAAAACAGTACCATAGGTGATAACTGAGAACCATTTACAGGTTAGGACAGTTACGATATTTTTACATTGAGTCCTAGTTGAAAAAACAAAAATAAATTCTGAATATTCAAAATGAATAAGTAAATATATTGCTTTTTTTGGTTACATAATTATAACTCAAACATCTTGTGGTGAATCATAATAGCAATGCAATATACCGGAGTGTGATGGCTCTCGCTACAGGATCATTACTATGAATCACAGAAAAAATCCTCTTCACGAATTCATCCACATTTAGAATCTTCTCCAAATGCTTCTCACTTTGTTGAGTAACTTTAAGAACACAGAGCCTCAGGAAATTGTTTCTACAAAAAACCAGAGTTAAAATAAATTAGACCATTTTAGGAAAGTAGTATTTAATTAGGAATCCAAATGACACAATATTCAATTGTAGCAACTGGCAGATGTTTTCAATCTCAGTTGTCTCCTCACTAAGCGTTAACAGTCCACAGTGTAACTAAGCACAAGCCCAGGAGGTATAGTCCAGGGGATACTAAGCACAAGCGGTCAGGATGACTGCAGTCCTGCTGCAGGACACCGAAGTGGCAGTGACACAAGCAGCCCTGGGGCAGAACTGAACCTGGCCACATTCTAACCAAGGCCAGGAGGTCAGACAGTCTTCCTCCTCTCTCCAGCTAATTCTACAACGTCTTTTCTCCTTCAGGTCTGATTTGGTGTGTGTGTAACCACATGAGTGCTTGGCGAATGGTAGAAAGTAATGGGCCAGGACTGGTGGGGAAAAAAAGAGAAATGGGTATTTTATTCAGTGCTTCCACGTTCCAGGCACTTTGCAGTAACCTGTAATCTCATGTTATAAAATAAGCTATAAAATCAGAAACTTCTCCAAACAATCAGTACAAAGCCACAGATAATTTCAAAATACATAGTAACATATTAAGGTTGTCTCAATTTTATTCATCCTGTTACCCAAAGAAATAAATACTCTCCAATTTACACTCTTCAATTTTGCTTAAAATGTCATTAAATCTTCCACCAAAAAGTATTACACACTACCCTGTGTGTCCACTAAAATGGTAACCAACACGTGGAAGTCCTGCAAGTCAAAGAGAATAAAGACCACAATACAAAACAAAGGTCTGAACAAAGTACTTTGGGACACCAAGGATTCAAGACTTACCCAACTCTGAAAACATCAGCTAGCTTCAGGAATGCAGAATTGATGAGAATGGGGAACGGATACTTCTGAAAGAGCCTGGGAAAGCGAACAACTGCTTCGCATTGTTCGCCAAGTTTGCCAGACCGTAGACCTATGAAAAACACAAAACAGGAGAATAGCTTAGGGGTTTGTGGCTACAATAAGGCAAAAACAGCAAATACTAACACAGTATTACCTAGTAAAGTTATATGTGCAGTAAAATAATTATTAACAATAGGGTAAAGTGCAACTGTAATTCATTACCTTTTTAGGAATATAAATGGTATATAAAATAATGATTTGGTATATTGTCCCTTTTAGATAAAGAACAATGGAAAAGGCCCTAGCCAGTGTGCCTTACTTGGTTGGGGCATTGTCCTGCAAACCAAAAGGTCACAGGTTTGACTCCTGGTCAGGGTAGGTGCCTAGCTTGCGGGTGCTGCCCCAGGTCGGGGCATGTGCGAGAGGCAACTGATTGATGCTTCTCTCCCTCTCTTTCACCTTCCCTTCCTCAAATCTTTTTAAAAAATTTAAAAGGGCTCTAAAATCACCATGTTTGATCTCTGATCATAACAATTAAATCAGGAATCAATAAGAGAAAAAAAGTGTGAAAATAAACAACACATTTCTAAATAACCCATGAATGAAAGAGGTAATCAGAAGGAAAATTAGGAAATTATCTTGAACTAAATTAAAAGTACAATCTGTGGATGCAGCTAATGAGGTGCTGCAAGGAACATTAAATGTGTTGACTCCAAGAAAGAAGACACCTACCAAGAAGGTCTCGGGTGGCTAACTGGGCTCCAATTTAGAAACAGCGTCTAGCAGCTGTTGCTAAACAAAGGTTCTCATACAGACCCCACTTCAGGGAGAAGCCTGCACTCAACTGCTCATCTGCACTGTGTTCTTGCTGTCTGAGCCAACACTTAAAAGGAGTTCCTGAACTCATATTTTAACCAATAGGACTGGGACATTCCCTGTCCAAATGAAGCTGTGTGATTATATCCCCATTGGTATCTTAACCAACCAATCAGAGCAGCCCCACTCCAACCCACCAGGACAATGCTTTTTGGACCAAACTGTCAGGCTTTGGGTCCTCATGTGCATGAGAACATACCAGTCAGGGACCAGGGTTGGGTCCTTCTCAATATACAAGTCAACTCCCCTCTGGCTTGGAGAGTGCACCATCCCTTTCCATCCAAGACTAAAAATGCAAATTACCCCATCCCCAGCAGAGTGAAACCAGAGGGCCACCATTCCAAGTCACCCTAGGGCTGCCTGACAGTCGTGTTGTCTCAAATTGAGCTGTTCCATAGCTGTGCTGTATCACTACTGAGCTGTGTGCACTGAATAAAGTTTCCTTCTTCACCATACTCCAAATTGGAGATTCTGTTGGTACTGAATTGGCGCTAATGATCATCAGCTGGCAAAGGCTTACGTTAGGAAAAAGAAAGGTCCCAAATCAATGCTCTAACAAAAGTGCCAAGATAATTCAATAATTGTGCAACAGATAATCTTTTTAACAAATGGTTCTGGAACAACTCGATATCCATAAGCAAAAGACCCTTAATCCTTAAGTTACACCATACATAAAAATTAACCCAAAAAGAACAAAAACTGAAATGTAAGAGCTACAACTATAAACAGCATAGAAGAAAGCACAGGATAAAACTTTATGGGCTTGGGTTAGACAAAGAATTCTTGGAGAAAACACAGAAAGCACAAACCATAAAATAAAAAAGTGATAAACTAAACACCAAAATTAAAAACTTTTCAACTTCCGGCCAAGATGGATGTGCAGGTAGATACACTTCACCTCCTCCCACAACCTAAAAGGACAACAAATAACCAGAACTGCCTGAAAGTCAAACTGCATGGAAGTCTGACAACCAAGGAGTTAAAGAAGACACATTCATCCAGACGGAGAGGGGAGGAGGGGCGGAGATGGGCAGCCAGGGTGGAGAGGATGCACTGCAAGGCAGCGAATGCAGGACCAGGGTAGATGGGTGGACCCATATTTGCATGAGCATAAACCTGGAGGGACAACTGGGAAACAAGACAGCGCAACCTAGGGTTCTAACATGGGAAAAGGAAGCCTCAAAATCTCTTGCTACAAAATCTGTGGGAATTGTGGTGGTGAAAGAAGCTCCCAACCTCACAGAAGAGTTGGTTGGACCCCACAGGGTCCTAGAACGTACGCAAACCCACCCACCTGGGAATCAGAACCAGAAGGGCCGAATTTGCTTGTGGGTAGCGGAGGAAGTGACTGAAAGCCCCAGAGAGCTGAGCAAACAGCATTGTTCCCTCTCTGACCCCTCCACCACATACAGTGCCACAATGTAGCAAACTTGGTTGCCCTGTCCTGGCAAATACCTAAGGCTCCACCCCTTGCAACATAACAGGTATGCCAAGACAAAGAAATATGGTCCAAATGAAACACCTGATCAAAACTCCAAAAACAGAACTAAGCAATAAAGTGATGGCCAATTTATCAGATGCACAGTTCAACACACTGGTAATCAGGATGCTCACAGAAATTGTTGAGTATGGTCACAAAATAAGAGAAAAAAGTGAAGGCTATGCAAATTGAAATAAAGAAAAATATATAGGGAACCAACAGTGAAGGGAAGGAAACCAGGACTCAAATCAACAATTTGGAGCAGAAGGAAGAAATAAATGTTCAATAAGAACAGAATGAAGAAACAAGAATTCAAAAAAAAAAAATGAAGAGAGGCTTAGGAACCTCCAGGACAACTTTAAATGTTCCAACATCCAAATCATAGGGGTGCCAGAAGGAGAAGAACAAGAGCAAGAAATTGAAAACTTATTTGAAAAAATAATGAAGGAAAACTTCCCTAATCTGGCAAAGGAAGTAGACTTCCAGGAAGCTCAAAGAGTCCCAAAGAAGTTGAACCCAAGGAAGCACACACCAAGACACAGCATAATTACATCACTGAAGATGAAAGATAAGGAGAGAATCTCAAAAGCAGCAAGAGAAAAGGAAAGAGTTACCTACAAAGGAGTTCCCATAAGACTGTCAGCTGATTTCTCAAAAGAAACCTTGCAGGCAAGAAGGGTTGGAAAGAAGTATTCAAAGTCATGAAAGGCAAGGACCTACATCCAAGATCACTCTATCCAGCAAAGCTATCATTCAGAATGGAAGGGCAGATAAAGTGCGTCCCAGATAAGGTCAGGTTAAAGGAATTCATCATCAATAAGCCCTTATTATATGAAAAGTTAAAGGGATTTATCTAAGCAAAAGAAGATGATCAAAAATATGAACAGTAAAATTACAACTCACAACCATCAACAACTGAACCTAAAACAAAAACAAACTAAGCAAACAACTAGAACAAGAACAGAATCACAGAAATAGAGATCACATGGGGGGTTATCAGTAGGAAGGGGGGGAGAATAGGGTAAAAGGTACAAAGAATAGAAACATAAATGGTAGGTACAAAATAGACAGGGGAAGGTTAAGAATATACAGGAACTATAGAAGCAAAAAAAATTTATATGTATGACCCATGGACACGAACTAAGGTGGGGGAATGCTGGTGGGAGATGGGGTGCAGGGCAGAGAGAAATAAGGGGAAGGAAAAAAATGGGACAATTGTAATAGCATAATCAATAAAATATACTTTAAAAAATTAAAAACTTTTCAAAAGTTTTTGTCAAGATTCCCCAAAGACAAATTACATACTGGAAGAAAATATTTCCAAAACAAGTGTTGTGTATCATAAAAGACTTAATCCTTTATGATTATAACTCAATAAGACAACCTAGTATTTTAAATGGGCTAGATTTCAAAAGAAATTTCATTAAAGAGGAAACATGAAAGGCAACTATAAGCATATGAAAAGATACTCAACATTGCTAGTCATCAAGAACATGCAAATTAAAAAACACAGTAAGATACCACTACATGACTACTAGAATAACAAAAAATTTAAGAAGACCAACAATATCAAATGCTAATGAGAATATGGAGCAACTGTAACGCTCACACTGCTGGAAGAAATGCAAAACTATCCACTTCATATAAAGGCAAACCCATACTATACACTCAGTAATCCTACTTCTAATACTTATCCAAGTGAAATGAAAACATATACAAATATATGTATACAAATGTTCACAGCAGCTTTATTCACGATAGCCCCAAAATGGAAACAACCCAAAGGTTCACTGACTGGTAAATGAATAAACAAAATGTGGTATATCCAATAGAATGGACTGCTACTAAGCAATAAAATGTAATGAATTACCAATTCAAGCAATAACATCACTATGCTAATGAAAGAAGTGAGACTCAAAAGACTATACACTGTATGATTCTATTTTATGTGACACTGTGGAAATGGCAAAACTATAGGGATGGAAAACAGATCAGTGGTTCCCAGAAGCAAGAGAGAAGGGACTCCCTTCTGTGCTCCTTACTCTGTCAAGGAGCACAGGGCAGGTTTTTGGAGCGATGGAAATATTCTGTCCTGACTGTGGTAGTGGTTTCATGACTGCACATACTGGGTGAATGCTGTTATTTACAAATTATACCTTAATAAATCTAATTTTAAAAATCAAGAAGGGGGATCCAAGATGGCAGCAGAGTAGGTGTCAGGCACACTAGGACCAAACTAGAATTACAACTAAAATATAACAATCGACCTGAATTACCAACTGAAGATTAGGTGAACAGAAGTCTTATAACCAAGGACTTCCACAAGTCACATCAAGACTGGCAGGAGACTTGCAAAAGGCTGGTGCCATTCCCACCAGCAGTGGCTGAGACTCTGGGTGTATATTTCAGCCACAAAGGCTCCCCCTGAGAAACATGGGGTCTCAACCCCACACAGGGCTCCCCAGCCCAGAGAACAAGAGCCAGGAAGAAGTGCCTATATAACGCCCGGCTGTGAAAATCAGAGGGGATTCTGTCCACCATGGAGAGACAGGAGTCTGCTGGAGACATAGGTGCCTCTTAAAAGGCCAATACACAAAATCTCCTTCACAGCCACTCACCCTGGATTCCAGTGGACAGTGAAGCAAACCAGACTCATGGAGAGACTGGGGTCTGTGGCTCTGGGGAGACAGCTGGGAGGACAGCCGACAGGATCCCCATGCTGAATACCTCTCCCACACCGCATACATCATCTTTCTCTGGTGGAGTACTCCCCTCCTTCCAGCATTAGCCTGAGCATGTGCAACAGCCCGCCCTCTGGACTCTCTGTCACCCCACCCGGTGGAGTCTGCAACCTGCCGAGGAGTCAGCTGCCTGGGCTGGGGTGTAGAGATCCAAGCAGTCCCAGGGGGTGTCAGTGACTGAGTCGTGTGGCTTTGGAGTGAGGACTATTCCCCCCACTTTCCCATAAACTTGACTGGTGCCTCCCTCCCACAGGAGACCCACAAAACACTCCCAGTAGGGTCCCAGTGGCCCCACCTTGCTGAGCACAGGCTCAAGAGGGCTGAGCAGAATCTGAGACAGACTGAGTTGTGTGGCTCTGGACAGTTAGTTACCTACCATGGAGCTCCTATGAGACTGTCAGCTGATTTGTCAACAGAAACATTTCAGGCCTGAAGGGACTACCATGAAATATTAAAAGTGATGAAAAGCAAGGACCTACAACCTAGACTACTTTACTTAACATGGCTATCATTTAAAATTTAAGGGGGAAATAAAGAGCTACCCAGAAAAGCCCAAGCTAAAGGAGTTCATTACCACCAAACCAGTATACAAGAAGTGTTAAAAGGTCTACTTTAAGAAGAAAAAAAACCAGAAATAGTTATAAAAATAAAATGGCATTAAGATGTACCTATCAATACTCACTTTAAATGTAAATGGCTTAAATGCTCCAACGAAAAGACATAGGGTAGCTAAATGATCAAGTGGGATTTATTTCCAGGGATGCAATGTTTGGTATAATACCCACAAATCAATAAATGTGATACACCACATAAACAAAATGAAGGTTAAAATCACATGACCATATCAATAGATGCAGAAAAAGCATTTGATAAAATTCAGCACCCATTTAGGTTAAAAACTTCAGCAAAGTGGGAACAGAGGGAACCTACCTCTACATAATAAAGACCATCTATGACAAGCCTACATCAACATCATATTCAACAGGAAAAACTAAAAGTGTTTCCCTTAAGATCAGGAACAAGACAGGGATGTCCACTTTCACCACTCTAATTCAACGTAGTACTAGAAGTCCTAGCCACAGCAATCAGACAAGAAGAAATAAAAGGCATCCAAACTGTAAAGGAAAAAGTGAAACTGTCATTATTTGCAGATGACACAATACTGTACATAAAGAACGCTAAAGATTCCAACAAAAAACTACCAGAACTGATAAATAAATTCAGCAAAGTAGCAGGATACAAAATAAATATCCAGAAATCAGTTGGATTTTTATATACCAATAATGAACTATCAAAAAAGGAAACTAAGAAAACAATCCCATTTACAATTGCACCAAAAAATAATAAAATACCTAGGAATAAACTTAACCAAGATGTAAAAAACCTGTACTTGGAAAAAAATTATAATAAACTGAATGAAGAAACTGAAAAAGATACAAACACATGGAAGCATATACCATATTCATGGATAGGAAGAATTAAATGTCCATACTACCTGAAGCAATCCATAAATTCAATGCAATTCCTTTCAAGATACTAATGATGTATTTCACAGAACTAAAACATATATTCCAAAAATTTATAAAGAACCACAGAAGATCAAATCTTACCTTTGCCACAGGATGAATGAATCTGGAGAGCATTATGCTAAGTGAAATAACCCAATCAGAGAACGACAAATTATCTATGACGCCACTTATATGTAGAATCTAATGAACAAAACAAACTAACAAAATAGAAAGAGATCGCAGATACAGAGAACACACTGACAGTTGTGAAAGGGGATGGGGGTTAGAGGGCTGGGTGGAAAGGTGAAGGAATTAAGCAAAAAAAAACCCTCATGGACACAGACAACAGTATGGTGATTACCAGAGGGGAGTGGCAGGTGGCAAAAAAGAGTAAAAGTGGAATAAATGGTGATAGAGGGAAACTTGACTTTGGGTGTTGAACACACAATGCAATATGAAGGTGGGTCCTGACAGGATAGCTCAGTTGTTAACAGCGTAGTCCCAGTTCACCAAGTTTGCAGGTTCAATCCCCAGTCAGAGAACATGTAAGAATCAATCAACAAATGTATAAGTGGAAAACAAACTGATGTTTCTCTTTCTTTCATTCTTCCCCCTTCCTCTTTCTCTAAAATTCAATAAAAGCAATTTAAAGTATATACAAATTATGTAATATAGAACTGTACACTTGAAATCTGTAATTTTATTAAACAATGTCACCTCAACAAATTTAATAAAAGTTAAAAGAAAAAAACAAGAATTAATGTTCCATCCTTTAAAAAATTATTATTTTTTGAAGATTTTATTTATTTATTTTCAGAGAGAGCAGAAGAGAGGAAGAGAGAGAGAGAAACACTGATGTGTGAGAGAAACATCGCTGGTTGCCCCTCGTGTGCTCCCAACTGGGGATCTGGCCTGCAACCCCAGCATGTGCCCTGACTGGGAATCAAACTGGAAACCTTTCGCTTTGTGGGACAACACGCAACCCACTGAACTGTACCAGTCAAGGGAAAAAAGTTATTAAGAATAAGTATCTTGATGTGGAATTAACAGCATCCATCAGGTTCAAACACTTCTTTACAAGTATTTTACCATTCACAAAATGCTGATCTTATCTACATAAGAACAAGTGTCTTACAACATCACTGCTCAGTGACCTCTGCTCATCATTAAATGATGACAAACAAATGTTTCTCTGAAAGCTTTTTACTGGCTGTCACTACGTTTCCGTAGAAAAGACCACCAGAAAGTAAGTGTGCACAGGTGATTTCAGTAGTTCACTAACGGACTACACTCTGTAAACGCATCCACGTTAGCATTTGACTTGGAACGTATTTCCTGATAGAAAAAAATGGCCACTGTCAGCTTCCATAGCACTCCAGAATCTAGTAACTGCTTATCATAGAAGTTCCTATAAAAATTCAAAATTCATTCATATTCCTAATTAAGATATTTAGAACATAAGCCTTCTTTGCCTGCTCCTTCTCACCAAAAAGAAGTCCTTCTTTTGTTCGGTAGGTATAACAGAACTGCCACTGAAGCTCTAAGAGTCTTCTTCCCACCAAACATACAGTGTCAACGGGGTTATTCTGAGTGACTGACAGTGGCTCATGCAGCCTCACAGGCTTTTCTAAAGACCTGAATAAAAATGAGGGTCCACACAGCCAGGGAAAACGAGGGACACACAGCTAGGGCAGTGAAGGACGCGGGGAAGTAGAAGGCACGTCTGAGGATGAGTTAAGAGGAACAGAGAAGGCACAGATGCGTGCTTATGCGTATGTGCTGGGGAAAGGGGGGGGAAAATCTGTAGTTACTGGATTTTTTTCCTCCTCTCCTCACTGCCCGTAGTTGAGTTAGATGCAAATGACAGTAAAGTTTTGTTTGTAATAAATTAACCTTGAATGCAATAAAAGAGGTAAAGGAGGAAGCAGTCCATGTAGAGGGAGTCTCCCAACAGAATATGATCTGTGCTACTTTTCCTTGAAAAAGAACCACAGACCACACTGATTTGTTTAAGCAGGCTAATTTAAAATGTACCAAAGGTAATTTTGAATATGGACAGAGAAATGTGTTGATTTCTCTAGCATTTCCAAATCTTATTTCTTGAAGATAAAGTAAGCCCACATTCCTCTAATTGGACTATCAAAGTAAATAAGCTAAAGAGTAAATTTCTTGCTTATTTCTGAAAAGCCTTAGGAGAAAGGAAATGACAAGTTAGGCTGGCTCTGAGGGACAGAAACCAAGGTGTAAGAGAAGACAGAAATGCATTAAGGCCTATTATTTAGCAATAATTGTAGGCTGGGCCAGGATCGTACCCATCTTACCTACTCTAGGCCAATCTCACCTCCATGGTAAACCAAGCCCCTGAAAACAGGTACACAGCACAATCAGATCTAGGTCTAAGGGGTTATTTGCTTTATTTCCATTGTTAGCTACTAGCAGCCTGAGGAGGAACGCCCTGATCGCAAGTCCCATGGTAGTCAGAGTGCCACCATAAAGCCAGAGATGTAGCGGAGGCGTGGGACTGCTGCTTCTGCATTTTATTTCTGATTCTCCCACCAAACAGACCTCGCTTCCTTTTCAGTGCCTGGTGCTAACAGTGCTTAATTCAGCTGCAACATGCAGGCAGGCTAGGGAGAACTAAAATTGGTTGTTTGTAAGTTGTATATTCATTCAAAATTCACCTGGCAGTAGTAAAACACATTCTTCTAAATTTATTTAGCACCTAAAATGTGCAGGGTTTTGTAGAATAGTGGTTTTCAGTTCTGGTTCTCCATCAGAAACATTGTGAACCTTTTAAAAAATACCTATGCTAGGACTCCGAACCTACCAAAGCTTTGAGGCAGGGTCCACACTTCTGTTTAGCTGCATTGAGAAGGTAGGCACGTAGATCCTCAAGCTACCCTGTCACTTGTGTCTTATTTGACTGGTCCTGCCTATATTGATCATACTAGGAGTTAGGAAAAGAGCAGGCTGCTGAATCTAGTCCTCAGAATAACTTTATCTGATAGACACATGTTTTTAAAGATTTTGAATTCAATGTCAATATTAAAAATGAGATTTCACAAAAAATTCAGGAAATCCTGGCTTCTTTTCCAAAAAATTAAAGATCTGAAATGTCACTGAAGAAGGTGGGAGAATTTTGACCAAAGAAACACTGTAGCATTGTAGGTCTGTTTTAAAGGCAAACAGGTTTGATATGGCTTCTGATAATAGTCACACACCGTATTTATGGATTTCTCTAGCAATTTTTGGCTGCCTTTGGGCACACATGACTAGAATAGAACCTTGGGTGAGAATTTAAAGGACTGGTAAGAAAGTAAATGAACGTAATGAATTGAGGAATCATGAAATCTTAAGCTGGATAAAGAAGTTAAAAAAGAAAAGGACTGACTAGTAAGGGAAACTACAGAGATGAGTATACAGAAGTCCGAATGAAAATGAACAACGATCAAAATAGTATAATCATGATGATGATGATGACGCATATCAAGTCCTGACACCACGTCACACACTCTAGTAAGCAGTTTACATGAATTGAAGCCTCACTTTATAATCACAGAAGCTGGGTACTATTATCCTCACTGTAAAGATGAGGACACAGACAAAGAGAAGTTAAGCAACTTGCCAAAGAAACAACGGATGGCAATCTGCAATCTGGCCCTGGAGCCTGTGGTCCTAACCAGTATGCTACAACGCATGTCTAGTAGAAAGATGGAATTTAAGATTAAAGAATGGAATTTTTGAATTAGTGATTTGAGAGTGGTGTAATTCTGAGGAATGACAAATTCCAGGGAACTGAGGAGGAATAACATAAATCATGGTAAACTCGGGGTTTGTGACATACCTTAAGCAAGTATGCAAAACAGCACACATTTCCAGGTATGTACCAGTCAGAGTTCTTAGCTGCAAGCAACAGAAGCTAACTCTGCCTGATTAGGCTGAAAATAAGTTTACTAGAAGACTACTAAGCATTTTCAAGGCTAAACTTAAAACCCCAAAAACCATACCACCAAACTGATCAGATGAGAAATCTGTTGTTGCTAGGCAACACCAGATGTTACAATTAGCTCTGCTGTCACCTAGGAATGCTGGAAGCTAGTGCTGCTTCTATGATACACTAGGAACAGTGCAGACACTTCGAGGACAGGGAGTTGTGAGTGTCCTCTTCAACTCTGCCTTCTTGTAGTCCCAAAGTCCTAAATCTCCAAACCTGGAAGAGGTCTGTCTGACTGGCAGAGCCTAGTTCACATCCTGTGTTCCCCTAGTTTCCCTAGGAAAGTGAGATTTTGCTCCAATTTTGGTGAGACAGGGCTCATGATGTGGAACATTCCTCAAGCATAGTAGGAGTGTTCAAGAGATGGTAAGATGCAACCACCAGAGTGACTAATGCCCACTACAAAGAACACTGCTAATACACACTGCCCTACAAGCATATTTTAGGAGAATGTCATAAACATTTGCTTTAGCTAAGCGGTTAGGATGACTGAAAGTGGAACCATAATCCATACACATCTTCAAGTTTAATAATTAAAAATGGGGGGGAGGGATACAAACACACATATGCACCACACATTATAAGGTGACATAGCAACCCACAGCTTAATGGCAAAGTCTCAATAGATTAGGTTATATTTAAAAAGCAGGAATAGAAACAACTGAAATGACAGTCAACTGGTTATGAATCAATAATAAAACATCCTTCTGTCAAATTTCAGAAATTATCTGTAAATGTACATGATGGGCTGTATTCAATATTGTGCAGCATACACATACAATACTGATTTAGAACCATAAACAAATTAATTTTACTTTACAAATACCAACCTTTAGGACTACTTAATAACTCACTTTGTAAGTTAACAAGTAGCTGTTAGCCAAACATAAAATGAGTCTATGATCTCAGTAAGAACTGAAGAAGGGTCTTAGCTTTTTGGATCAGTTCACGGCCCATCAAGGGATCACAATCAGGCTCTGAGAATCAGTCCTTCCTAATGCTGGTTTTTATGTGACTTTGAGTTGTTAAGAGTCTGACCTTTGCCTCAATTCTACAAGACCTTACAGGTCCACTTTTCAGCACTGTCAGACTAAGTTTGGTCTGGCAATACAGATTCTCAAATGAAAGAATTTGATTGGCTCAGTGTGGATCATATGTCCCCTACTGAATCAATAATGTATGGCATGAAATTGGTCACCTGACACAAACTTGACTGCCGAGGCCTCTCTCATAAGTAGAACTTACAGCATCTTGACCCTATGGCCTTTGGCTCACAAAACAAATACTTTAAAGGGTAAAGAATGAAATTACTCATATTTAAAACACTAATCTATATTCTAATAATCAGCTATTTTCATAGTCTACTTAACAGCTTTAAAAGGTACAGCATGGGAGGTGAAAAAGACGAAGTTTTGTTCTTGTCTTGTTCAAATTATCTAAGCCTGAGCCGCATCTGTGAAATACTCACCCAAGGGCACTGCTGGGAGGACTGCACACAACCACGGACTTAATATCTGAGCCTGACACTGGTTTCCAGTTAACACTCAACAGCCATCCATTTATTTCTTACAGAACGGAAACATTTCTATTTCAGCTTTTCAGAGGGAAAAATTGTGTTGTTTGTCTCTTACCACAATCCCATTTTTTCTAAGTTAAACAATTCTTGATTTTTCATTTCTTCAGAGCCTGATCCCAACCTCTGTTTTACAACCACTGTTGTACTATAGTTATGGGATGAGCCCCGTTGGACCAGTGATAGAACTTGTCTTTGGAATTGGTAAAGAATATTATGTATTTGGGCCTGCAACTCTCAGAGGGAAATAAGCAAGGAATTACCAGAATGGGGAGGAAAAGATAATGTAGTATTTAAAAAACACATTTAATGTTATCATTTTTACTTCAGAGGGGAAAAGCCCCGTAGCTTTGGGAAGAGAAAGCAAAGCTCCTTTTTTCCTGACTGATGAGGATGCTCAAGATTCTGTGACTCAACCAAAGGAATACCAAATTGGAGTGTTGTGGTTTTTTTGATCAGAAGGCATTAAAGACTTTCTTAAAGTCTGAGAAATTCTTATCTAGACTAACACACTAGAGATGTTTATAGGTTAAAAAAGAAACAAACAAAACAAAACAAGTCCCCCAAAAGTTAATAAAGTGTTCAAGTCAGAGATGGGAAATGGCTCAAAGTATACTTCAATTAGATCCTTCTAACCTTTAGTCCAGTTCTCAATACACTGTACACTGGCTATAGTTAATCAAGAATTAACTGTATAGCAGGTGACACAATGTGTTCCCCTTTCAATAAAAATCTTTGAAGTACACAGAAACAAAGGTTTCATTTTAATACCTGAGTTCTGTATTGACAAATACTCGGCCTTGTCTTCCATATTCGTATTTACAACAATCTTGCCAGCTCAATAGTACTGTACCCACTTTGCAGACAAAAAAAACGGTTAGGTGACTCGTCCATGAATATAAAATTAGTGAAATGGCAATTCAACTCAATATAACCCCAAAGCTCCTTCTACTACACCAACTGTCCATTCATCGCCCCCGTAAGGAAACAGAACCCATGCAATTGTCTGCAGAAAATGAGCTGGGGATGGTTTTCGTTTGATCTCGGCTGTATTTAACCTGTCTAGTACCTCGCAAAAAGACAGAGTTACAGAACTCAAAAAATCGCTATAAAGTCAGTGCAAGATTACTTATCTATCTTGGTGAAAACCTGGTCTCAAATGAACGTCCTGAAAAAATAATTTCACAATTTCAATTAAGCATTTTTAAAAACTGCTCGGATTATCGGGGGTACTGTGCTTCCAAGTGGTTAGAGCGGAACGATCACTATACCGCTCAACTTGTTCGACTAACCCAAGGCCAATCCAGCAACGCGGCAATTTCCCAGATTCACCAAAGGTACAGGCGCCCGCCCAGAGAAGCTATACGCATGCGCCCTCCCCGCCTTCCCGAGGCTATCTCCGCCTGGTGGCGCCACTTCCCCCGACAGCCGCTCTGCCCGCTCTTTCCAATACCTTTGTCTAATTCCATAAGGGCAGAGTTAGCATCCAGCTCCTGCTCGCCATAGCCGGCATCTGCCAGGAAAGACTTAGTTGAGTTTGACGCCATGACCCGAATAAGTTACTTATCTAGCCTATTCAGAAAGATTGCAAACTCTGTCGCAACACCGCCATCTTCTTCTACCACCTCGCGGATTTTTCCTCCGCGTTCTGTCAAGCCGTGTTACGCATGCGCCCTGGTCAATCCGCCGTTCGCTAGCGCCCTTGCGGCCCCCCGCGCAGGCGCTCAGTGAGCTCTTGAACTCTCAGGTTCCCGCGGCTGGGAGAAAAGGAGGCGGGGATTGGAGGGGGAAGTGACTCGGCGGCGCCGGACGCCGCGGTGGGAGCCAATCAGAGGGCGTGACGTCAGTTTGGCGGGGAGTTTGGTGGCCGGGGCTTACAGTGGCGGGAGTTGGAGGCTATAACTAGTCCTCTTCGCAAGGACACAAGCCACGACTTCTGCTGAACGTGGTAGCTTATCTACGACATTTCTATTCAGTTGAGCCTTTTCCCCGGCCCAGATGCTCTTCAATTCGGTTCTCCGACAGCCCCAGTTTGGCGTCCCGAGAAATGGTGAGTAACGGCCCTAACCGCTGCTTGTTGCTGGCGGGATTCGCCTCTCCTAAACCACACCTCGGACCTAGGCCGACTCCAGTTGTTTCCCAGCCCCCGAGTTCTCCTTCGGCCGGAGTGGATTCGTGTTAGCAAAGACGACTGAAGAAAGCTGCACTTTCATGCCCTCGGGACACTTTTAATCGTAGTCTGGATTTCTAAAGTTGTAATATAGGCTGGCGGAGGGAAGGGACTGGATTTAAATGGCTTCCTTTACGGCTTATGTCTGTATTAGACTTTAACTGCAAAACGCGTGCGTTTGGGGGCGAGTGTGGTTCTCTTGACAGCTATGTGAGATTGAGAAGATTCATATTAATTAATTTGGTGTAGAATCTGAGTGAGCTCTACTATTTATTTGACACGAGTGAGTGCGACCCGCTGTTAAGGAATTCAGTCGAGCAGAGAAGACAACATCTGCTTCTGGCATGGTCAAAAAGATTTTTTTTCTCCCTGATTACTTCATATGCATGAAATTTTCAAATTATAGAGTGAAAAGTGTCCATTACCACACCCCGCAGAGATGACGACTGTTAAATAGATTGAAGTATGTTTTTCCAGATGTTTTTAGATGCCAGAGGTGGTATTGTTATTTACAGAAATGGTATCAAGATGTTTTGTTTTTCACTTTAACGATGTAACTTAGGGGTATTTCCATATTAGTGTGTAAAAATCTAACTTATTGTCTACAGTTCTTGAGGTTCCTTAAATTAAAACATTGGCAATAAGAATTTTGAGTTTCGGTTTGGGTGTCATTGACCTGAAACTTTCTGATAAGGGAGTTACTACCCAGACTAAGCTTGGATAGAATGAAATTTTATTCATTTAAAAATGGATAGGTCTTCCTTAAAACCACGTGGGAAACACAAAGGAAATCTGAGAAGGGAACTTTTTATGTTTAAGACGTAAGTCTAGGACAGAGATTTTCAACCGGTGTGCCACAAGAATTTTTAAAGCATGGAATACCTGACTATTTAGCTGGGGCTCTGACCTCTTTTCCCTTAGATTGTCAAATAAGGAAATGACAACGGCCAACACAACAACAGCCATCCGGTGTGAGTGAATCAAAAATGATATCTTTTTTTTTGTCAGATCGGCAAAAAATATATTTTTGGGGTGTGCCGCAGAATTTTAGTAGTTGGTTTACATGTGCCATGAGATGAAAAAGTTGAAAATCATTGGTTTAGGAAAAGGATTTTGAGGAGACTAAATAGTCCTTCAATTCCCTGCCCCCCATCCAAAACTTTATATTAGCACTTGTTGTCCATGCTGTCACAAAGCGTAAAATTTTCTTTTCTTTTTTTACAGTGGAGTAGAATTCCATTGTGTAAATGTCCCATAGTTGTTTTTCTTCTTAGATAACCCTTTAAATCATACTTTAAATATCCTCTCTTTCTGTCTCCCCTGGGACTTTGCTTGAGTCACTCTTCTACCCTCTGTCATGAGTGGCAATACAACACAGTGGTGAGGAGCTGTGTCTTTGGAGATAAAATGCCTGAGTTTTAAATCCAGCTGCATTCCTTATCATCTGGGCGACTTGGGACAAGCCTTGATGTTGTCATACATTTTCTTCTAACTCTCCAATCTATCCTTCCAATCTTCCCCTCTCTCATTCATACATTCTCATTCATTGTTACATGTTAGGCTCTGAAATTTATTCATTCTTATGTATTGTGCACTGAACATTATAGGGCCATCTTCTTCTTTCCCTTTGCACGGTAGTGTTCCATTCTAGATGCCTTTTCTCCTTCCATCCACTCCCGTTGATGATCGTGGTCTTCATCAGGGCTTCTTCCACTACCTTCTGCAACCTTCCTTCTCTGGACCTTTACATCCAGTCCTGCATGAGTGTCTCTACCTAGATGGTCAGTCCCACAGGCATCTCAAACTCAAATACCAAAACTGAACTCACTTTCCCCCCACACCTGCTCTATTACCTATTTTTGGGGGCTGTGGTTCCATTATTTTAAACTCAGTCTTCCCAGCCAGAAACCTAAGAGTTAATCAAAATTTCCCCATTTTCCTGAAGATACACATCCACAAAGTTTTTTTAAAATCTTTCTTTTGACCCTCTCCCACCCGCCCGCAATCACCGCACTGTTGTCCATGTTCAAGTCCTTTTTCCTTTTTGCTTGATCCCTCCACCCTCTAACCCTACCTCCCATGGCGGTCTTCCTGCTCTCTCTCTATGAGTCTGTCTCTTTTGCTTGTTAGTTCAGTTTGTTCATTAGAGTCCATGTAGGAGTGAAATCACATGGTATTTGTCTTTCTCCGACTGGCTTATTTCACTCAGCATGATGTTCTCCAGGTCCATCCATGCTGTCACTAAGGGTAAACTTTTCTTCTTTTTTTTAACAGCGGAGTAGAATTCCATTGTATAAATGCCCCATGGTTGTTTTATCCACTCATCTACTGATGGACACTTGGGCCACTTCCGGATCTCGGTGGTTATAAATAATGCTGCAGTGAACATAGGGGTGCTTATGTTTTTTCAAATTAGTGTTTTGGGTTCCTTTGGATAAATTCCTAGAAGTGAAATTGCTGGGTCAAAAGGCAGACCCATTTTTAATTTTTTGAGGTATCTCCATACTGCTTTCCACAGTAGCTGTACCAGTCTGCATTCCCACCAACAGTGCGCAAAGGTTCCCCTGTCTGCACATCCGCAGCAGCACTTGTTTGTTGACTGACTGATGATAGCCATTCTGACACTGACATTGAGCATCTTTTCACATGTCTCTTGGCCCTCTGGATGCCCTCTTTGGAGAAGGGTCTCTTCAGGTCCTTTGCCCATTTTTTAATTGGTTCGGTTTTGTGGTTTGAGTTTTGTTAGGTTCTTTATAAATGTTGGATATTAACCCTTTATCAGATGCATCAGTGAACATGTTCCCCCGTTCTGTGGGTTGCCTTTTTGTTTTGTTGATGGTCTCCTTTGCTGTGCAAGAACTTTTCAGTCTGATGTAGTCCCATTTGTTTATTTTTCTTTTGTTTCCCTTGCCTGAGGACATGTATCAGATAAAACACTGCTGCGAGCAATGTTCAACAAGATTTGACTGCATATGTTTTCTTCTAGGATTTTTATGGTTTTAGGTCTAATATTAAAGTCTTTCATTCATTTTGAGTTTATTCTTGTGTGTGGTGTAAGAAGGTGGAAAATGGGGAATTTTTCTCAATATACACTGCAGAAAATTTTCTTAAAATCCCTTAACCCTGTCCTCTCTTTCCCTACAGATTTTGCCTCTTCACTGTATCTTAGATCTCTTCTTTGCTTACCATTACATTCCCTCGGATTGGGCCCTGATGTCTTCTGGTCTGGACTGTGGCAGGTCTCCCAAAGGGCCTCTCAGTTTCCCTCTTTCCAGGGCCCAATTCTCCACATTGCTGCCAGTGATCTTTCTAAAATGGAAATCTGATTACTCTTCTGTGCATTTTTAAATTGGGATCTAAATTTTTTATCGTAAGTGTAAACAAAAAGATTTAATTTCTGGCCATTTCGTAGTGATTTGATAACCACATCAGTTATTTTTAAAAAATAGGAATTATTTCAACTGTTACATATTCTGCAAGGTTAGTTTTAGCCCTTGAATTTATTTCTCCCACAGAATTTACCCTAATGTAATTTGATGGGAGAAGTTGAAAAGTTGATTAATGACCCTATTGTTGTCCTCTGTGTAAAAAACTTTTAATTGATATTATCTGTAATTGTAAGGCTGTGTTAAAAGTTCTTCTGGATTGAATTATTGCGGTCATTAGTATGCGGTTGATCAAAACTATAGATTATTAATTTCAATAAATAATTAAGCAAAAAGTAAAATTTTACTGGAAGTACATTTTTTCAAGCAATGGATATGGGTGTTTGTGTGCCTTTATTAAAGGAAATATTCAGTTGTCTTTTATTTGGAGTCACAAAAGTGTTTATACCTTGGGTCAGTGCAAAGTGTAAGACTGGGCCATGGAAATGCCTTTCTTTTGAAAGTGGAAGAAAGGCAGTGATGAAGGGAGAGGAGAAAAAGGCTCAGCCTCATCAGACAAATCAGTGTTGAGATGCATATACATGGGATTTGAGTGTCACAAAATTGATTCTCTGAAAACTCGTGTCCTCAGACACTCCTTGAAAAATCTGCGTGTATTTTGTAGTACATTGAGTATATAATAGGTTTTTCAAATGAGTGTTGTGGTGGGAAGCATTACAAGTTCATGTTGGAAAGAGCAAAGCCCAATAAGAACCCAAAGGTAGTTTAAGGGGCTGGCCCAAGAAGCGTGTGTTGCGGGGAATGCAGAAATGGAGGGGACTAACTAGTTACTAAGTCGTGTCAGGCCATTTGTTAGTGCTTGGATATTAGCCTGCAGGTGATGAAGCAGAAGTGAGAGGGTCATTGTTTAATTGTAAAGAATTAGGTCTCTATAACATATATATCGTCTTCAATTTCATCAAAATGTTCAAAATTCGGTTCTTTTGAATTTGTGTGTTGTAGTCATTAAGTCCCAAACGACAAGTGTACATTTATGTAACTTGAGAACAGAGGCTTTATTTTTACATTTTTTTTAAAATATTTTTTTTATTTATTTATTTTTAAAGCGGGTGAGGGAGAAAGCAAGAGAGGAAGAGGAACATCGATATGCAAGAGAAACATCAATTGGCTGCCTCTCACATGCCCCCAAACCTGGGACCTGGCCCACAACCCAGGCATGTGCCCTGACTGGGAATCTTACCCAAGACCTTTTGGTTTGCAGGTCGTCACTCAGCCCACACAGCCACATCAGCCAGAGCAGGGCTTTGTTTTAAATTCTTTCTGTGGATAAATATTTTTAACTCTGCAACGTAACTAATTGTATTCTCCTTTTGGTGGTCTTCAATGGCTGACTTACAAATGACATCTGACCTTGAGGTAATACCCTCAAGAATAATTACTAAATCTGGATTGAATTTCTTTGTCTCCTTTGTACCGACTCCTTCAGGTTATCTCTGTGAACAGCTGAGGTTATGTCAGGCTGAGTCTTCTCTAGCTTTGTGTCTGTCTGTCTGTCTGTTCGCTTGTTTGATGAACAGCGAGCATTGAAAGTACCCTGAAATGTGCGAGTTTGTTCATTATTTAGACAAGCCTTAGTGTGTTGTAACTTAGTTGTTTCCTCCTATGCTTAATAAACATTTGGTTCTGAATAACTTTATTAAATCAGTGTTCTTTTTATATATTTAAAATGTTTCAACCCTTATATAAAAATGATTAATCTTTGAAGATGGTTTACTGTTTAGACCATAGTGTGCGTTAGGTTTCTGACCTAAGCAGAATAAACTTTCCTGCTACCCTGAATTTCTTCCCCCCTCTTGTGTATTCAATGAATCACTCATCTTTCAAGACTTACGTTTGATTTCACCTCCTCTAAAGACTTTCTGACCCTACTATTAGCCAGGGCTATCAACTTATGGCTCTGTTAATGGCTACAGTAGGCACATTGACATAAGTTATTTCCTTTAAATTTATGACCATTGGATTTTATATGGCATTGCTAGTAACTTAAGAGTTTATAACAAGGTTGCATTAGAAACTTTAAAAACATAAAATTTTAATTGAAGAGAATGGCAGTTTTAATGGCTGTGATCATGACCAAAGGGTGGGGGAAGAGCTAAGATTTCTGTGCAAAGGCTACAGAAATCTTGTGTTTTGCAGTCCTAAATGTACTAGCGAGTCTCCATTTAGATGGTAAACCCAAGGTTATATACGTCACCAGAATTTGGGAGCATTCTTTTACTCTTCGTTAGGAAAATACCAGAAACTGTATTCTAGAGGACCATAGATAGTGAGTAGATCTACATTAAGTATATAAAGCCTTTTAAAATGAATATTTGCCTCTGCATTTGAAAAGTACGAAAATGTGATGATATATTGGAATTCTGTAAGGAATTGTATCTTATTTTAGGGTGGTCTTCACAGTACCCTCTACAGTCCCTTCTAACTGGTTATCAGTGCAACTCTAATGATGAGCATACTTCTTATGGAGAAACAGGAGTCCCAGTTCCCCCTTTTGGATGCACCTTCTCTTCTGGTAAGAAAACTACTGTCTTGTGAGGCTTGGTCAAAAATGATCTATTTCACACACACACAAAAGTAAGAGAGGTGGTAGAGTTTTTCTAAGAACCGTTCATCCTAATTTATGAAATAGACTTTTTAAAATCTTTATGCATAATTATAATTTCCTCTAAAGCACAGGACCATTATAGCACTTTTTAAAAAACTGAGATAGGGAAAAAGTTACAAAGGTTCAGCCATCATGAAAACTGTTTCACCCAGGAGATACCACTTTTGATCTGAGTGAATCTATCTTTCTGTAATGCATTGGGGGACAAATGAACAGTAATATAAATACTTGTTACCTCTGTTAATGTTCTAAAACAGGAAAAGTCAAAGGTTGTAAAAGGGAATTTTAAATTAATAGACTCAGCCCGCTTGTGGCATATATCACATGACTCCTTTTGCCATTGGCCAGCGCCACTCGTGTTTTAAGTGCCGCCCTTCATTCCCCACTTCTCTAAATAAGAGGCTCTCTGAAGACAGTGTTGATGCTTTTGAGTCATTTACTAAATTAGATAGTGTGGCAAATTTTAAGCAATTTTTACTTTAAATTGTCTCCCTACCATATCAGATGCTATTTGGGTAGAATCATTTTCCATCTTTTCAAATAGATTCTTTGTGTTTATCTAGTAGCTTTCAATTAATCTATATTATATATGTTATAGATATATAGATATATATGTCTTTATAATCAGCTTTAAAATGTTTGTGTTACTCTTTATATATATTCTGTTCTTTATTTCTTATTTAGCTCCCGACATGAAACATATACTAGCAGTTGCCAATGAAGAAGGGTTTGTTAGATTGTATAACACAGAATCACAAACCTATAGAAAGAAGTGTGTTAAAGGTAAGTCTAAAGTTTGTTTCAACATTTTTAATTTGTGAAGCACTAAGTAAATTATCATTTGACTACATTCCCAGTTATATTTACTTCTGGTTAAGTCTGTTTAAGGACCAGGCTGTTTCTCCTAATAAATGTTAACTATGGTAATAACTTTACTGAAAATTAAGAAAAATACATTTTAGTATTAAAAACAGTTCTTCTTTTAAAAAGGTTAAATCTTTTACACTTAATGTGGTTGGGAGAAAGCATTGCTTTAAAATATTTATATTGACCAAGCATCTTTCACATATAAAACAAAGTTCTACTCATCTTAAGAAACTAACAATTTGGAACTAATAAGTCAACTGAAGTAAAACCAAGGTGGTAAATGATAGAAACATACAAAGAAAATGCCGTAGAAGACAAGAGGAGACACGCATGTACTAGAGAAGGGGAGGAAGATTTTCCATGAAAGATAGGGCATTTGAGTTGGACTGTGGTATTAGATCAGTGGAGATGGTATGGGACACTCCAGGTGCAGGGGACAGCATTAGCAAAAGGGGATAATGGGGGAAGAGTTTTCAGGAACTACTATAAAGGACACGTGGACAAAACCAAGGAGGAAGGTGGAAATGAGGGAGGTGGGGGTGTCTGGGGTTGGGGGGACAGTGGGGGGAAATGCAGACAACTGTAATTGAACTACAATAAAACAATTTTTAAAAAACCTAGGGATAAGAAAGAACAGGATATAATAAGGGAATAGGGAGTAATCCAATTTGGTTTGACAGTGAGAGATAAAGGACAAAGTGACAGCAGTAAGGGACAAAGGTGCAGAACCTTGAATGTCCAACGAAGGTACTTCAGACTCTTCAGAAAGAGAGTCTAGAGCAGAATGAAGATTTTTAAACTGGAAAATCTTTCAGAAAAATTCCATTTAGAATATATTACTAGTCACCTCATGGAAGGGAATTTGATATCAAATGTTAGCTTTTTAAATCTTCCTTCTCCGTTGTAATACTTTTTGGCCAGTAGTCCATAGGGTGCTGACCACTGATCTTTCAATACAACTTTCAAGGCATTTAAACTGCTGTTGATCGGACTACCACAGAACATAGTCTAGGCATTTCACATTCACCGTTTTCTTTGTTCAGAATGGATGGCTCACTGGAATGCTGTCTTTGACCTGGCTTGGGTCCCAGGTGAACTGAAACTTGTAAGTGACTCATTTTATTAGAATTTGAATAGATACTGGTAAAGGGTTGCTTTATTACATTGTAATAACATGTTTTTTATAGGTTACAGCAGCAGGTGATCAATCAGCCAAATTTTGGGATGTAAAAGCTGGCGAACTGCTTGGAACATGCAAAGGTCATCAATGCAGCCTCAAGTCAGTTGCCTTTTCTAAGTTTGAGAAAGGTAGGTTTGTGCCTGTCTTCTTTTATCCCCTTAACCCCTTGTACAATGGGGTCCTAAGATACTGCAATTGTTTCCACCTTTCCCACTATCAAAGTTACTACTTCACCTACATAGATGATTGAGATTCTAATATGACTGAAAACCCAAATGAAATTGAGTTGGATTTTAGTCTTCTTCTTATGGACATTATCTCCAGCTTGTCCCTGAGAGTCAAGCATCTTCAGGTAATATTTTTTTCTATAATCTCACTGATGTGTAATGTGAAGATTTATTAACAGCCACAATACCTTTGTTCAACCCTGAGTATCCTTTGAAGTCTAAACCCTGTACTGGACACTGATTAACTGTACTTGTAAAATAGTTACTCTAACCCTACTTGTAAAATTTAAGTAGAATTTGAGGCTGGGGTGGAAAACTTGATAAACTGAATGTAATTAATTCTCTACCTAACAATTTACTGTGTAGCTACTTTAATGACCCTATTCCCTAGGATGTTTTCAACTCAAAGTTGATCTTTCTATATTTATTTCACTATTATAATGCAGAATGAAGACTTAATATAACACAGAACACTACTGTAGCAGCTAGAGAAAAATTTTGCAGGGGTGTCAGAATGAGTTCTTCATTTCTGGCAATTTTGGGGGGGTTCCATTTATTTCTCACTTAAATAATTTTTTTACAAATAGAACAACAAACTTTCAAAGAAGTGGTTAAATTAATCCAACTTTAATCTCCAAATAATAGAGACCTCCTTTATTAGAGTATTAAAAAGATGCTCTATTTTTAAAGGAGTAGTTTAACTTACTCAGTTGAACACTCAGGAGCTGAGTTGTTGGGCTGTTTGAACACACACACAAAAGGTCAATTTTAATGTATTGTAGTTGCTGTTGAGACTGGAACTTTCAAGAGGAAAGATGACATAGATTTTTAATTTATTTTTATTTAGTTATTTTAAATCCTTGCTGAAGGATTTGTTTTTATTGATTTTAGAGAGAGAAACATCAATATGAGAGAGGCTTTGTTTATTTCTTCAATATTCTTAAATTTGAGATATAATTAACATACCATAAAATTCACCCATGTGAAATGTACGTTTCAGTGTTTTTTATTTATTTGCAGAGTGTACAATCATTAACACAGTCTAAGTTTAGAACACTTTCATCTGCCCAGAAAGAAATCAGAACCCATTAGCAGTACCTTCCACTTGCCTCCTAGCCCTACGCAATCTAAACTACTTTCTGTCTCCATAATTTGCCTATTCTGTATTCATATAAATGAAACTGTACATGTGTGGTTTTTTATTTCTGGCTTCTTTCACTTGGTGTAATGCTCAATCTTATTTTCTTCAAATTGAATGATTTCTATTGCTCTATCTTAAAGTTCACTGACTTTTCCTCTCTTCCTTCTACTCTTAAGCCTATGCAGTAAATTTTGTCATTTCAGAAATTGTGTGTTTTTGTTCTAAAATTTCTTTTTCTTTTTTTCTAGCCGGACGGTCTAAGTTCTGTCTCTGTTGAGATTTCTCATCTTTCATTGATTGCGAATGTCAATTTCTTTACTTCACTTAACATAATTCTGTTTGCTTTACAATTTTATCTGATAAAACAACCTCTGAGTTGTTTCAGGCTTGACCTCTGTTCATTTCTTTTCCCTTGAGAAGGACTCATTTTCTTGACTTTATATGTCAAATAATTTAGGTTATATCCTGCATACTGTAAATAGTATGTTGCCCCCCTGGATTCTGTTATATTGCTTAGAAAGAGTTGATGTTTTTAACAAGCAATTAACTGAGTTAGACTCAAATTGCAGACTGTCAAACCTGCAAGAGGGCAGTGGGTTCAATCTCAATTCTGTTCAGTAATTTCAGTCTTAGTTGAAAGCTGCTTTAGTTTTCCCCTTCAAAGATGGTTCAGGGGTCAGCCAGAGACTTACACTGAATTTAAACACAGAATTAGGGCTTCCCTTTCTCTGGTTTTCTCTAGTGTTCCTGTCACTCTGGCAGCACTTGTTGCCCCATGTCTCGTTTTCCTAATTTTTCTGACATGTAAGATGGCAAGTGTTTCTATTAGCATTTTAGCTGCTTGCAACTGTGTCTTCCCTCAAGATAAAACCATAAAAAAACAGTAACTTACCCCAAGCCAATAACTTGCTTCGTTGGTGGCTCTCCTCCAAAAAGTGCATGTTTTTGTTCAGTCTCTATAGAGCCCTCAGATCATTTTTTATATTTCTTTCCAGAGTTTAAAAGCTAGTGCATGTGGGTGTTTCTTCTCCAATCCCATTGTCTTTCATCCCCAAATGCAACCCCTTTCACAGATTTTGTATGGATCTGGTCCATATTTTTATATTGAGACAGTACTGCTTGGAGGTTTGGAGTATGGGCTCTGGATTCATACTGTGAAGAATACCTTTATAGTTTACTTACTTTCTCTGTACCTTAGTTTTCTCAGCTGTAAAATAGGGATAATAATACCCACCTAATAGGGCTGATAACAAGGACTGATAATTTATATAAAGCACTTAGGATAGTGTATAGCACTTAGTAGGCATTCCGTATTTTTGTTATTGCTATTTATCATTATTCTTATTATGTGTGTGTGTTTTTATATAGTGTTTTATGTGGTTTTAAGAAAATTTACACGATTATTTTATAAAGTTTTTGTTTAACATAAGTATTTTGAGTTATTTATAATCCTTTCTCTTCACCCTTTATCTTATTTGTTGTTTAGCCATGTATTTAAAATTTTTAATTTCCAGTACCAGTTATAGAACCTAGCTTGTACCAGATACTCTAGAAAACTTAAATTGAAATGTATATGTCATCGACAAGTTTTGTTAACTATTTGATTAATTCTACAGCTGTCTTCTGTACGGGTGGAAGAGATGGCAACATTATGGTCTGGGACACCAGGTGCAACAAAAAAGGTAGTCTAGTTCCATTTTAATTTTGATAAATGTGGTCTGTTCCCATACTTGATTATTTTGAATGAAATGTTCATTGATTTCATGTGATAACCACCAGGGGGCACTTGTTCATGATCCTTCATTTCTGCTTCTAATTCTCAGGATTTTAGTGATTGTTGCAAGTATTATTCTCTGTATTTACCTCATATTGTCTTCTGAACTATAATGCTGTTTACCTAAGTGATTCATGGGATTAAAATGGTTAATTAATGATCTTTTAATTTATGATTTTTTTGGCTTTGAAGGATTGGATTAAATATAATTATGCTTACCTTGCCCATGATGCCATTAAGCAGAAACTAGTGATTGTGTCTCTGCTTATTTTCTTATTTTAAAAAAAATATTTTTTTCAAAGACCTTTTTAGAGCAGTTTTAGGTACACAGCAAAACAGAGCAGAAAGTATAGAGAGTTCTCTCTGTGCTGGTGTACCCCATCCTCACAAGCCTCTCCCACCAATAACAACTCACACCAAAGTTGGACATTTGTTACAGCTAATGAACCTATACTGGTACATCACTGTCGCTGTGGTCTATCTGTACTTCACATTAGGTTTCACTCTTAGTGTATGTTCTATTGGTTTCAACGAGTATATAATGGTATGTATCTATTATAGTATTATAGAGGATAGTTGCACTGCTTTAAAAATACTCTGTGCTCCACATATTAATCCTGCCCTCCCCCTAATCCTTGGCAGTCACTGGTCTTTTTATTGTCTCCATGGTTTTGCTTTTCTCAGGAAGTCATGTAATTATAGTAAGCAGTCTTTTCAGATTGGATTTTCTTAATAATATGCATTTAAGGTTCCTTCGTAACTTTTTTATTGCTAGGTAGCACACTTCTTTGTAGCACTGAATAACATGTCACTATCTGGATGTAAAGTTTATTTATACATTCACCTACTAAAGGACATCTTGGTTAATTCCAAGTTTGTGCCATTGTGAATAAAGCTGCTATAAACATCTGTGTACTTATTTCTTTTTTATGCATTATAGTCTCACCACAAAAAACGTAGTGTGGTAACACTGTTGGCTTTTAATTTCACTGAGATCTATATGTAAACGTTACATTTAGCATAGGAATAAAGTTCTGAAAACTGAATTCCCTTGGAATATCTTGCAGATGGATTTTATCGGCAAGTGAATCAAATCAGTGGTGCCCACAACACCTTAGACAAGCAAACCCCTTCAAAGCCTAAGAAGAAGCAGAATTCCAAAGGACTCGCTCCTTCCGTGGTAAGGCTTTATAACTATACATGTGTGGGATACCAATAGTGGGGTAGAGTCTTCATTCCCTCTAACATCAGTGGGTTTATTGCTTAATTTTAACTCAATACGTACAGTAGTGGTTTTGAAAACCTAGTGTGCAGCAGAGGAAGCTGGGGAACATGTTAAAAATTCAGCTTCCTGAGCCTCATCCCTAGCAGTCTCCATGCATGCGCTTACCTATCGTATAGTGTGATTCACTACAAGAGGGGGAGTAGTTTGAACAAGTGTAAGTACTGGGTTGGCCAAAAAATTCATTTAGTAGTGCTTAGATGTCTTTAACTTAATTCAAAACAATTTTGTTACATTGTATTGTTGCAGCTGTCATATCAGCATTCATTTAAAAAAAAAAGTATCAAAATGGTGAATTTTTGTGTAGCCCTTTTAATATTGAAGATGGAAGAAAATACACAACGTTTTTTGGCATATTATGCTTTATGATTTCAGGAAAGGTAAAAATACAACTGAAATGCAAAAAAAGATTTGTGCATTGTATGGAGAAGGTGTTATGATTGCTCAAACATGTCAAAAGTGGTTTGTGAAGTTTCTTGGTACTATTGACATTGTGGCCAAATAATTCTTTGCTGTAAGGCTATCATGCGTTGGAAGGTGTTTAGCAGCATCCCTAACCTCTACCCACTAGAAGCCAATAGCAGGAGATAGCCAACATACTCAAAATACCCAAATCAATAAAGTTATTGGTGAAAATTAAAAAAATGTGTTTTTTATTTTACTGAAAAAACTAAACAGAATTTTTGGCCAACCCAATACTATAATGCAGTTTCTGCTGGGAAAGAATCCCTGTTGTTTTTATATAGTACCTCTCTAGTACTTGATAGTCAAAGTTCAAACAGTGCTCAGAAAACTTCTTTTCTTTAAAAGTAAGTCACCATTTCTCTTACTTTAATGTGTTTATTTTTCTAATACTCCTGGTCTGTGGGATTGAACTTAATATTTGGGGGAGGTGTGATTGCTAAAACATTAGGAATTAAAATTGCACACCATAAACAGTACAAAGACATGAATGGAAACTGACAGGATTAGCATGAGGTCTTTGAAGGCCAGATGAAGTCAAATGAGTAACATTTCAGACACTTAATCAGGTTCTGAGCCAAGAAAACTTGTTGATAGCTTTTAGGAGGCAAAATCTCCTTTGAGTGCCTTTAAATTTTTTAGAGCATGTAATCATCTTTCTTTTTTAATTATATTTTATTGATTATGCTATTATAGTTGTCTCAATTCATCCCCCCTTTATTTGGGCCATGTTTCTTTGTCTCCTCAATTTGGCAGCCTCCCTGTGTTTCTTTCTATGTATTAGGTAGAGCTGATTTGATTCCCTGTCTTGATAGCATGGCCTAATCTAATAAGTGTCCTATAGGGTCCAGTGACACAGCCCTTCCTATCACTCAAGCTGTGTACTCCTTTGTGTGAGCTGAGTACACCCTCCTCTTGTAGTTGAACCTTGATTGCTGTTGGCAGGTCAATGGGAGGTATTTACCCAGGCCAGTCAGCTGCAGGGACTGGCCATGATCACTGACCACCAACCTCTGCCCTCTGTGGAGGATCAGTTGTGGAGGGGCAGAGTAGTGGTGCTCTGACGTGGTCTTTAGCTGTCCACTGCGTGCACAGGCGCTGCAGTTTCCAGGGTGGTGCAGGCCAAGGTCAGCCCCAACCTGTGTTTTGCCCAGGGCTACCCTACCTGGGCTATAAAGCAATCTGAGATGGCTGCTACTTGTGCTGGGCTTGGAGATTCACAGGAGAAACCAAATTGTGAGTCTAGGCTGGCGGGGCAGACAGTGTTAGCCAGGTTGATGGAGTCTCAGATATAGCACCCGCCTGGCAGCTCTGTTGGGGGAAAGTTCAGAAAAGGGACAATGGCCTCTGCCTGCCTTTCTGTCTGGGAGAAAGCTGACCCCCAGCTCCCACTTTGAAGCCAGACACTTCAGTTCCTCCCTGTATGCCACTGGTGCCTGTCCAGATGCTAACCCAGTGCTGGAGATCAGAGGGAGTGAATCTTAGTAGGTGAGTCCATGTGTGGGTCCTTTAAGAGTTACTGCTTGGGACTCTACAAGTTTCTTCCACCTACTGAGTCCCCACTGGTTTTTGCAGCCAGAAGTTATGGAGTCTTACCTTTCTGGCACTGGAATCCTGAGCTCAGAGGCCTAGTATGGGGCTGGGACTCCTCGCTCCTAAAATAATCCACCCGAATTTTTATCTACCACACATGGGTGTGGGACCAGCCCATTCCATGTCTCCAGTCCTCCTACCAGTCTGGATAGGTGTGATTTCTTTAATTCCATAGTTGTCAGACTTCCATTCAACTTGATTTCTGACGGTTGTGAGTCATCATTTTTCTATGATTTAGTTGTAATTTTGATGGGGTTGTGCAAGGAAGTGAGCTGTGTTTAACTATGCTGCCATCTTGTACCTAAGTCCTTTGCAATCACCTTTTATTGGTAATTCTTTAGACACTCTTTTGTGGTAATTTAGGCAGATGGTGACATTTTATAGATGAAACAGGGAAAGGAAAGTTAAATGAGTTTTCTAAGGATATACAGTTTATTAGTATGTCTGATTCTTAGAACCAGTAGGTTTAAACAAGTTAAGTCTTTTAATAATCCCTATTGGGGTTTTTCAGTATGTCAAAGTGTTAACACTGTGGACTATAACTTAGTGATGTTTAGGTTATTTTCTAGCTAAGATTATTTCTTGCTCAGCACTAATGAGGACTGTTGGAGAAGGAAGATTTAGTCTAACTCAGAGTTTGAGAGAGGAAAAAAAAAACATTTAACAGTTTGGACTCCTGGTGGTGAAAATTGCTATATCCAAAACAGGCTTTATTCATTTTCTTTTTCCTCCTTGTATTATTAGGATTTCCAGCAGAGTGTTACTGTGGTCCTTTTTCAAGATGAGAATACATTAGTCTCAGCAGGAGCCGTGGATGGGTAAGTCTTTAATTCTCAGTTCTTTTGATAAGGTTTCTTTCATGAACTGCTGAGGGGAAGTCACCTAGTCTCATTATAATTGAATGTGTGTGCTTTTAACTTTCAACATGGGGAATATCCAGCTGAGAAGAGGACCTGCAGATGACACTGGAAAAGATCTAGTTCAGACGGACTCTTGCTCAAATAATTGAGATAATACATGTGTCGTACTTAGCACATTGTCTAGCACATAACAAGCAGTGTTGGCTGCTCCTATTACAGAGAAGCTGGATAAATAAGTTGCTTATCTATGCAGTATAATTTAGTGATTCTTATTTTAAGACATAAAATTTCTACTATCTGGGATTTTATCTTCTTGTGGATTTTATCTTCTCAGGTTTAGTATTAACCTAAAAGAAGGAATCTGATTCAGGGCATGTAATCAGCATTCTGAGAGTACTTGAACTAGATTGATAGTAAGGCCTAATGACTTTCAATTCACATATGAACCATCCATGATTGCTCTGAATTTTTGGCTTCCAGATAGGTTTGTAGTGCTTCTTGATTGGTTGCTTTGTTAGAATGTAAGTTATTTGAGTATAGGGACTCTTTCTTTTTTAAGCACCCTTCTTTGTCCCCTTATTTGCTCATTATATCTCTGAAGACATCCTTCTCTTGAAAAAACATAGTTTAAAAAGATGATGACTTCACCCTGGCTGGTGTACCTCAGTGGATTGAGCACAGGCTGCAAACCAAAGCATTGCAGGTTTGATTCCCAGTCAGGGCACATGCCTGGGTTGTAGGCCTTGGCCCCCAGCAACCACACATTGATGTTTCTCTCTCTCTTTCTTTCTCCCTCCCTTCCCTCTGTAAAAATAAATAAATAAAATTTTTTAAAAAAGATGATGACTTAATAAGATTTCCATTCTGTCTTCTGGACACTAAAACTCTTCTGTGGACCAAATTCTGAGGCACAAATGAAGCGTTATCTAAAGGTTATCAGTTGTGCTTATAAATGGCTATGAGAGCTTGCTCTGTTTGTTTTCAGGGATACTGCCCCATTATACCAAACTTGTGTTTTCAAGTTGCCTACAAACTAGATGTAGAGGATTAAGACAACTACCCCCAATAGATGAAATGAAAAAAATACTTTATTTTACAGAAAATAATGTTTAGATTACTTAAGGAATTACATATAGAAATATAACCGTATAACCATATGGGCACAGCTTGTTACTTATGCTGTCAAAGGTTACGTACAGAGTATTAAAAGCATAGGAAATGTTTTTTTCTGCAAACAATGAAACAATGACTATCAGCACCCAACCTTCATTTTCCTTTTCCGCTCCCTTGAAGTAAACTCAAGGTAACCCATCACTGGGTCATGTCACATCTGTTTCCGTTCTGCCAGAATTGTAAGCCTGACATTGGAGACAACAGTATGAAGCAGTTCAGTCTGTTTCCCAATGAGATATCCTCACTGTACCTAATTCATGTGCCAGAGGATTTAGATTAAAAGTCATTTCATGTTCAATATAGTTGAAACTGGTCGGGTTGGAAAAGGACTACAAAATAACTATTTCTTTACCTTGGTTGTAGGGTAATTAAAGTATGGGACTTACGTAAGAATTATACTGCTTATCGACAAGAACCCATAGCCTCCAAGTCTTTCCTGTACCCAGGTAGCAGCACTCGAAAACTAGGTAAGCCTTTTCGTAGACTAGAGGATTTTTTTTGTAGGATTTTTGGGGAATGTAAGTTTTTGTTAAAATCTAAAAATAGCCCTGGCTGGGTGCCTCAGGTGTTTGGAGCACCATCCCATGCACCAGAAGGTGGCAGGTTTGATTCCTGGGCAGGGAACATGTCTTGGTTGTGGGTTGGAGCCCTGATTGAGGGAGCATATGGGAGGCAACCAATCCATGTTTCTCTCTCCCTCCTTCAATCCTCCTTTCCCTCCCTTTTCCTAAAATCAATGGAAGAAAAACATATTCTTAGGTGAGGATTAATAAAATAAAAATATCAAGCTAGTTTTCAGCAACATAGACTAGAGAAACTCTAATATGTGGTTGTATCTTTTTGAAGTTCAAAAAATAAAAACAAATGTTTTTGGTCTATAGACACTTTGGAGAAGAATTTTATGGTTCTTGTGGAATGATCTTTTGGCCTCAGCATTTTTACCTCGTTTCTACTTACTGTCACCGGGACACGCTGACTAAAGTTTCCTTTTTCCAGGATACTCAAGTCTAATTTTGGATTCCACTGGCTCTACTCTATTCGCCAACTGCACAGATGACAGCATCTACATGTTCAATATGACCGGGTTGAAGACTTCTCCAGGTAAGGTCTACGCCATAGTTCATGTTCTTCTCGGAAACTAGAACTGACTTTTCTGTGAAAGATAATTTAATGTCGGTTCTTTTCTAAGCCAAAATTATTAAGACATATGAGGGGTTTAGGGTCTTTGATTAGTTCTGATGAATTATGTAATTTTTGTGGGACAGAGAAAGTTGTTCTGCTCGGCTTTTGTTCTTTTTGCAGGTTGTTTGTAAGATTAGGCATCTGAAGTTTTTAAGCCCCCCAAATAATTCCTACCTACCTCAGCTTTCTCAGTGTTGGAGACTATACTGCCTCTTTTATGTTTTCCCCACCCTCACCCTTTTTTTCCTTAAAAAATATTAATGTAGAATTTGATATGAAGCTGATAAATGTCATTTTTAACAAGAAACCGAAGTTTCTCAAGCATAGTCTAAGGTGGTTATTTGGGTTACATAGTTTCAAGAACATTATTAATTATTTAAGCAAGCTACATGTTAGTAACCTGGTTTTTCCTATAGACTTTGAATTCTATAACCAATCCCCAGATCTGCCCATTTCCCACTAACGTAAGACGTGCCGAAGAATATCTCAAAATAGGACAGAACTTTGCAGGGCTCTTACAGAAGTTTCCAAAGACTACCCCCAGCCATTGTTAGGACTGTGTATCTGTGGCAGCGCCACAGTTGGCCTTTCCAGTGCCCTGAAACAGGTCTGGCGCTAGCTAAACAAGAACAAGGGTATTCGGGAAAGGAAAACATTTTATAACTTCCTTTGCTATTTTCCTGAATGGAATCAGAACTTAGACAACATCTAATTTAGTTATCATTTTGTTATAGTGTGTCACCGAAAAGGAACCTTGAGTTCATTTTGGCCCTCTAGTATCAAACAGATATGCCCAAGGCCACTGCACTATATTATAGACCACTATAATAATTCAGCAGTGTTTTTCTTGTGTTCTTAAAATAACTTAATTGGTTCTCATAGATAGATGGATAGATGGATGGATAGATAGATAGATTTAATATTTCTTTAAAATTAAGTAATAGACGTGTGTATTTGTGACACATCTGGTGACTGCTGTCTTTTTTAAAACTTCAAAAAGGTCCTGGGCTCAATACTTTATCTCCCATACTTCTAATTCATAGTATTTTATTATACTAAGTGATGTTCATAAGGAGGGCTATGAAACACTTTAATGAAGCATTTTAAGAGCCCAAACAAAGAAAAATAAAATTGAGCCCACAATAGGTTTTAGGAGGATTTTTTGCTTGATTTGAAAAACATTAGTGGTATACTTTATGCTAGCCTTTCTTGTACCAGCAGAGGGCAATAAATACTTTTAGGTTTAGTGGGAAATATTATCTGTAGTTTTCCATTCATAGTTTAGAATTGAGAAAGATGAACAGTTACCGTTTTGGAATTGTATTCAGAATAAAGGAGACTGTTTATTTTGTTTCTTATCAGGGAGGAAGAAAATTCCCTCTACCCTTCTAGGTTCTTCTGGCTGGTCTAAGAATTAAATTGACATGTTGCAGATTAACAGGAGAAAATTCAACTTAATTTTTTATGTATTAGGGGTTCCACAAGAATATTGGGGGGAGGAGGTGGCAATGACAAATTGGGCGGTTGAGCTTATGCCATCTTGAGCTAAGGAGAAGGGGGTAGTGGTTTGGGAGGGACTTCAGAGAGGCAGAAGGCAATTAATTCACTTAGAGATGGAAAGGCAAATGTTTGGTAAACATCTGTTTACTAGGCCTTACAGAGGAAGTGGGATTTGGCAGGCTGTGATCTCTAATGTACCCCCACTGCACCTAGTCCATATTCTTCACAGATAACTCTGGTGATATCTCTGTTATGGGAACAGGCCCTTTATCTAAATTCTTTTAGGCAGTTAAGGGGGAGGTAACAAGAAAAACTTCCTGAGTCCTCTGCTTCTTAAAAATAACCAACTTAAATTAATCCTTATGACAAAGAGACACATTTGGGGTGGAAAATTTTGCTCCCCTACAGTCAATCCTGCCTTTGAAACTTCTCTAAGAAGTTCACAGTCCAGAAACTGAGTTGATAGATTGTTCTGTTGCATTGAATCAGTCTCTTAGTCCTGGCAATAATAGGTCAGTCCAGTTAAATTTGTTTCAGGAGGCAGAGAGGCATGTGGTCTCCCAAAGCAGGTCTGTATTGTGTAAACAAGAAGTCAGGCATTTAATATAAAGAGGCATTTCTTTGGAAACAAAAGAGAAGCAAAGGTTAATGGTTGGAGCAAATTATACACCAGTTTCTGAACCTAGGGAATAGCCCGTCAAGAAGATTGCTGGATGTCAGAGTTGAAACATCTTTTGCACTTTGAAATGTCCTTGATGATGTCATCAGGTGCTCAACTTTCTGAGTGGCTTACACAACATCAGGCAAAAAGGTTGTCTAAAAATTGACTATTGTGCCCTGGCTGGGGTAGCTTAGCAGCTTGAGCACGGGCCTGCAAACTAAAGGGTCACTGGTTCAATTCCCAGTCAGGGCACATGCCTGGGTTGAGGGCCAGATGCCCAGTGGGGGGGTACGTGAGCAACAACCACACATTGATGCTTCTCTCCCTCTCTTTCTCCTCTTTCTCCTTCCCATCTCCTCTCTCTAAAAAATAAATAAAATCTTAAAAAATAAGGAAAGAATTCTTTTAAAAAATGGACTATTGTAGTGACCTCACTTAAGTGTTTATCAAGTTCAGCTTCAGTTTTCAGGGCTTTGGAAAAAGTACGGTTCTAGTTCTGTGATTCCAAGTCAAAAGTGGGAGAAAAATTGGAAATGTTAGTTTGTTGAGTTGTTAGCCAAATACTTGAGGAAATTAGAATTCAGGATCCAGTCCAGTTTACAGGTGGAAAACAAAATCTCAAAGACAGTAGACAGCAGAACTAGGATCTTACAATCCACAAGTGTGCCTCATAGTTTCTATTGAAACAAATTGTTGTTTCTCTAAAGTAAATCACCCTCGTTTTAATCAAAGATAACCAAATTATGACTAATTTATTTGCAAAATAAGTCTGGTTTCAATAAACTTGCTCAGATTGTTTACATAAATGCTTCAAGAATAGCAGCTGATCATACAGGCTCTTTTAAGTCTGCTTTATATAACTTTTCATAAGGAATCTCCAGATTCAAATTTCAACAGCCTCTCAAAGCTAAGCCAAGCCAAAGGCTTGCCATTGGACTTCACTTGTAATACCTTTAGATTTGGGTTCGTTCCTGTCTTATTGAGCTCCCTAAAATATCCTGAGTTTCCTATGCCTGCCAGGAAGTAATGTGATAAGACTGCTGAACCCTGTAATCAAGGTACCAGGCTGATTTTTTTTTCCCAAGGGGGCTTTATTGGCTTCCATAAACTCAGTCTTAGTTCCTTAAAGCTGTCGGGTCATATCTGAGTTTATGCATGTCTCTGTCAAACACGATATTCCATTCAAAGCCCTGCTAATATAACCAATGTTTCCAACTATATCCTGTTACAGAGAGGACAGATTCTTAGTGAATTTATGTAAATAACTGTGTTGCATGTAAAAAAAATGCATACTAAGAGTTTCCAAATTCTGCAGGGATCAGATAGGAAGATAAAAATAAATGTTTTAATTCTGCTTAGAAAGGTACAATTTACCAAATTGCTTTGGGTCATTGGTAGCTCAGGAGGAGAAAAAATGTCCTTGTATCTGGAAAACAAAGATTAAAGAACCAATAATATTTCAAACTGAGTCATAAAAATTATAATCATCTTCATTAGTTCATTTAATCCTATGCAACTATTATTTTTTTAATCCTCATCCAAAGACGTGTCCATTGGTTTGAGAGAGAAATACCCATGTGAGAGAGAAACATCCATTGGTTGCCTCCTCTTTGCGCCCTGCCCGGGAATTGAACCCACAACCTTTTGGTGTATAGGACAATGCTCCAACCAACTGAGCCACTCCAGCTCAGTTGGTCTTGATCTTTTATTAGCAGTTTTATGAAGCCATCGATTTTTTACATTAGAGTTCTACAAATTCTCACCCAGTTCAGTAGTATAATCTGATAGTGACATGCACCCATGTAATATAACCTAAGAAGGCTTATCATCACTTATTTGACAGTGTTTCCCATGTAATGTAACATGACAAATAAGCTTAATTAGTTTGATATCTCCCTTTTTATAAAAGAACAAATCCTTTGAAATGGTTCAAGGACCCTCTGAAAAATTAGTTAGTTGAGGTCAAAAAGACTGCATTTAGAATTTAATTATAGAAAGTTTGTCAAAACTGTCAAAATGTTTTTAAAATAATCAAATAGGATCATAGGTCACTGTGATATAATACTTAGTTATTCCTTTAAGCATGATGACAATTAAAGATTTTACAGGCAAATTCAGAAAGTTAAATACTTGTAAGTGAAACTTAGCCCTCGTAATCAAAGACCTGTTAAAACAACATAGGCATTTACTTAGATAAAACATAAAATTCCTGCTTTTTAGGTAGATTACTCAAAGGTAAAGAAAAACTATTCAGAATCTCTTTGTCAAGAGCAGATCAAAGGTGCAATAAAACTTTTTTGCCCTGGCTGGTGTGGCTCAGTGGATTGAGTGCTGGCCTGGGAACAGAAGGGTTGCTGGTTTGATTCCCAGTCAGGACACATGCCTGGGTTGGGAGCCAGGTACCCAGCTGGGAGCATGTGAGAGGCAACTGAACTTTGTTCTTTTAACACAGAGAAAACCAAATTCTTGTTTTGTATCAGGTTACTTTTGATATTGAAACTCATCTACTTGATTAAATTCATCTCAGTGTTAACCAGCATGACCATGCATAAAACTCTTCTTAAGGTTCCTTTTTCACAAACCTTTTATGACTTCCTTTTTTACATTCAGATTTTGTCCTATTCTTTCTCTCTTTCTTTTTGTAACTACTCTTTAGGACAGAATCACTTTGTTTTCCACTAACAAAATGCATGTCCATTTCTTACACTGGTTTTTTTTTTTTTCTTTTTTCAACTGAAAATACAAATTTTCCTTGCATACGAGAATGTTTCCCTTATTATTTTAGTAGTTTTAACTGCATATATTGTTTTAATTTTTAACACTTAGAAACCTTAATTTCTAGTGAAAACTAAGAATTAAGCAAGTGTGGACTGTTAGTTATACCAGTATTTTTTGATTGGCAAACTATGAACACATTCCATAATTTCTAGAAACATGTTTGTTCATAATACAGTCTTTCAGTAAAGCACAAAAACAGTTTCCTAACAGACCCAAACATAGTAGTTGAGTCTATACTATGTATATCTGAGCTGATTCATATCCTACTTTTAACTTCAGAGTGAAAGTGTTTAATGTGGAGAGTATTTGATATGTAGTATTTTTCTTGAAAAGCTATAAATAGAAAGGTTTTTCCAGTTTTATTCTAGCAAAAGGAAGGGATTTCCGTGAGCAACTAATGGACAGCTATTTAGACCCTTAATAATTCTTTCCTTTCTGTTGGAAGATTGGAGTGAGATTTTTTTCCCCTGCCTAAATGTATTCTTAAGTTCTCCAATATTGGATTTTTTTATTTTACTTTCTAGTAATGTTCTGATGCTGGAGACTTCAAATTTTGGTTTCCTTAAGATAGAACAACCTATCAAGCGCATTATGCTAGATTGGATAACTTGCCCTTTTAAGCATGTATAGTGAGAAGTCTAAACCTAACCTATTTGGAGTGTTTTATATATGACCATATGGTTTACCCCACTACCTCCTTCTACTGTTCAGCCTGTTTTAAGTGCTGGGTTTAAAAGATTCCCTCGTCCCAGACAAGCTATCCATAAATCTTAACTCATTACTGATTTTTACTATTCATGCAACACATGTTTGAAAATCTATTCTATTCAAAGTAAGAATGTTTTCTTATTACTTTCTTTTCTGTAGTCAGCCATATACCAAGTATTTGGGTTTTAGATCATGGGACTGGATCTAATATAATATAGCCTCTTTCTAGAATTTGCTTCATTTCCTGACAATGTGCAGTTCCTTTATATTTGGTGAATGTAGCTTGACCATCAGCTTCAATAGTCAATACACTGTTTTTTCCCCCTCTGGTAGTGGCTGTCTTCAATGGACATCAGAACTCGACCTTTTATATCAAATCCAGTCTTAGCCCAGATGACCAGTTTTTGGTCAGTGGCTCAAGTGATGAAGCTGCCTATATCTGGAAGGTAAGTTACCAAATTCCCCCACAAATATGAGACTAAATATTCTTGCAAATGTTTCTTTTTTCCAAAATGAGGTAAGTTTAGTGTAAATATATACTATTAACTTTTTCTACATCAGATGTTCAGTTAAAGTTGCTTCTTGTTTTTTAATATAGCCAAAATCTCACTTCGTTGTCACAAAATATATCACACTTTTATGGCCAGAGCTTCTCAGAAATTGACAATCCATATCTTCAGTAGTTTTACAGGTTATCAGGAAATTAAGAATTCAGAAGACTGGAAAGAACTTTAATTACTTTGTCCTGCTTCCTGGAAAAACATGCTGTACTACCTTTCTGCCCTGTGTTTTGAAATTCTCGTTCAAAATACATATACATATAGTACTTTAATCTCTGGGATTTAGTCTATACCCAAATCAGCCATAGAACCTTGCACAAAACACTGAAAAATATCTGTATAATAATTGTGTTCTTTACTCTCCTATCTTAGAAGTGGTTCAATGTTTGGCCTGCTAAAACAGATGTGGCTCGTTTATCAGTTTTGTATATATTTAATGGCATTATTTAAATTTTTTTTGATTTTATAGATTTCTCATTTCTGCTATACAAATTTATATATATACTTCTTACTTTTTAAATAAGTGATTCTAAAATGACTACTGGAAGCTAAGAAATTTAGAACTGTCCATTTGAAATTCACTGGAGAAAACTGTAATGTTACATACAAGTAGCATAAAAAATTACCCTTGAAAAGTGGCTATCTTGGGTATAATTAATCATAGAAATGTCTGGGAGTTCAAGAAAGAAGAGCATCAAGATACTGTTTACCTAGGAATAGAAATTAGTTATCTTCTAGGTTGCCCTGCAATTTCATAAATGTCTTTGACATGGGTGAATTGAATCATCAGATCTTACACATTCTGGATTTTTTGTTTTTTATTAATTTTATTTTATTTTTGTATTACCATTTAGCCCCATTACATGCACCCCCCCCACCCCAAAGCAATCATCACACTGTTGTCCACATCCATGAGTCCTTTTTCCTTTTTGTTCAGTCTTTCCACTCCCTAACCTCCCCTTCCCCACAGCTGTTTTCCTGCTTTCCATCTATGAGTCTGCCTCTGTTTTGCTTGTTAGTTCAGTTTGTTCATTAGATTCCACATATGAGTGAAATCACCTGGTATTTGTCTTTCTCTGACTGGCTTATTTTGTTTAGCATAATGTTCTCCAGGTCCATCCATGCAGTTGCAAGGGTAAAATTTTCTTTTTTCAGCCAAGTAGTATTTCATTGTGTAAATGTCCCATCATTGTTTTATCCACTTATTTACTGATGGATACACACAGGCTGCTTCCATATCTTGGCAGTTGTAAATAATGCTGCAATGAACATAGGGGTGCCTATGTTCTTTTGAATTTGTATTTTGGGTTTCTTGGGGTATATTCCGAGAAGTGAACTAGCTAGGTTCTACTAGTGGAAAGCTAGGTTTCCACTAGTGGAAAGGCGGATCCATTTTGAATTTTTTGAGGCATCTTCATACTGCTTTCCACAGTGGCTGCTTCAGTCTGCATTCCTACCAACAGTGTAAAGGGTTCCCCTTTCTCCGCATCCTCACCAGCACTTGTTTGTTGATTTATTTTTTTAAGTACCATATTTTTGGACCATAAGACGCACCTAGGTTTTAGAGGAGGAAAATAGGAAAAAAATTTTTGAAGCAAAAAAATGTGGTAAAATATTTAATAACATAAATAACATAATATTTCACCAATGTAAATGGAAACCGAACTCAACAGCAGCATTAACAACCATTATTCCTCCCAAATTTGGGGGGTGGAAGTTATGTCTTATAGTCCAAAAAATACGGTATAGTTTATTGATTATGCTATTACAGTTGTCCATTTTTTCCCCCTTTTATCCCCCTCTGCCCTGCACCCCCTCTCCCTTCAGCATTCACCCCCTAAGTTCATGTCCATGGATCATACATATAAGTTCTTTGGCTTTTCCATTTCCCATACTAATCTTAACCTCCTCCTGTCTATTTTGTATCTACTAATTATGCTTCATATTGCCTGTACCTTTTTCCCCCATTTTCCCCGCCACTTCCCCACTGATAGCCCTGCATGTGATCTCCATTTCTGTGATTCTGTTCCTGTTCTAGTTGTTTGCTTAGCTTTCGTTTTTGTTTTTTAGGTTCAGTTGTTGATAGTTGTGAGTTTATTGTCATTTCATTGTTCATATTTTTGATCATCTTCTTTTTCTTAGATAAGTCCCTTTAACATTTCATATAATAAGGGCTTATCAATGACGAACTCCTTTAACTTGACCTTATCTGGGAAGCACTTTATTTGCCCTTCCATTCTAAATGACAGCTTTGCAGGATAGAGTCATCTTGGATGTAGGTCCTTGCCTTTCATGACTTCTAATACTTCTTTCCAGCCCCTTCTTGCCTGCAAGGTTTCTTTTGAGACATCAGCTGACAGTCTTATGGTAACTCCTTTGTAGGTAATTGTCTCCCTTTCTCTTACTGTTTTTAAGATTCTGTCCTTATCTTTCATCTTGAGTGATATAATTATGATGTGCCTTGGTGTGTGCTTCCTTGAGACCAACTTCTTTGGGACTCTCTGAGCTGCCTGGACTTCCTGGAAGTCTACTTCCTTTGCCAGATTGGGGACCATTTCTTCATTTGTCCAAATAAGTTTCCAGTTTCTTGCTCTTTTTCTTTTCTTTCTGGCACCCCTATGATTCAGATGTTGGAGCACTTAAAGTCATCCCAGAGGTTCCTAAGCCTGTCCTCATTTTTTTCAAATCCTTATTTCTTCATTCTGTTCTGGTTGGATGTTTATTTCTTCCTTTTGTTCCAAATTGTTAATTTGAGTCCTGGTTTCCTTCTCTTCACTGTTGGTTCCCTGTATATTTTCCTTTATTTCACTTTTCATAGCCTTTATTTCTTCCTTCATTTTGTGACCAAACTCAGTTATTTCTGTGAGCATCCTCATTACCAGTGTTTTGAACTCTGCATCTTATAGGTTGTCTGTCTCCTCATTGTTTAGTTCTTTTTTTGGAGTTTCAATCTGGTATTTCTTTGTCTTGGTGCACCTGGCACGTTGTAAGGGGTGGAGCCTTAGGTATTCACCAGGGCGGGGCAGCCCATTTTGCTGCATGGTGGCACTGTCTGTGGGGAAGGGGTCAGTGAGGGGACAATGCCTCTTGCTTGCTTGCTCAGCTCTTGCTCCACTTTCCCTCTCTTCCCACAAATGTATTGTGCCGTTTCAGGTGCTGTTTCCCAGGTGGGTGGACTTGTGTATGCTCTAAGATCCTATGGGCCTCTCCAACAAACTCTCCTATGGGACTGGGAGTTTCTTCCACTGCTGTAATCCCCACAGGTTTTTACCACAAGAGGTTTTGAGACTTTAGTTTCCTGTGCTGGAACCCTGGGTTGCAGTGGTGTGTTGCTCCCCAGTTGTTCTTCCCAGCTAATCTTCATGCAAATGTCCAGCTGCCACCTTGCCTACTCCATCGGCCTGCTGCTGCCTTGTCATGTACCCTTTCTACCCCAGCTTCCTGTCTCTGCTCCTCCTACCAGTCTGGATGTTTCTTCTTTAACTCCTTGGTTGTTGGACTTCCATACAGTTTGATTTTTCTGGCATTTCTGGTAGTCTTTGTTTTTGAATTGGTTGGGTTTTTTTTTGGTTGTGCGAGGAAGCGGAGTGCATCTACCTCTGCCTACATCTTGGTTGGAACTCCTGTTAGTTGATTTACTGATAATAGCCCTTCTGGCAGGTGTGCAGTGATAATTCATTGTGGTTTTAATTTGCAGTTCTCTTGTGATTAGTGGTGTTTAGCATCTTTTCATATGTCTATTGGCCATCTGTATGTCCTTATCTGTCCAATTTCCAACACCATTTATTGAATAAACTTTCTGTAGCGTATTGTATGTGCTTGCTTCCTCTGTCGGATATTAATTGACTATAAAGGTGTGGGTTTATTTCTAGGCTTTCTAGTCTCTTCCATTGATCTGTGTGTCTGTTTTTTTTCCTGCCAGTACCATGCTATTTTGATTACTATGGCCTTATAGTATGGTTTGATATTAGGTAGAGTGATTCCTTGAAATTGGTTCTTTCTCGGGATCGCTTTTGTTATGCAGGGCCTTTTGTAGTTCCATATAAATATTTGAAATATTTGTTCTAGTTCCATGAAATACATCATTGGTGTCTTCATAGGAATTGTGTTGAATCTGTAGATTACTTTGGGTAGTATGGACATTTCAATGATGTTAATCCTTCCTATCCATGAACACAGTGTGTGCTTCCACTTATTTGTATCTTCTTCTATTTCTTTCTTCAGTGTCTTATAATTTCCCAAGTACAAGTCTTTTACATCCTTAGTTAGGTTTATTCCTAGGTATTTTATTCTTGTAGCAATTGTGAATGGGATTGTTTTCTTAATTTCCCTTTCTGTTTGTTTATTATTGGTAGATAAAAATGTAAATGATTTCTGGATATTAATTTTGTATCTTGCTACTTTGTTAAATTAATTTATTAGTTCTAATAGTTTCTTAGTGGAATCTTTGGGGTTCTCTATGTACAGTATCATGTCATCTGCAAATAATGACAGTTTTACTTCTTTCTTTCTAATTTGGATGCCTTTTATTTCTTTTTTCCTGATTGCCGTGACTAGGACTTCCAGTACTATGTTGAATAAGAGAAGTAAAAGCAGACATCCCTGTCTTGTTTCCGATCCTAAGGGGAATGCTTGTAGTTTTTGCTCATTGAGTATGATGCTGGCAGTGGGTTTGTCATATATGGCTTTATTATGTTTAGGTGTGTTCCCTGTAATCCCACTGTGCTGAGAGTTGTTATCCTAAATGGGTGTTGGCTTTTATCAAATGGTTTTCCTGCATCTATTGATAATGTCCTTTTTTTCTTTCATTTTCTTTATATTGTGAATCACATTTATTGATTTGTGAATGTTGTCGCAACCTTGCATTCCCAGAATAAATCCCACTTGATCATGATGTATGATATTTTTGATGCATTGCTGTATTCGGTTTGCTAATATTTTGTTGAGGATTTCAGGGGTTGTTTTTTTTTTTCTTTTGCCTATAATTTTCTTTCTTTTTAGTGTCTTTATCGAGTTTTGGCATTGGGATAATGCTGGCTGGCCTTGTCAAATGAGTTTGAGATCCTTCCCTCCTCTTGAATTTTATGAAATAATTTGAGAAGTAGAGGTGTTGGTTCTTATCAGAATGTTTGGTAAAATTCACCTGTGAAGCCATCTGGTCCAGGGCTTTTGTTTGTTGGGAGTTTTCTTTATTACTGCTTCAGTTTTACTGGGTGTAGTCTGTTTATTCAGATTCTCTGATTCTTCTTGATTTAGTTTTGGAAGATTGTATGTTTCTAGGAATTTATCCATTTCATCCAGGTTGCCCAGTTCGTTGGCATATAGTTGTTCATATTTTTTTAAGTCCTTTATATTTCTTTGGTATCAGTTGTTGTTTCTCCTCTTTCATTTCTGATTATATTTATTTAGATTGTCTCTTTTTCTTGATGAGTCTGGTTAAAGGTTTGTCAATGTTATCTTTTCAAAGAAACAAGTGTTAGAAGCATTCATCTTTAGTATCATTTTTAGACTATATTTCATTTATTTCTGCTCTGATCTTTATTATTTCCTTCCCTCTACTCACTTTGGGCTTTGTTGCTCTTTCTCAAGTTCTTGTAAGTGTAAAGTTAGATTGCTTATTTGAACTTTTCTTATTTTTTGAGATAGGCCTGTAATGCTATGAATTTTCCTCTTGGGATTCCTTTCCCAGTGTTCCACAGATTTTGGATTGTTGTGTCCTTATTTTTGTTTGTTTCAAGGTATCTTTTGATTTCTTCCTTGATCTCGTTGTTGACCCATTCATTGTTTAATAACATGTTATTTAGGTTCCATGTCTTTATGTGTTTTTCAGTGTTCTTATGATTGATTTCTCGTTTCGCAGCATTGGTGGTCAGAGAAGATGCTTCATAGGATTTCAGTCTTAAATTTATGGAGACTTGTTTTGTGTCCTAACATGCAATCTATCCTAGAAAACATTCCATGTGCTCTTGAAAAGTATGTATATTCTCCTTCTTGGGGTGAAATGCTCTGAAGATATCAAATCCATTTGATCTAGTGTGTTGTTTAAGGCCACTGCCTCCTTGTTGGTTTTCTGCCTAGAAGATCTATCCATTGAAGTCAGCGGTGTATTAAAATCCCTGACTATGACTGTATTTCTGCCAGTCTCTCCCTTTATGTCCACCAAGATTTGGTCCACATTTCTCCACTCTGTCCCTTCCACCTCCCAGCTGATAACCCTCCAAATGGTGCAGGGATTAAGAAGCATAATTGATAGGTACAAAATAGACAGGGGGAAGTTAAGAACAGCATAGGAAATGGAGAAGCCAAGTAACTTATATGTATGACCCATGGATTTGAACTAAGTCGGGGAGATTGCTGGAGAGAAGGAAGAACTGGGCAGAGGGGACAAAAGGGGAAAAAATTGGGACAGATGTAATAGCATAATAAAAAAAACATACTTTAAAAAAGATATGCTTCACATATTTAGGTGCTCCTGTGTTGGGTACATAAATGTTTATTAGGGTTATATCCTCCTGTTGGATTGTTCCCTTTATCATTATGTAGTATCCTTTTTTGTCTTTTACTGTAACCTTGGTTTTAAAGTCTATTTTGTTTTTTTCTCCTCTTTTTTCCTTTCCATTTGCATGAAATATCTTTTTCCATCCATTTACTTTTAGTCTGTGTGTATCTTTCGATCTGAGATGGGTCTCTTGGAGGGATCATATATATGGGTTTTGCTTTCCTATCTATTCAGCTACCCTGTGTCTTTTGGTTGGAGCATATAAGGTGATTATTGATAGATATACATGTGGTGCCATTTTATTGTTAGACTATTTTCCTGTTTCTTTTTTCCCCTTTCTCTATTTTTTCTTCTTCTTAAAAAGCAAGCCCTTTAAGATTTGTTTCAGTACTGGTTTGGTGTTAGCAAACTCCTTTAGCTTTTTCTTGTCTGGAAAGCTCCTTATTTCTCCTTGGATTTTAAAGGATAGCTTTGCTGGGTGAAGTAACTTTGGTTGTAGGTCCTTGCTTTTTATCACCTTTAATATTTCATGCCACTACTTTCTGGCCTGAAATGTTTCTGTTGAGAAATCAGATGAGAGTCTAACTGGTGCTCCCTTGGAGGTAACTACTTGGTTTTCTCTTACAGCTTTTAGGATTCTCTTGTCTTTAAGGCTTGTCATTGTGATTATAATGTGTCTCAGTGTAGACCTCTTTGGGTCCAACTTGTTTGGGACTCTCTGAGTTTCCTGGCTTTATGTGTCTTTTTGCTTCACCAGATTAGGAAAGTTTTGGGTCATTATTTCTTCAAATTGGTTCTCAATCCCTTGCTCACTCTTTTCTCCTTTTGGCATTCCCATGATGCAGATGTCATTACCCTTCATGTTTTCCAAAATGTTTCTTGAGCTGTCCTCATTTTTTAAAAATTCTTTTTCCTTTCTGTTGCTCTGCCTGGGTCTTTTTTTCTACCCTGTGTTCCAAATCACTGGTTTAATCCTCTGCTTCATGTAACATAGTTTATTCCTTCCTTTGTATTATTCATTTCAGATGTTACATTCTTTATTTCTGACTGGTCCTTTTTTTATGGTTTCTAGTTTCTATGTCTTTTTTCATGGTGTTGAGTATCTTTATAATCATTTCTCTAAACTTTGTGGTAAATTGCTTGCCTCTATTTCATCCAGCTCTTCTTCTGGAGAATTCTCTTGTTCTTTCATTTGGGTTCTATTTGTCTTCCATTTAGGCTGCCTCTTTGTATTTGTTTTTATGTATTGGATAGATCTGCAAAGACTCTGGTGCATGTCTTTGTCAGACGCTGCTTGTGACTGACCCTGGTCAACCTGTTTGGAGCTATCAGAGATCCACAGCATGTGGCTCCCTCTGTTCATCCTTTTTGGGTGTCTAGAAAGAGCCAGGTTGCTCATATCAGTAGCAGGCCCTGGGGAGGGTCAGCTAAACTCCCATAGATCTTACAGAAATCTGCCTTAGCTGTTAAACTAATCAGTGATATGTCTTTAAGCTATAATTAACACCCTGGCTTATGTACCACAGGGTAGGGCAGAATTATTCCTGCAGGTGGGGCTCTTGCTCCCCTCAGGCTGATGCCACTTAGAGAGGAGTGCTCTGACTGAGAACTATGGCTTCTGCAATATAAGGAATGACTCAGCACAGGGATCCTAGCATCGTTCCTCCAGTTTTCTCCCCAGAGCCACCAATCCCAGACTCTCCTCAAGTGTCTTTAATCCACTCTGCCCTCCCTCTGCCAGAGCCCAGGATAAGTGGCTACAAACAAAATTTTGTGTGTTGGTTCTGTAAGAGCCTCTCTGCATCTCCAGGAGTCTCTCCTTGGCAGACAGAAACCCTGCTGCTTTTCACAGCTAGATGTTATCCAGCTTCCTTTCTAGCTTCAGTGCTGTAGGCTGGGGAGCCCAGCCTGGGGTACCCAGCCTGGGGTTTAGATCCTACACTTCTCAGATGGAACCCCCCAGCCACTGAAATATCCCTCCAGAACTTCAGCTGCAGCCCGTGGGAGCCCAGCCAGCCCTCTAATGTCTCCGTCTCCATATCAGTCACATTATGGTGAAGTGATTTCTTCTGTCTGTCTGAGGTTATAAGGCTTCTCTCTAGCTAGTGTTCATTTGGTTATTCAGGATGATTTCTCTGCAATTTAGTTATAATTCCAGATTGGCCCTGGGAGGAGGTTAGTATAGTTTCCACTTCTCCGCCATCTTGGATCTGTCTACATTCTGAATTTTAGAGTCAGAGGTTCCATATTATCAAATCCCTTCTCAAGAGAAATCATATCATTTTTAGTCCTGCCAACTTCTAGGAAGACTATGTTGTCTTAGGACAAGGGTAGACCCTCTTGGGTATGGAACATAATTCTTCAGCTTAATTTTATGTGGTCTTGAGGGAAGTAGTAAAAAAGTCATTTCTCTGTATACCCACAGTTGCAAAAATGCAACACTACCTTATTAAAAGCTTTTAGTAACACTATCCTAGATGGTCACAAGGTGGAGATATTATTCTATCCAAGATGCTTTTGTGTTTGACTTACTTCTTTTTCTACGACATATTTTTTATTTGTATTTTTAAATGAAAGTTTGCTTATAAAACATATTTGAGACCCTCATCTTGTGATAAGTTTTCATTTAGTTTCTTGTCTATAAAATTCTCCTGATTTGAGCTTTAAACTTTTAATAATATGTGTCACTAGAGCTAATGTTTCTGTCTTACATTTTAAATTTTGAGTTTCAAATTTGGTCTTATATCTTTTTAAGTTAATTTATTCTTAAAAAAAAAAATCAGACACACCAAAAAGCATAATAAAGGATTGTCCAAAAATACTTATGCCCTGATCTTTTTAAAAAATTATTTAAAATCAATTTCTTAATTATATACATTAAGACATTGATACAGTTTTATTGCCAGTTCTTACAAAGTTCCTCCCTAGCCCTGTTTGCTAGTACAAAGATCTTTTTTTGGTTGTTTCAGGGAATGAGGGTTGAGGGATACTCCCTAAGGATATGAAGTAAAGATACTCAGCAGTTGTTAGTAACCCATCTTCAGGTACCTAACTAGTGGCTGTCACATACATGGGTGACCCTTTCTGAATTCTAGGCTGCGTCACGTGTTAGTGCTGAATGACGTGGGTCAGACATGATGTTCTGCCTGTCCACACATAACTCGGTGTTGCAGACTCTGATATTTGAGATCCTGGCAAGCTTACTGCTCCTAAAATTGAAATAGCTTAGTGAGGTGGCTCAGTTTCTCTTTTCCATGATAAAACAAGAGGGTTGGGCCTGTTAAAAAAATTTTTTCCACAAGCTGAATATCCAGCCTGTTACGTTGTGTTATAACTCTGCTACCTTTCCAAGAAGTCAGAATTCTCTCAAGTTTTGGTATTTCCCTACAATTAAAAGTTCATGGGTATAAGAAGACAGAGTGAAAGAAGGAAGTTTTAGATCTTGAGACACAGGAGAATGGCTTTTTAATTCTCACCACTGCCCAACAAAGGGGAGATATAATATAAACTGATTCTGATGTCAAAGACTTAAAAATAAAAACACTTAATATTGTATTTTTTTCTTTTTAATTTTCTACCCCTTGTGACACCCTCACCCATGCTCCCTCCTTCCCTGGTTCACTTCTAATAGAGCCATTGAATAGTATTCAAGTGGTTATAAATAAACTGATTTGGCATAGTCATTCTCCCGCTGACTGGCAAAACACTGAGCCTGACACTTTAGGAAGTGTAAATGATCTCATGGCAGAAATAAAGATTAGATTTGGTTTCTCACTGGACCGAGTAAGGACATTTTTTTGAGGAAAGGTGCTGATCTCCGTAGTATGTTTAAACATATAAAATGTTTTACGAGGTCTGTAGGTTAGAGCCAGTTACTACCAGAGGTACCTTGGTAGTTCTGGGAGGTACTTTGGAATTCTTATGCCTTGAATTGAAGTCTTTATAACAAAGTGGAATGTATCAGAGAGGACAGTTTTCTGTGTTTTGACTGTTTCCAGAGTGCAGAGATGTAAATATCCTTGGACTTAATGGTCTCCTCTTCCTTCTTACAAGTAGAGGGAGGCATTTAAAAAAATGTAATCAATGGAATTATGGCAATGTTTTTTATAGTAACAATGAGCATAAGTAAAAATTTATCTGAATAAAATGAAGAATTTAAACACCACCTGAGTTTCATTAGAGGAAACTAATCTTCCTTGAAGCAGTCATTAAGTTAAGCATACTATATACATACTAGAACAGTCTTAACCTGCATTCATAAATATTTATTGTACATTAGTTCTCATTTCAGCTTTACAACATGCTTTTCTCCACTTTTTATTTAGGTAGAATTCATATAACATAAAATTCACCATTTTAGTCATTTTAATGTGTACACTTCAGTGATTTTAAGTATAATCACAATATTATGCATGTATCACCTCCATGTCATTTCCAGACATTTTTATCTCTCCAGAAAGAAACTCCGTACCCTTTAAGACTCACTCTCCATTTCCCCCAGCCCCTGGCAACCACTAACCTATGTTCTGTTTCTATGGATTTACCTATTCTGGACATTTTATATAAATGAAATCATGTAATATGTGATCTTTTATGTCTGAGTTCTTTCACTTAACATGTTTTTAAGGTTATCATTGTTGCATGTATCTGTACTTCATTCCTTTTTTATGGCTGAACATTCCGTTGTATGTTATGTGTGGTCCACATTTTATTTATCCATTCATAAGTGGGTGGACATAGGAATTTTTCTACTCTTTGGCTTTTTGAATAAAACTACTATGATGTGCTAAATTTTATTGTCATTATTATTCCTATGTTATTGTCAAAATGTAAAAAGTTTTTTAAGGGGTTTTGTCCCTCGTTTTCTGCTCTTAGATCGTATAGATAAATGCAATAATGTACATACATTCTACTGGTAGATGTTTGGTTTTTCTTGAAATTTATTTTGATCTTTGAGCACACATTTAGGTTCTCTTAGGTATTGTAAAATCTGGAAACTGAGCAAGGGGCAGTATCATGAAATGAAAATCTAGAGGCAACAGCAGAGTCAACCAGTGGAGTAAAATACTGTGCTTCTACCAGGGAGGGTCAAGAGGACATGAGGATTTCCTTTTCCTTTTAACTTGCTGCTACCAGACCTGCTTGGGTCTGTGGTGATCAGAAATTTAATAGGGTGGGGCCTATTAGTAGAAGAGGAAGGAGAATTTCTATGGTTATTGAGATAGTTAAAGATTATCTTGAAAGTCTTTTTTAAAATATGCTAACTCAAAGGAGAATAAGTCATTGTTCTCTGTGATGTGGTAGGAGTAGGCAGTAAGTGAAATCCTTTTAGATAGTACTCAGAAAAAGCTTCGTATCTGTTAAACTTCAATTCACACAGCAAGGCAAATTAAATTAGACTATGGTTTTTGTCTTTTTGCTTTTTGAATCATTATATATGTGCCATTTAACCCAAGAGAGAGGAGTAGTAATAAGTTGGATAACCTTATGATTCATTGTGTCACCTCTCTTAACTATAATCTGAGGAATCTATTAAGTTTACTTAGTCATACAAATATTCTTTCCAGAGTCGCCTCCACTTTCTTTATATAAATGAGCAGTGATTCAGAACCTCAGGAAAATGAAGAGAATAATTTCTCCTTTTTAAATGCATGCTAATAATAGTTATGTGAGTTTGTACTCCATATTGTGCTGATTAATTCCCATGGCCTCTGAAAGGGATTGGCAACTCTTGAATCAGACAGCTGTCAAGTGCATATTATTAGTGGCATCCAATGAGGGGGGAACTATAATTTTAGTCACATGTGTAGTACTTCAAAATGTGACCCTTCTTTTTTATACCTTAAAAGGTGGCAACACTTACTTGAAAATTCAAGTCGTCTTTAAGCAAATTAACTGAAACAAAATTTTAGAGGAATTTTTCTTCCAAAAAGGATATCAAGTGTCATATAAAATATACTTTATATCCTCTAAAATGAAGGGGTATATAACTTGGGACTTTGGTAAAAGTCAGTGAATCTTCTTTTGGAAGAAAGACTATCTTCCTGTCCCAAGAATGACGATAGCACGTCTCAGGCACCTTTATGTTGCGCCCCTGAAGGCAGCCGCTAGAGAAGACCTGAAAATGTCTGGGCAATGTAAAGACAGGGTTCTGCTTGGACTGCAACCAGTCTTGAATTTAAGTCAAAATATGTACAGCTAGATGGCCCTGATTTGAACTAAGACCTAAACTAGAATCTAAGCTTATTATTTACTTACTTTGGCTCATTCCTGTTTTCTCAGATTGATGACAAAAATACTTTTATTACCCATTGGGACTCTTTTTCTAATCTATAACTAGGCATACACAGGGGCCTTTGGTAACAGTCCTCAAGATCTCTGAGACACGAATATGAAGAGATTCAAAGCCTTTAGCCGGGAGAACTAACACAATTCTGACTTTTTTGTGGTTTGTTTGTTTGTTTGTGCACAAAGGTGTCCACGCCCTGGCATCCTCCAACTGTGCTCCTGGGTCATTCTCAAGAAGTCACATCTGTGTGCTGGTGTCCATCAGATTTCACAAAGGTTTGTAAACAAATACTCATAGTTGGTTTAAAAAGTAGATCATAGGTTTGTGGATTTTCTCAAGGTTAGTTTGAGAGCTATATAGACTTTCATCTTTAAATAAAGATTTAAAAGAACTAGAGGCCTTCCAAGATCTGTATCAACATTAACTATACGTATTCTACTTTTCTCTAACAATAGAGAAATTGTATTATGCAATAAGGTAAAGGATTGATTTCTTGGTTTCCTAGAGTCATTCCTTTCACAAACAGAATTAAGTTTTTAATCTAATTAAAACAATCTTAAACTCTAAGGTAAAACAAAATTTAAGGTAAGAACTTGTCCTTTTAAGTTTCTACATATTATAAATGTGATGTATTGAAGGTAACATCTTGACTGTTCTTCACAGTCCTGCTTGGATTTTCACATGCCCAAAAAATGCTTAGTGTGAAGTCCTACTATGTTAGGTTATCTGTGGCTAAGCTACATAAGAAGTAGTTCCAAATGTTTTAGATGCTCTGGAAAGAAGAAAATACTGTCACTTAAAAAGAAATGTTTTAGGTAGTGAAGACAGATAAATAACCTGAAATGTAGAAAGGCCAGAAGCATAAACAAACCACTACATGTATAGGTAGGGGTTTCACTTATTAGCCCCAAGTTCTCCTCTCTCCCAGCTCCTGCTGCCTCTGGTCTTTGGGTCATTCTGGATTTATGCAAAATCTCAGTTATATGGAGAACCATCTCTCTTGTCTTGACATTTTAAGGTTTTGTTGCCTGTTGTTCCCATCTGTTACTTATCTTCCAGAAACTTCTCGTGGTCTCATCTACTCTGGCATCCCTACTAGTCCTGTCTAATGATTTCTGTGGTCAGCTTCACATAGACTTTTTTTAAATCATTGCTTTAATTACTAATAATTACATTGACATTACACTAGTGACATTTTTCCTCTGAGATTCCATGTTATTTACAGTGAAATATCTCCTTTTAACATGAAGTTCTGTGTCATCAGAGAACTTACTAAGATGGTTTCTTTAATGACTCAGTTAATTATGTCATCTCTTTGCAGCCATCATATGTTGCCTCTATGCACAGAAAGAAGTGGCAGGGCTGTTTTCCAATACTAATCTTAATGACCGCCTTTTTAAAAAGTTCTTTGAAATAATGTTGTCCCTAGCCTAGAGTTAGGAAGGTAAAATATGGTTTTAAATAAAGAGATCTAGCCTTGGAAATTGGAAAGATTTGGATTTATTAGATCTGCCACCCAATTATGGTGACCTCAGACAAATAACTTTATTCCCATTTTTATAGGTGAGATTATTTAAGTGCGAGGATTTTTATATTGTGAGAAATAAGATAAAGAATGCAAATTGTCAGACACACAGGTGCTCTATAAATAATAACTCCTGTTACTACAGACTATAGAGTAACTGGGGATTCCAGGCATTTTTGGTTGAGCAGTTAAGTATGTGTCCTCTTTTGGCCTCCCAGTAAGGAAAGGAAAGAGCTGCCAGTCTCCTGGGGGCCAAGTCTTAAGAGAACGTGTGTGTGTGTGTGTGTGTGTGTGTGTGTGTGTGTGTGTGTTTCTATCTCTTTAGTGACTGAAATAGAGAAATTATATAAACAAATGCTGGGAAATAGCTCTGGTACCAGTGGCCATTTGCCACAAGCTCTTCAAGCTGGACTTTCTCTGCCATAAAAGGCTTGGGACCAAGATCAGGAATGGTCAGATATTTTTAAAGGGGCAAAGTTTATTTTTAACTTCTTTCAGCTTAGTGAATTTGTTTTACCATATTGCTCCTTTACCTATCTGGAAAAAGAGTCTCAGGATTGGTTTCATTCTGCTTGTCACAGCCTACTAGAGTCATAAACTAAGTCTGATCTTGGAACTGATCCCATTACTTCAGCAATAAGCCAGAACACGCAGAATTCAGAAGAAAGTTTTAGAAACTGAATGTCAGTAGCATACGCTGATTGATCATCTGAGGGAAAGAGAAAGCAAAATGTGTTTCTTAATGAAATATTTTATAGTTACATAGAAGATGTTAAAGATAATGACTTGCCCAACTTATTGAGAGCAAAATGAAATGAACCTAGTTTATAGAAGAGCTTTAGATTAGTAAGAGATGACTGGTAACAAAAGACATACTAGCAGGATGTATATAAAAAAGAAACTAGAGAATTCACTTCTTTGGAAATCTGCAATGATTCCTAAAAACAAGGGATAGAAATATATGATCTTTCAGATGCCGTTTTCTATATCCTGTTATATCAAGCAAAATAATTTTCCAGTCATGAGCCCTTAAGACACATGTACTTTTTACTTTGTCACAAATCTTTGATTAAAACTTAACTCCCTTTCTGGTTCTCATTAGATTGCTACCTGCTCTGATGACAATACACTGAAAATCTGGCGCTTGAATAGAGGCTTAGAGGAGAAGTCAGCAGATAAGCTCTCCCTAGTGGGTTGGGCCTCTCAAAAGAAAAAAGAGGCAAGAGCTGACCTAGGTAAGGATCCTATACATTTTTCTACATCTTTTATGTTTGATTGGTTTAATTCTGCTGTGTAGAGTGATAAGCTTAAGATCTGATGTTGTGTTGGTATATGTTTTTTTAAGATTTTATTTATTTATTTTAAGAGAGAAGGAGGAAGGGAGGGAGAAAGAGAGGGAGGGAAACATCGATGTGAGAGAGAAACATCAGTTGGCTGCCTCTCACACACCCCTAACCAGGGACCTGGCCCACAACCCAGGCATGTGCCCTGACTGGGAATCAAACCAGCGACCTTTTAATTCGCTGCTTTTAATTCAGTGCTCAATCCACTGAACCACAACAGCCAGGGCTGTGTTGCTATAGTTTTAAAGGAAAATATCTTCTTGACATTTTTTCTTTTTAGTAAAAATTTTCTGAATACTACTGTGTTTGTCATCTACACAAGATACTTCGATACACTGGTGGTTTTATTTGTAAAGTGTTTATTGAATGCCTACTATATGCTAGGCACTGCTCTAAGTTGCTGGGGATTCAACAATGAACAAAAGAATCAAGAATTCCAAAGATGTAAATGGAGGTTACATGTTAGCATGAGAGACAATAAACAAATGAAAGACATGTTAAAACAAATATGTACTATGCCAGATAATGGGAGTGCTGAGGAAAAAGGGAAGGGGGAGACTGGCAAAGTGCGCTATTAAAATTTTAAGTGAGGTGCCCAGGGCTGCCTCAGCGAGAAGATGATGTCTGAGTAAAGGGGGTGAAGCAGTGCACCACGTGGCTGTTTTGGCAGACAACAGAGCAAATGCAAAGACCCTGAAGCAGTAGCAGACCTGGCGTACAGGGTGGACAAAAGTAGCTTACAGTTGTACGTACACAAAACACAGAGCTTATTCTTGCATTATTTATTAATTATTGTATTTTATTTCGTATGAACAACTGTAACTGTACTTTTGCCCCACCCTGTATGCGTGTACCATAAATACACCTATTTAAAGTGTACAGTTCAGTGATCTTTAATATATTCAGAGCTGAGCAGTCATCAACACAGTTTAAATCTAGAGTATTTTTAACACCCAAAATGAGGGTTCTGATTTCTCCTTATCTTTACTAACATTTGTTATTGTTCATCTTTTTTATTTTAACCATCCTTGTGAGTGTAAAGTGCTATCTCATTGTAGTTTTGGTTTGGATTTCTCCCTGATGACTAAAGATGATGAACATCTTTTCATGTGTTTATCAGTCATTTGTGCATTTTCCTTCAAGAAGCACCTGTACAGATTCTTTGCCCATACTTTAACTGGGTTATTTGTCTTTTTATTGTTAAGTTGTAAACATTCTTTATGTTCTGGAGATAAGTCCCTTGTCATATAGTGATTTGCAGATAAGTTTTTCTTACTCTGTATGTTGTCTTTCATTTTCTTGGTGTTGTCCTTCGACACAAAATTTTCTAATTTTCATGAAGTACAATTTATCTCTTTTTTATTTTGTCTTTTGTGTTTTTTGATGGTGTGTCTAAGAAACCATTGCCTAACCCAAGTTCACAAACATTTACTCCTATGGTTTTCTTCTAGCTAAGAGTTATTTTACTTTAGGGCTGTATCCATTTTGTGTTTATTTTTGTGTACGATGTGAGACAAGGATCCAAATTATTCCTTTGCATTCTGGATATCCAGCTTTTTCTCAGTATCATTTTTTCAAGAGACTATTCTTTAACCCATTGAATTGTCTTGGCTTCCTTGTGAAAATCAGATGACTGTAAGGGTTTGTGTAGTGTTTGTTTCTGGACTCTCAATTCTGTTCCATTGATCTATTGTGTATGTCTGTCCTTATGCTGGTTCCACATTGTCTTTTTTATATATATATAATTTTATTTTAATCATTGTTCAAGTACAGTTTTCTCCCCTTTACTCCCAATCCAGCCCACCCACCCCTCCCCACATTGTCTTGACTACTGTAGCTTTGTGGTAGGTTTTGAAGTGGGAAAGTCTGAGTCTCCAGTTTTCTTTTTTCTTCTTTTAAGATTGCTTTGACCATTTTGGGCCTCTCTTATTTCTATATAAATTTTATGACCATTTTGTCAATTTTTGCAAAAAAAAATCTCTGGTATTTTTAGGGATTACATTGAATCTGCAGACCAGTTTTGGGAGTATTGTCATGTGACCAATGTTAAGTCTTCTGATCCATGAACATGGGATGTCTGTCTGCTGCCTTGTCTTTATATGTACTTTTCTTTCCCTAATTTTAGAAAACATAGAAGAATCATACGAGGGAAAAAGCCATCAGTATTTCTACTCATGGAGAATTTTAACATTTTTTAGTGGGGTTTTTTGTTTTTGTTTTTTTTGTTTGTTTGTTTTTTTTCAGATTTTTTCCCTTTATATTTTTAACAGAGTCATAGTTATATTCTCTGTACATTTAAATTACTTGGGGATTTTTTCATTGAACATAATGTTCTAAGCACCTTCTATGTTATCTTTTTAACACAATGTAAAATAGTCCTCTGAGTTAGTGGTCCATTATTTCCCTGGCTGTTCTTATATATAGTTGGACATTTTGCTTCCAATATTCTGTGAAAATCGTTTTATGAATTTAGGGTCCCCCCTTCCAGTAAAATAGATTTCCAGAGGTGGATTTTCTGTGTCAACAGCTATAACAATTTTTAGATTTTTGATGAAAAGTATGTTGCTTTTAACTTTATTTTTAGTATGTCATTAGTTCTTAATTTTAGAATCCAAGTCCCCCAAAAAGTTCCACATATTGACCAAATTCGGATCAAAATAATAATGACATATAGCCATTATTGAGTGCTACACAGTTGTTTTAAGGACCTACTTGGATAATCTCAGTTAATTCCCCAAACAACAAACTGAAGCTCAAGGAAGTTGGACTTACCTAAGAGTACACAGCTGTGAAGTTGAAGTGGAACCAGAGTTGAACCCTTGTAGTCTGATTCTAGAGTGTATGTTTGGGAGCACTCTACAGTACTGCCTCCTTTAGAACCCAGCACAGCAAAGCTAAGTTCAAAATAAGACCAAACCAGGACTTATACCTAGATTTCTCCATTTCTGAGTGGTGCTAGAATTATTCTGAATGACAGAGTGACAACCTGACGTGAATGCCAAAGGCTGGCACACTGACCATTCAGTCCTGTAAGTCATCATCTGGCAACAGATTGGCTGCTGCTAATCACGCTGCCATTCTGAAAATCATGTTCCTCTGTTTTCCCAGGCTTCTAATGGCCACCCCAACTTTCCTGACTGTCCTGGACTGCATATCTTCTCTTCTGGCTCTTGTAGCACACCAGCTGGAAGGCTTTAAATCCCAAGACACAGCCCCTTTTCCTTCTGCCCTACTTTTCCCAGCCAGTACCTGCTCTGTGGCTTACTATTCTTTCACTTTCAGCCGGAGATCTGACAAGGCCAGTGGTTCTTAACCCTGGCTGTGTATTGGAATCACTTGTGGGGCTTTTTAAAAGTTTGTATGTCACATAAATTGCTTGCTGGGTCTGGGATTGAGGCCAACTACCTGTATTTTTTTTATAAAGCTCCAACTAAGTCTGATGTGTGCAGCCAGTATTGAGAACCACTGGTCTAGGCATTACTGAGTGACAAAGATGATAATCCTTATCTTGAAGAGAAGGAAACCTAACCTGTTCTATCTTAAGTGCTTGCTGCAGTCCCGAAAGTCAGCAGAATGTTTACAGAGTCTTTTTTTTGTTGATGCCTGGAACCTCACCCTCGTCCGACTCAGTGGCAATGGAATTTAACAAACATGGTTTGATAATTCCTGGCTAGGTACATTTTAGGCACTAGACCTAAAAATGACTAAATCATCATCACCTGCCCTTTGGGTGCTTGCAGTTTAGTCCAGGAGGCAAATTTTTAGGGGAAAAAACAGCTATAGTACATTCTAAACATTACTCCAAGCTGTATAAACAACAGCCCTGCAAACCCTTTTCCTACGGAGGTAAGAGCTCTATTAGAGAGGAGGAAAGAGGTTTGTGAATTGTCATCAGAGCCTGGAAACGTGAGGAATTTTTTGCCTGGCAAAGAAGGGTCAGACTTGGCACGAAGACCACATGAATAAAGACAGAGATGTGACAGTGCACAGCTTGTTCAGGAAGCAGTGAGCAGTCTCCTGTGACAGGATCCTAAAGCAGCGTAGTATGTAATAAGAGTGAAAGGTAGAGTGAGGACAGGTGGCAAACCCTTATGTAAAAAGAAGCTACAAATTGCATGATTATTTGTAAGCTTTCTATGTAATTTTTCGAAGGCACTAACTTTTCAGATGCCGTTAGAGCAGTAACCCAGTCTGTACTGTGTCATCAGACCTCATGCAGTGCTTCGGGTTAATAGGGATTGATGCATTTAAGTAGATGAAGTGCTATATGGCATGTCATACTTGAATCTATAGGTCAATATGGTGACATACTATCCAGCTATTTAAAAAAAGCATAATGCATCTAAGTACACTTTCATGAAAAGATATCAAAAGATACACTGTTCAGTGAACAGCAAATTGCAGAACATGTGTGTTTAATGATCCATTGTTTTTTAAGGTATATATATATAATAAGCACACAGAAAATTGTGGAATGCACATATGAGTGAAAGAAGAAGGTTGAAAAGGACTTTTTGCTGTTTGCCTTATTCTCCTCTGTAATTGAATTTTTTAACATGAACTTATATTACTTTTATAATCTAATTGCTGTTAAAATTTTTAAAAAGAAAGGGTTTAAATTTGACCCAGAGTTTAAGTTCTGTTAGTCTTCAAAGTTAACAAAATCTGCTCCTGGACCCCTACAGTCTATTTCTCCATTATAACATCCTGAAGGAAAAGAAATGCCCCTACTTTCCACCACATCACACTTCCTACTGACCTTTGGTAAACACTTCAGGTGTCTGCCACTGAAGTAACGGAAACTTGCATACCTGCTTTGTGCCTGACCCAGCTTTTTCTTCTCCCCAGTCCTGCCTTCAAATCTGCACGTTGTAAGACTTACTCTGTTTTAGGACTTTCTGCCTTAAACATGCACTTCAGCCCCACCTTAATGGCACTAACGACTGTAGGGCTGTGCAGTGACTGTTGACTTGCACTGAGGAGTGTAGCAAATGAGAAGTTTCTTTCTGTTTGAAATAATAACTGTAATCAAGCTCTGGTACATGAATGTCAGCTCTATCACTAGATGCCCCATGGACAGGCCCCTGGCTCTAGCTCCCGTCCCATAGTACATTATAACAAAATGGGGTTTTCTGGTGTTGGTCTTTATGGAAAGAATGGTATCATTTTGGTCATTTCTAAACATGGTTTATGAGAAAAGTTTAGGCAACTCAATGGTAGAATTTCTCTTACCTCAAGGCAAGGCTGCTTGAGTAGTGAAAGCACAGGGTAAAATGTACAGGGTAACTAAATGGCTGAACTTAGTGAATCTTTCTTCTAACTAAAAGATTGTATTTTTATGTCAGGTCATTCTAAATTCAGTTGCGTGTAAATGCAATTAATTATTAAACTGAATTAAAATATCAGAGCTATAATTCAAAGACTTTATGGCCAAGAAATAAATAGATGTCTTTTCCTTGTTATTTGAAGACAGAGATACTACTCAGAAATCTAGAAAATTCAGAAGGAAAGTAAGAAGATACAATGTTGTCTGGTGGGGCCTGAGGGGGAAGAAGCATAAGGTTTATAAGAATTTGCCTGAAGGACTTGCCATTGCTTATAAACAAGGGGCAGGACACACAGAAAAGAGTTCTACCCACTGTTTAATTTGCTTTACTGAGAGCAAGCATTGAATTTCTGAAGTGTTCTTTGGCTTGTGGAGAATAGTAGCCATGTGTAAATTAAAGTGGAAAACTACATGGGGCCTGATAACATTAAGAATTTGATGGAATATTTGTGGAGATTAAAAACTGTATTTAATAAATAAGGAAACAGAGGCAGAGGAGCTAAAGGCTTGTGTTCAAGTCACATAGACTACATGCCCAAGTATAGGAAAAACACTAAAATTGGTTCACCTAGACACTTTCAATCTTTTTTTTTTTTTTCTGAATTTTATAGATTTTTACAAGTGTAAGTTTTACAGTAGGACAGTTGGGAGGCTGGCAGTTAGGAAGGGGGAAGGAAGAGACTAAGAGGAAATGGTAAGAATCAAATGATTTATATGACTGATTCTCTGGGAAATCAACCCCTGGGTGATTAAGTTAGCTATAATTTTCCTTGGTGCAGATTCAGGGATTTTCTTTGGCTTTCACTCCTGACTTTTGTGACCCTCTTTTCTTTTATAGGAACAGTGACAAGTGGCCAGAGTACTCCTGCCAAAGCCCCCAGAGTAAAGATCAGTCCATCTAGTTCCTCCCCTTCCTCAGCAGCCTGTGCTCCGAGCTGCGCTGGAGACCTCCCTCTTCCTTCCAATACTCCCACATTCTCCATTAAAACCCCTCCTGCCAAGGCCCGTTCTCCCGTTAGCAGAAGAGGCTCCACCTCCTCTGTCTCTCCCAAGCCACCCTCATCTTTCAAGATGTCCATTAGGAACTGGATGACCCAAACACCTTCTTCATCACCACCCATCACTCCACCTGCTTGTGAGACCAAGATCACATCTCCAAGAAAAGCCCTCATTCCTGTGAGCCTGAAATCATCCCAAGCAGTGGCTTGCTCAGAGTCTAGAAATAGAGTGAAGAGGAGGCTAGACTCAAGTTGTCTGGAGAATGTGAAACAAAAGTGTGTGAAGAGCTGCAGCTGTGTGACTGAGCTTGATGACCCAGTTGAAAAGCTTCATTTGGATCTGTGCTGCCTCACTGGCAACCAGGAAGACCTTGGCAAGGACTCTTTAGGTCCTACCAAATCAAGCAAGATTGAAGGAGCCAGTATGAGTGTCTCAGAGCTTCCTTCTCCTGCCAGTCCTTATGCTTCAGAGGGCTGCGGGACACTGTCTCTTCCTTTGGGGTCTTGTGGAGAAGGGTCCGAATTGGTAGGCAAAGAGAATAGCTCCCCAGAGAACAAAAACTGGTTACTGGCCATGGCAGCCAAAAGGAAGGCTGAGAATTCGTCACCACGAAGTCCATCGTCTCAGACCCCCAATACCAGGAGACAGAGCGGGAAGACTTCTCCAGGCCCGGTAAGTCAACAGTGGTGGTAAGATGCATTTCCTAACTTGAACAGGGCAGGTACAGATCCCTTCTCAGAAGTCAGGATGCTTTTAAGTAAATCTGTTTATTTTAGGGTTGCCAAACTTAGCATGCAAAAATATACAGGACAGATATTGCTTAACTTTTTATACTACAAATTATTTGTTTGAAATTCAAATGTAACTGGGTGTGTGCTGTATTTTTATCTGGCAACCCTATTTACTCCCTTTAAAGTCATTCCTGTTACGGTCCATACCCCTCAGCCCTGCTGTCTGATTCATCAAAGCCTCCTTATCCTCCAGGATATCAGTTCAAACATTTCTTCGTCCCCTCTTTGACATTATTTCCCTCCCTGTCCCCTTTTGCTTATTTTCCCCAGCCTCAAGCCCTTGGCAACACCTTTTGATAGACTTCTTCCCTTTTTACATACAAACTGCCAACATCCATAAATAGACTACCAGTTTGTAATTAGTTTATGATTATTTAAAGTAAAGCAAAACTTAGATACCTAGAAAGCAATCTAAGTGCAGACTCCTTCTAGATTTTAATGATTATCCCTTATCTCTTCCAGTTTCCTTGCTCACACCAGTGTTTTGGCAACTCACCTGTATCTATACTTTATTAAACATCAGCTTAGTTTTCCTTACCTTTTGGGGGCTCTTATTTTTCAGTTGATATACTATTTAAAATTAGATAATTTCAAAAAGCAGAAACTGCTGGCAGAAACAGATTTATAAATCTTAAAAATCAAATGACTCATTATAATGAGGGAGGCAGAAGTAGCTCAGAGCATTAGGTGAGCCATGGGCAGCAAAGGGAATAAAGTTTCTGTTAATCAGTTTGTCGGTTAAGGGGGGTGGGTTAAGGAAATTCCTGTGCAGTCCACAGTAGCGTGTGCTCTGTGTTACGGAGAAAGTGACAGAATGACTAAAATGCAATCCGGAGATCATGACCAGCAACATCTGCCCTTTTAAAAATAGAAGCTGGATAACCTTAGGCCAGCTCTGTCACCTACCTACTATCCTGAAACCCATCCCATAATTTTAGTAATAAATTAGAAATATTTTAAGGTTACCTATTTTAAAAGAGAGTGTGCTGGTTCAAGATACTTGCAGTGTTAAGACAACAAAATTCAACAATTCATGAATCAAACAGCATCCCATCTAGCAAATATAAAGGAGCCCTGAAGAGCTATACAGAATCAACAGCTTTTTGTATTATCATTGACTCAAGAGAGACAGAAATATCTATTTTTTGTTCTACTTATTTATGCATTCATTATGCCCTGGCTGGGTATTGAACCCTCAATCTTGACATATCAGAACAATGCTCTAACCACTAAAATATGTGGCCAGGGCAAAATGAAAGACTTTCAAGGACAGAAAGGAGGAAGGGAAAAGAAAATTGAAAGAATGAATTATTTCAGACAAGGTCCCCTTTCTTTAGGGGAAGGCAGGAGGTCTATCAAGCAGATTACCTCACTGGTATTAATCAGGAAATTCCAGACTCGTTAAAGGTTACATTCCTGGGAGAGGCTGAAACCGCAAATGGGTTATGTATTACTAGTCTTGGTTTGCTGAGGTGGGGCTTAGCACCTGTGACTCCATTTTGGGCTGGTTTCTTTTTCAACACTGGTTTATTTTTTCAGTCTTTGAAGCTAAAGTGTCTTTAAGTTGTAGACTTCTTCAGAAGAGGGTAGTTAGTAGCTGCCATTTGAATACCTATTGTTTTAAATTTGAGAGGGTAATTTACTCATTTCAAAGAGGATAGTAGTTTTAACCTCTTTGGTTCCAACTAGGAGGTTTAACTGGTAAATATTTCTGTTCGTTTGAAAGTCCCTGCCTTCCTTCCTTGTATACTGTCTATTAACTTTTTTTACTCTATTCAGTAAAAATCAGCCAAAAGTGACATTGTCATAAAAGTATTTGAGACTGAAAGCTGGCTGACATTAGTCAAATTTCTAGGCATCCTAACATAAAATATCTGTTAGTTATAACCTGCTAGGGTCACAGGTAGACTTTTGTCTTAGAAAATGTCTGAAATCTAAACTTTCTTCTTCTAGGTCACTATTACTCCCAGCTCCATGAGGAAAATTTGTACATACTTCCACAGAAAGTCTCAAGATGACTACTGTAGTCCTGAACAGTCAACAGAATTATAGATCTTAATCTGAGTAAGTTAACTGAACTTTGGCCCATTAAAACAATATAAAAATACAACAGAGTGGCTCTATATGAAAGCCACCATTTTTCATTTTTAGAGACAATCCTTTCAAACGTTCTCAGTAAGTAGTCACTTTTTTAATTATTCATATTCTCTACTATAATGACATACCAGCATATAGAGGCAAAAAACAAGACTTGTCTCTTGTTACTCTGAGACTTCCTGCGCACAGTGTAAGGCACCTGCTGGCCAGAGCAGGAGGCCTGGCTGTGCAGGCCCGCTGCCGAAGACCCCTGGAGCTGTGCTGCCTCCAGCAAATATACCTGCATTTAAAATATATAATCTTTCCACTCCACTTCTTCTGTTTGTTTTTTTTAGTATGTGTAAAAATGTGATGTTCAGATAAGTACATTTATGTTGATTTAGCATGTGATTCAATGATAATAGTCCCTTTAGTTAAAATCATTTTTACTTTAAAGACAGTCAACTCTTCGGAAAAAGTAGAACAACATTAGAACCCTTATTTGTCTTTTTTCCCCAAATATATTTCCCACGTGAGATTTAAGTTCCCCATATTGTTGCTAAGCAATCTGCTATGTTACCAACTCAACATCATGCTCTATAAGAGGTTGTGATTTTTGCCATTTACAAGAAGAGATGTTTATAAACTCAGTAACCATATACTGAAGCTCGGGTTTGAATTCAGTCCTCAGTTCTCTGGGTACTGCAACTTAAAAAAAAAACAGTCATCAGATTTTAAGAAAAATTATTAATATCTTATTGATATTTTATAAAAGAAGATTGTTCTGAGCTGAAAATCCAGAACCTCAAAAATAAATCTTGGCTTTAACTTGCTGTTTTGGATTTACTTTATATATATAAAAAACAATTGCCTTCTAGTATATAGCACTGAGTCAAAAATCTTGGAATTTTTTATGCTTTTTTAATATAGAGTATATAGACTAACTCTAAGTTATAATGTGCAAAATATCTTGAACATCCCTTCCCTTAATCATCAGTTACGTATTGATCATCTTGAGATGGACTGTTGCTTTATATGTTCCCCCATTGTAACCTCATAGCTTCATATACTTTCTATGTGCTATGTCCTTGGAGGGAGTGCCCTTGCTATCATGAGACTTGATTCATTTTATCTATATATTTGAGAACTGTGTAGACTTTCTTCATATTTTTGTGATACTTTTCAAATCTGTTCTTAATGATAACTCTTTAATTCCTTTGATTCTTATAAGTTAAGTTTGTAACAACCAGAGCTGCCAAGGTCAGTTAAGCAGGGTTCTCCTGGTTTTATCCAAGGAGGAAAATAAAGGGAAGCCATAAAATTACTGTTTCAAAACAAAGCACACCAGTGTTAGCTGAATATTTAGGAACTCTACATATATTTGGTTTTTGAATTTTGAGTGTTAGACTGGGGGACGGTGTTATTTATGATGAATCCTTGCCCACAATGCTATCTATCTTTCTCTTGATTTGAAAGCCAGTAGGGAAAATAATTCTTGAAAAAGAAAAGGATACCTAAAGTAGATGATTTTGTTCTTTGTATTCCTGCACATCTTCTGACAGCTATACTGAGTGAAATTGGGGTAAATGTGGCTGTCAAAAGTTGCTGAGAATCTGCTGGGTATATCATGTCTCTCTTGGAAACTAGTACTTCAAATGGGTGCCAAAGGTCAAATGTAATGAGATAATTATCCCTGTTATGTGTCAGTGTCAGACTCTGAGCTGATCCTGAATAATAAAGCCTTTTCCCTTATCTGATGTCCTTTTTTGAGCTTTTTGCATTAACCTAGAAGCAGTCTACACAAAAGAACTGTAGTAGTAATCAAGAATCTCTTCTGCTTGTTCATTGAATAACATTTGTTTATTCCCAAGGCTATGATCTAGTTCAAACTGAAAGACGCTTTAATAAAATACATCTCGTTTGGTTAGACCTTGAGCGCTTCAGATGGTTTGGATTACTTGATGAAGGAGGGTGGAGTGATGTAAAACTTCTTCTGAACGAGTATCTCCAGCCCAAGCGTCTCCATTTGCGTGCACTGGAGATGCAGTGCGTGCATTTGGAACCATCTGTACACCCCTCTGTACATTTGCTGCTGCGACACTGTGTCAGTTTCCTTTTGGCTGTTTCAACAGGCCCTTAATTTAATTTTTTGAGGGTTCACTAATTAATCCTTTAAAACGGCTCTTTAATCTTGGCTGCACATTTAACTGATAATAATCAAGACCATGTGTAGCTAACCCTGTTGGACTGGCAGGGGATGGGTTCAGCTCACCACCCCCATCCTCAGCCCTAATAACTTAAAACTTCGCTAAGGTTTTGGGACACCCTGTATAGGAGGCATTTCCTAAAACCTCCATTGTGTAATATGGATGCCTGGAGATAGCTCTTTGAGAGAGAGAGCGAGACAGAGTGAGTGTGTGCATTGACATTAGCTTACAGCCATGGTCCTGGTAGTATAGGTCACACATCAATCAGTTCAGCATTTGCTTTTTGGGAGCCTCTCATAGCAAACCCACTGCTGCCTTTAGGTCTGTTTTTCCTGTTTTCCTAGTCCCAAGATGATCTGGACATCTTTTCACACTGCTCTTAAAGTCAATACCAAGTAGTCTTATAGAGCCAGTTCCATAAGTAGGTAGTATGGGCAACATTTTACAGACGTGCGAAAAGAGAGACTGAGTGAGAGTGTCGTCATGTAGTCGGCCCTCTGTGTCCATGGGTTCTGCCCCTGCAGGTTCACCCAGTCTCGGGTCAAAAGTGTTATGTTGTTGGGGGTATGTACTATGTAGTTAGGCCTACTCTTGTTGCATCTATACTCAATACAGACTTCTTTCTCATCGATATTCCCTAAATAATATAGTAAGACAATCATTGTACAGCATTCCATTGTATTAGGTATTATAGGTAATTTAGAGACGATTTAAAATATATGGGAGGATGTAAATTGGTTATATGCAAGTACTACTACATTTTATGTAAGGGGCTTGAACATCCACAGATTTTGGTGACTGGGCAAGAGGGGGCAGGTCCTAGAACCAGTGACACCTGAATACCAAGGGATGACTGTCCTAAAAAACTGAGTTATTGTCCTTTTTATGGCAGTTAAACCCATGCGGTTTCAAACTGCTTCAAATTTCTGTAAAGGGCTGCATGGAGGCCCAGCTGAGCTCTTGGTTGTCACATCTCACTGCTTCTCGCATAGGTCTTCATAGGAGGTTCTTTGCCTGGCTAGATTTGGATCATGCCAGATTGTGGATTAACCCCATTACTTCTTAAATTCTGGGGAATTATGGAAAAACCTGCACTATTCATTAGGTCCTTAGATACTGGTTGGAGATTTCAGGCAAGCCAAACACTTTGTTGAATATAAGGTGAGTCTAATGCTTCATTAGATCTGATGCTAGTAACATAAGCCCAACTTGTCATAAGGGACCCATTTTGTTATCTAAAATGGTAGAAAATCTTATTTTATTTCCGCTAAAAAGTATAGGGGTTGTTAAAGAATGATGTAAGGTAAACGCAGCCTTTTAAAAAACAAAACAAAACACCTGAGTGTATTAAGCAGCTGGTTCAGAACAATATACTATAGTAAATATGTGCAACACAGATGAGAGGTATTTTACTGTTGAAGAATAGGCTTGTTGCCCTGGCTGGTGTAGCTCCGTGGATTGAGCACAGGCCTGCAAACTAAAGGGTTGCTGGTTCGATTCCCAGTCAGGGCACATGCCCAGGTTGAGGGCCTGATCCCCTGTAGGGGATGTGCGAGACACAACCACACATTGATGTTTCTCCCCCTCTCTCCTTCCCTTCCCCTTTCTATAAAAAAGTAAATAATTTTTTTTTTAATCTAAAGTTAAAAAAAAAAAAAAGAATATGCTTGTCCATCTCAAAAGCTCATCCCTCCCATTTCCCTGCTAAGCCAGGAAAGAATATTTCAAGGATATATAACCAGGTTTTTTATTTTGAATTTTAAAGGTTTAATACTTCACTTATACCCCATTTCTCTTTAATTTCCTTAACTTGCCACGTGCCCCTTCCTGTTTTGACATTTTAAATAATTTATGTTCAAGCCATTTTGTGAAATATGAATATCACATTTCAAAATGCCTTTGATTAAAAGGTGTTCAATTCAGCCAACACTATTTATTCATTACCTGGGCGCCAAGTCCTGTGTGAGGCACCTGGCCTGCAGAGTTCCTCCTCCCTTTTCACTTGTCAAGGGCTTCACTTTATCCAGGGCACTTCGGTAGGCTGCAGTCAGCACGCAGGAGAAACAGGCAAGGGTCGGATTTTCAGGTCTTCTGAGGGAAGTGCTTGTGAACAGCTGTTGTAGACATGCTGTCCAGATGCGGGCTCTCCCTCAGGAGCTTTGTTCAGCGGCTATTCAGAGCCCCTTTAACTCTCCAAAGTAAAATTCTTCTCTCGAGCATGTTTTTGTTATCTTCTTTACAACAGTATAAATAACAGTTAAAAATATAGCATCTTTAAAGCCAAGCTGCCCGGCTTTGAATCCAGGCCCTTGCTGTATGCCTTGAGCAAGTTCCTTAACCTCTGTGAATAGGTTCCCTTGTCTGTAACATGGGATTGGGTGTCATTACATGTATCACTCCTGGGACAGTGCCTGGTATACAGTAGCCAACATTTATAAACAATTACTGTCAGAATTATTCTCATAGGGTAGGGAAGGCAGGGGTTATTTGATAAATGGACATAAAGGTTTTAAGTAACTTTTCAGTTTTTCTAACTCATTTCTGTCCCCTTTCTGCTAAAGCTGTGGTCCTCAAAGCTACATTGCCTGGACCTCCTAGTCCTAGCACTTTTCAAAAGGAGCAGGTAGGCCTTTGGGGGAAATTCTCCAGTTCCTCAGGTGTTTGACATTCATGACTCTTTCCCACCAGGTACACATGAAAATTATAGAGGTTATTTCATATATGGCCCCAGCCACTGTTTAGAGAGGCTATAATTTGCAAATCTGTATCCTGGACCTTTTTTTTTTTAGTGCCCTGGACAGGAATCAAACCCCTAATCTTTTGGTGTACAGGGCGGCACTCCACCCAACGGAGACACACCGGCCAGGGCTGTGCCCTGGCCTCTTAAGCGAGCCAAAGTTTTGGCTTTCACACAGCCCATCCTCCCACTTCCTGACTGCAGCCTCCAGCTCTGCTGCGCTGTCTCAGATGTATTCACCTTTAGGAAGGAAGCTGCAGCTGGCAGCCTTTAGAGCCAATACTTGATCACTTGTTAGGGGACTTGTGTTCCCTGGTTAATCTCTAGGCGAATAAAGTCAAAAAGGTTCTTAATGAGTAGCTCTGATTTTGTAGGATATAAGAGTCAAACGTTTGGTTGAGGAGTATCATGTAAACTCTAGATTCTTTATTCTCATTTAATGAGATTCTTCCCTGGGCTCCTTTTTGATACCATTAATACTTGTTGCCATTGTCACATCAGTGCCAAAATACAAGCCATGAAAGTGTATGACATATTGGTGGACAGACCCAGCACTGGGGTTTCAGTTGGCATCTGAGCACCAAATTATGCTGCCACTGTCCAGTGTACGGAACTTACAGAATGTGGCATTCTCTTACTGGGAGCTGGTGCCTGCACCTCTGCCAGCAGTCCCACCATGCTGGATCTCCTTCATGGGCTTGTGCCAAAGTTACCAATTCAAATGGATATGTTAAGGCCTGATATTTTTACTATTAACAGCCTTACTTTTAAAAACCACAGTCTAAAAGTAATTATATAAATAATGAGCCCTTTCCTCTAGCAGTATATTACCAGGTGATACATGTTACTGAAACAAACTATATATAAATCATCTGGCCTTGCTATATTGACATGAAGTTAGCAAATACTGTCATAACCCATCATTCAGTAATCATTAAGTATAACTGAAATATAATAGTGGTACAGGAACTAAAAAAAAAAATAAAGTTCACTAGGTATCATTGCCTCTGTAATGGGTCAGCATTCAGCCCAACAGTTATGTCAAGTTGGAAACATTGCTTCCTCAAAAGCCTTGTTGGATTTAGAGAGCTTTACGTGGAAGTAAGATCTGAGTCCAAAAACCAGTGTCTTCACAAAGGGGTTGACTAGCAGACAAGTCAAAATTAACATTAATAATTTCAGGGTGGGGGGTAGGAAGAAGGTGGTTATAATAATTAGGGAGTTGCTTAACTCCCTAATTAGGTAATGAGGTGTTGGCCCTGAAGTGTTGCACATGTAATTAAGTATCTGGCTTTGGAAAAGTACCTCCTAAGCCCAAGAAATGTAAGTGACAAAGTCTAGAATTATACACAGAATGCCTGCAGGACAAGGGAATTAGAGTGGGGTTCTCTGATGATTAGGAATGGTTTCTCTTCCAGCCAGCTCTCCTTTACAGTAAATTGTACAAAGACAGGATGCCATGTAGGGCAGCTTGTTAATGTAAGTTCTCCTGTGGCATTCTCTTGCCTTCCTGTTTACAGCGTTTCCAATCCCATTCACTTTCTCCTTTCGTGTCATTTTGGCCAGTTGAATGAAGCCAGGGCTGTGGGTTTGATTCCCAAATGGGGCAGTTTTCACTTCGGTGTTCTGTGGCCACAGGCAGCATGTCACAAGTCTACCCTTGCTAGCCACCCCACCAAGAAGAGTGGACAATGTTTAGGCTCACTGTAAACCCTCAGTACAGACTCGGCATGCACCCTCACTACACAACCTGAAGGCATTTGAATGCCTGTCTTTCCAGCCTGAAGACCAAGTTTATTAACCTCTTTTGATCAATTTAGAGATTGTTACGTGTAATACACACAAAATAACCCTGTAAGGGGTATAACTTTTATTCACATTTTGACAGTAAGGAAACCAAAGTACAAGAGAAGTTAAGGGCACATAGCCAACAAATAGCCTGTGAATTTGGTCTGACTCGAAAGTCCACAGTAGTAATTCGCACAATGCAGTGCCTTGCAGAAAGAAGCCTGTCCCTGGCCCTCTGTTAATCAAATATAAGCTTTCCATTTTGTGTGCATTTGAAAGAACTCTCAAAATGTTCTAGATGCATTACCTACTTGAGTAATAACCAACAAAAAAAATTTACTCCTGGGGAGAGGAACACTCAGCTATAGGAGGAAGGTGATATACAGATCTAGAACCAGTACTGAAACATGTTCTAGGAACACAAGAACGTTGCCAGACACAATCGAAAGTTGGAAAAACAGGGACAAAGACACAGAAGTTAAAATTCTTTAGAAAAAAAAGTGGAGAAAGGAGAGAATGAAGATGAAGACACATGCACCATCCAACCCAACAGTTCCACCTGGCACTTGGGGTGGCCCATGTGCACTGTGCACATAATGCAAGGATGTCCACAGCCTTGTTCATACCAGCCAAGGGCTGGACACAACCCAAGTGTGTATTCTCAGTAGAGAATAAAAAAGACACTCGGCACTATAAAACCATGAAATGGAAAAGAAGGAACTAGCTACACATGACAGTGTGAAATGTTCGAATGTTGAGCAAAAGAAGCAAGAAACAAACACATGCAGTATGGTTTTGTTCATATCAAGTGTTAACAAAAAACAGACAGTGCTGAACTAATATGGAGGATACTTTGCCTCTCACACATGGGTAGTGAGAGGCAAAGCAAAGATGATTGTTACAATAAATCAATACCGTGCTTCTCTCCGGAGGACGGTGCTTGGAAAGTAACATGTGGAAGACTGACTAGATTATGACAGATTTCTGTCTTGTCAGGTTGTGATGATATGGGTGCCTGCTCTATAATGTCTTGCATTTATGTTTTATGCACTTTACTGTATATGTCTCATGATTCACAGTGTTTTAAAGGCTTTTTTTTTTTTTTTAAGGGATGAAGATTAGATAGTTCTCTGGAGAAGATACACAGAGGTAGGGATGAGGGAGTCCTAGGTAGACTGGATTGTATAACTTACTCAAAGGGAATAAGTTTCCTAGGGGAGTCCGTGGGATCTACTTGATACTTTCTAAGAAAAAAGGGGAATCCTCTGTTCCTTAAAGCAGGATGGACTAATTTAGCCTTACATAAACTGTCAGAACTCAGTATGTTTAGTTTGAAAGAGCAGAACCAAGCCTTCAGCTAACCATGTGATGGCTTAAACAAGGGGCTGGGACTGAGCCAGAAGTTTGCAGGTGGCAGGGAGGACTAAGGAAGGGTCCTATAGCATTTAGCCTCCTAAAAGTTGCACTATGTACAGTCTCCCTTTCTCCTTCTTCCCTACTCTTGTAGCTTACTTCTCTTCCCAGGGTCAGCCGTTAAATTCTTATTTTAAAGAAATATGAAGTAAGAAATTGTCCTGGGGAAGTTAACCAATTTGACCAGGGTCACAAAACTAGTTAAGGATAGAATCCAATCTGGTATCCCATGTTGTATGCATACCAGTTCGGCTGATCTATTAGCCATTTCCCTAAATACTGTACTGTCCTGTCTTTGTTCAAGGTGTTCCTCTGCCTGGCATAGTTCTTACCCTGTGCCTTCCTTTAAAAGTCCACTTTTAAGATCCAGTTCAAACTCCCCTCCCTTTGTATAGGAAGTATTCACCAATTTTTCCTAATTAAGCCTTCTTCCACTCAATCCCTGCGGTCTTGTTTAAACACTACAGTATGAAGAAGGATCCCCCCCAATGGAATTTATTTATTAAAAATCATGTATTATTTTTTTTATTGATTATGCTGTTACAGTTGTCCCATTTCCCCCCTTCATTCCCCTCCACCCTGCCCACCCCCTCCCACCCACATTCCCCCCCTTTAGTTCATGTCCATGTGTCATAAATTCTTTAGCTTCTACATTTCCCATACTATTCTTGCCCTCCCCCTGTCTATTTTCTACCTATTGTCTGTGCTACTTATTCTATATATCTTTTCCCCCTCTCTCCTCCTCCCCCTGTTGCTAACCCTCCATGTGATCTCCATTTCTGTGGTTTTGTTCCTGTTCTAGTTGTTTGCTTAGTTTGCTTTTATTTTAGGTATGGTTGTTACTAACTGTGAGTTTGACGTCTTTTTTTACTGTTCATATTTTTAATCTTCATTTTCTTAGGTAAGTCCCTTTAACATTTCATATAATAAGGGCTTGGTGATGATGAACTCCTTTAACTTGGCCTTGTCTGAGAAGCACTTTATCTGCCCTTCCATTCTAAATGAAAGCTTTGCTGGATAGAGCAATCTGGGATGTAGGCCCTTGCCTTTCAGGACTTGGAATACTTCTTGCCAGCCCCTTCTTGCCTGCAAGGTCTCTTTCAAGAAATCAGCTGACATTCTGATGAGAACTCCTTTGTAGGTAACTGTCCCCTTATCTCTTGCTGCTTCTAGGATTCTTTCCTTCATTTTTACCTTGGCTAATGTAATTATGGTGTGTCTTGGCGTGTTCCTCCTTGGGTCCAATCTCTTTGGGACTCTCTGAGCTTCCTGGACTTCCTGGAAGTCTATTTCCCTTGCCAGATTGGGGAAGTTCTCCTTCATTATGTATTCAAATAAGTGTTCCATTTCTTGCTCTTCCTCTTCCCCTTCTGGTACCCCTATAATTCGGATGTTGGAACGTTTAAAGATGTCCTGGAGGTCCCTAAGCTTCTCCTCATTTTTTGAATTCTTGTTTCTTCATTCTTTTTTGTTTGGTTGTTCCTTTCTTCCTTCTGGTGCACTCCTTTGATTCGAGTCCCAGTTTTCTTCCCATCACTTTTGGTTCCCTGTGTGTTTTCTTTCATTTCTCTTATTGTAGCTTGCATTTGTTCATCTAATTTCTGACCAAAGTCAACCAAGTCTGTGAGCATCCTGATCACCTGTACTTTGAACTGTGCATCTGATAGGTTGGCTATCTCTTGGTCACTTAAAAAAATTGGTTCTGGGGCTTTCAATTCTGTTTGAGCCATCTTTTTTATTTTTTATTTTCCTTTGGTCTGGTTGCAGGTGTTACGTATGGGCGGCGGAGCCTTAGGTGTTCACCAGGGCGGGGCACCCCAGTCTCTGGGTTGTGACGTTGTATGTAGGGGCAGGGTCTGAGAGGGAACAATGGTGCTTGCTGTGCTCTCTCTAGGACTCCAGTCCCCCCTGCTGCCTCCCACCAGCAAACTGGGCCCTTCTGGTGCTGGCTCCCAGGCAGTTGGGCCTGTGCACTTTCTCGGACTCTGTGGGTTTCCCGGAGGAGCCTCCTGTGACTCTGAGAGAATCTCCCAGCCTCAGCTCCCACAGGTGTTTTCAGTCGGTGCTCTTAGGCTTTGTTTCCCGGCGGCGCTGGGGCCCTGGGTGCGCGGTCTGTGTTGCTGCCCGTTTTCGCTTGGTTTGCACACGAACGTGTAGCTGCGGCCAGCCAGCTGCCTTGTGCGCCTCACTGGGTCTGCTTGTTGCCTCCCACACCCAGGGTCTGCCACTGGTCTGTCAGCCGCCCCTGCGCTTCTGGGGTCCGCCAACTGCCGTCTGCACCCCGCGTGCCTGCCAGCCACTGCTCTTTCCTGCCGGGACCTCTCACCCCTTTCCACAGGCCTCCGACTCCGCCCCTCCTTACCGGTCTGGTTGTACGGTAGTCAGACTTCCATTTGGTCCATTTCTCTCTGTTCTGGTTGTTTCTTGTTTCTCAATTTTTGTTGTCCTTAGTTTTGGTTGCGCGAGGAGGCACAATGTGACTACCTATGCCTCCATCTTGGCCGGAATCCTAATAAAAATCGTGTATTATTTCTTACATGTTTAAACTCCAGTTACCTTCAAAGTACTCTCCATTTGATGAAGACGTCTCTTTTTTCCACTGCTCGAAACAGCTTTTGAACTCGTTGATTTTGATGCCTTTTAGTGCTTCTGCTGTTTTTTTGTTTCACCTCTTCAACATCTTCAACACATATCCCTTTGAGGACTTTTTTCATTTGGAGAAACAAAAACAGCTCGCTTGGGGTGAGATTGGGTGAATAGAAGGGTCATGCCATTTTTGGTCAAAAACTGCTGAACACTCAGCACAGTGTGGGCAGGTGCCCTTGTAAATCACCCGTGATGAAATGGGCAAACGCAGCTGCTCACAACACCACCAGCTGGTGCACTGATGCAGATGGGTTCCTAGAACACTCACCTACCAGGGGAAGCCTGGACTACAAGTGCCCCACCCTCCAGAAGATAATTCCAAGTTTTTTTCCATCCCCCCTCATAATGTTTTCCACATTTGTCTTAGAATTATTTCTGTATTCCCTCCAGATTTTACCCTCCTAGATGTCAAACTGGTCTTTTGCACTTCTGCACACCCAGTGCTGTGCTGGAGCTGGCTCATACTCATGAGAGCCTGTTATTAAATGTTCAGGAATTTTGTGAGCTGGTTGTTAAAATGTTAGCCTGAAATCAGTTGTGGTGAGAATATCTACACCATGGAGCAGACTAAAGCTACAAATTAGAGGCCTTTTTTCCTTCAGAGAGCCAGCTTCTCAGCACCTCACTGCACATGTCCCACCACCACCACCCATCCCTGTGCTCACCAGGTACCTGGCATAGCAGTTGCAAGAAGCATGAAGGAGAAGGGGAACCAGTGAAAGTGCAGAGCAGAAAGTGTCAGATTAGGAGCCCAGTGAAGATGATTTTTTTGAGAAGCAGGTGATACACTGTTGCAAAGTTGATAAAGATGAGACTTTGAGTGAGGCCAAATGGTTGAGCACTTAGCTCTGCATTGTCCTCAAGGGCTATTTCAGTAGCGTGACAGGGGTGAAATATGACTGGAAATGAAGAAGTAGGGTTGGTTAGGAAATAAGCAGTAAATGTAGATCTCTTTCAAGAAAAGAGAAAAGGAGTTTTTTTCTTGTTAAGCAGCTACTTCCTGAACACCGACTATGTGTCAGGATTTCACTAAATAAAGGTAACATACTGGCCTGTCCTCAGGCTGCTCTGAGGACAGGGCACATTGTCTTAAGGTAAGACAATGGTGTGGGGGCCGTGGGAACACACTGAAAAGCCTGGGCATCTGGGGAAGGTTTCATAGAGAAGCTGACTCGGCTGAGTCCTAGAAGAAATTGTCCAGATGGGTAAGTAAAGGAAGGGCAAAATAGCATGAACATTGGTTTGAGGGTATAGGAAAGAGTGGCCTATCTGAGGAACTTGTCTGTCTGACTCCAGTTTCCCCCCTACAGCTGGAGCAGAGAGAACATGTCAAGGACAGCAGGAGGCTCTCGTAGTATACCCATGCCAGAGTAAATTGCAGCTTCGAACCATTGCCCAGCCACCTTATCTGTGGGCTCTGAGCACTGAAGGGGGTTGTACGGCCCGGGGGCGTGGCGGGGGGACAGCAGGAGGTGAGGCTGTAGAGTCAAGCAAGGGTCAGGGCATAAAGGCACCTGCAGTACCTCCATGCTGAGTTTGAACTTCATCTCAAAAGCACTGGACAACCACTGAACCAGTGACTGAGCACAGTTAGATTTTTATTTTAGAAAGATGATTCTGGAAGCAGTGTGGAGGGAAGATCAGAAAGAAACCAGACTTCATGCAGTTGACCCAGTTAGAAGGTAATTGCCATAATTCAAGCTGTAAGGGCGTGGAGCAAAGCTGTGGCAGTGCAGATGAGCGGATATTGCCAATTTAAGACGTGCTCCGATGACAAACGAGTGGTTCTTTAGGCAGGTAAGTGTGGGAGGAGACAGTGAATCCCAGGATCCTGGCACTGGCACCATGGTAATACTGTCTTACCATCTGGTATTACCATTTGGGGAAGAGGGGTTACAGAAATGATAGGGCATGGGAGGAAATTATTTTCCTGGCAGACACCTAATGGGTAGTAGCCAGGGGAGATGCCCTGTCAGTAGTTGATGTACAGGATTAGAGCTCTGGAGAGCACTCTGGAGTGGGAAGAATTTTAGGAGTTTTCGGTGTGAAAGGAAAAAAAAATCAAGTGGAGTTCAGAAGAGATGGGCCAGGAGAATGGTGTAGCACAGTGGTTCCCTCCACCAGGTCTTGATTCAGCGTGTCTGAGGTGGGGCTTAGAAATCTGCATTTCTAACAAGTTCCCAGGCCAGGCTGGTGCTGCTGGCCTGGGAATCACACTTTGAGAGCCAGTAGTGTGGAGAAAAGCCAGCATTTTGGAGTGGTTAGGGAAAGAAGAGGTTACAGAAGTGACTGAGGAGAAGCCGTTTTAGAAAGGGACAGTCCAGGACAGAGACTGAGGGAGTAGGATTGAATAAAGTCGAGCAGGATGAAGAATAAATATTGTCAGTTGCATTTGACAATTGAGCAGGATCTCTGGTGAAAGTCAAACTTTCTAAAGAGTGTAAGATCATCTTATGATGAGACATAGTGTCTCACCCAGGTTTCCTAATCTTTGCCATTTACTAATTCTGTGATCTGAGGCAATTTACTTAATCCCTCTGAGCTCCAATTTCCCCATTGTCATTGGAGTATTCAGCGAGTTAGTTATGTGTAAAGTGCCAGGCATGTACTGTTTTAACTTTCATAATTGACCTGGGGTGCCAGAATTCCTACCTTGAAGAGCAAGTATGGGGAGAATCAGACATGCATGATCTTAATGGAATGGCTCAAACACCACAGAACGCTTGTAAATTGGCAGCATGGCTCAGTAATCTGGGAGCAAAAGTAAAGAAAGCTGGTTTAGGGATTACCCAAGATGGGAAGTCCGCAAGGAAGGACCCAGGGGAGAATGAGGTCCTGAGTACCCTGGAAACTAGAGGCCAAGGATTCCAGGCTTCATGTGGAGGAAGGAAGAGATTCTGGGAAGGCTGAGCAGATGAGGAAGAAATCAGTTGTGTTCAGGGTCGAAAGAGAATTTTGCATGACACAGACTATTCTGATGCCCTGTCCAAAATTTTGGTCACAGTGAGCGACAGGTTGGGCAGAATTTAGGGACATGTGTCAATTTTCAAACTGATGGTGGGACCAGGGTGTCAAGGAGGATCAAAAACAGGTGGCAGGGATTAAGTGACCAGGAAAGCTGGGAGGCAGGTGTTAACCTGAGGAGGGTAAGAGTGCGCTGGAGATCAGTGAATCTGAAGGAGGGGTGGGGCAGTAAGGTAAAATGGTGTGCCCAGGAAGGGTGGAGGAGCGGGGCCTGGAGAACGCCAGCCTGTTCCTGAGAGCCAGGGGAGGGAGAAAAGCTGCCTATTCTGGAGAGGGCTGGATAAGAGGGCAGGCGAGGCTTTCATTTAGGATAAGAAAGTGAGAAGAGTGTGGTGAAAAGATGGAGAAGGTACGAAAGTGTGTTCGCCAGTTAGCTGGTGCTGTATGGCCCAGGGGGCAGGAGACATCTTCAAAGGCCTAGGAACAGAGATAGAACTTGTCCTGTAATGAGACTACTGCCTCACAGGAAGTGAGAGTGGGAGGCCAGGTCATGTCCCCGCACAGCCCTGCCTGGGCTCAGCACCCCAGGACAGTGCCCTGACAGAGGAAGAGCAGTAGCCTCCCGGGTCAGTGCGCTCAGCCTATTTCTGTACATTCAGGCTGCTGAGTAATGGCTCCAAAGGCAGTGCCAGCATCTTACAGGGCGCAAGAGGAAAGTGAGAAGTAGGGCTTGGCACCTTATTTTGGGAGCTGTCGTCAAAGGCCCAGCCCTCTGGTTCTGTGTGCCTGACACTCAGCTACGGCTCTCACCGGGAGCCTAGCTAACTAGTGCTGCACGCTCTGGCAGGGGAGCCTGGAGACAGGCCCTGTGAGAAAGAAGAGCTCTGCAGTTCCCCGCAGATGGAGTTCTGAGTTCTCGCTTCCTGGGGGAGAACCACCAGTCAGTCCAGTTGGTCAGTGCGCTAGGCTAGTGCCTCCGCCTCAGAGGCTCTTCGGAGTGAACGCTTCTCTTTTAAAATTACTGCAAAATAACCACACTATGCAGGATAAGTGCATTCTGCTCCAAACTTGAGGTGTTGCGTTGTGCAGTTGCACTGGGGTGTGCTTTGAGCTGCTTTCCGAAGGTGGAGATCTACCTGCCCTCTCCCAGCCAGTCCGCTGTGGATCCCCAGCGATGCACACGTGTAACCTCTGGCTGGGCTAGGGTTCAGTCTGATGTGGGAACAGTTGCATGTACACAAAGCTCAAACCTGTGACCCCATGTGCCCAAGGCACTGGCAACTAGAGCTGGCGGGCACTGAGAGCCTTTGGAACAAGCCTTTGGGTTAGTTGCTGCTGAGCAGATAGGTCTGAAGACTCTGTCCTGGGGACACTTGTGGAGCTTCAGCAGTAGGTCTGGTGGCCTTAAACCGTTGAGAATCCTTAGGTCCATCTAAGGCCCCAAGTCTGGACTCTGGGTGAATGCCTATTAATACCTCAACTTCTTATATACCTCTCCCTTTTTGTAAAAAGTAAAACCTATTAATTTCCTGGGATTACCTCTTAGGAATTCCAGTTCTCTCTTCTTACCTTAAATACCCTATGAAATAAAGGAGTTGGGATCCAACCAGGTTGAGTGGTTTGCACTGAATTATCATAAGAACACCACAACACAACAGTTCATGAGAGCCCAGTGGGGTCTCCGTGTCTTTCAGCTGGCCCAGCCTCCACCCGTTTGCCTCTGACCCTGGCTACAAACCAAATAATTGAAGGGCTACCCCCTTTTCCATCCCTTCCACTCATTTCCTTGTGGCAATCTTGAATATCATTACATCAGGTAGAGGTTTTTGTTACACTGGAGAACATTCCTTCCACATACCTCTGTGGGAACCCCACCTGGGTGGGATTTTACCCGATCAGAGATCACTGTCCTGCTGATGTTTTTCTCTGTCATCGTTCTGTCAAGCAGGTCTTGGACTCCACTGCAGTGGTTAGACGACTAGCTCATGCACAGGAATGCTCACACCTTTGTTCTGATTCTGTTAGATTTCCATGGTCTTACCTAGATAACCAGGACTTACTCACTTGTCCTCTAAGGAACTTCAAGGATTTCTTAACCATTTGGGTGTTACCCACATTATTTAGAATCTTTGAAGTCTAGGGTCACATCTCAGAAAATTCACAAAATACTTACACACAAAATGTTGCTTATAAGAGGGTGGGACGAGGACGCAAGTTTGTGGACCTTACGAAGCCCATTGTAGACATTGGGGGCTCCTCAGATCTGTGTTAGGGATGCTGACCCAAGCTACTGGAGGGCAGTTTGGCTCCAGCACAGTGCTGATGGGACCAGGTTCCTGCATCTGGTCCTTCTGTGGTTGAATTGGCTTTGCTCATAGGAGCTCTTATCTGAGAATAATCTTAAAAGTTCAGACCTGGGAGGAAGTTTAGCATGTATTTCATTCATCCTCCTCTTTGTATAGATTAAAAAGGGGTAGCGGGGAGACGGAGCCTGGACTAGAGCCCAAGTCACACCACACAAATACCAAGTGAATGATCTTTTAATGGTGTATCAGGAATATTACTTTATATGTGCAGGAAAACACATGATTATAGTCTCCCCATTTTTTAAAAACATCAGCAGCCAACATATTTACTTAGTGTCTGTCATACATCTATTCATTTATTAAGTTACCAAAATTAAATTTTTGAAACATTTGAAAAGAATGTATGCACCCCTGTGTTCATAGCAGCATTAATACAATAGCCAAGATCTGGAAACACCCTGTGCCCATCAGTAGATGAGTGGGTAAAAAAGGTATGGTACATTTACACAGTGGAATACTATGCAGCAGTTAAAAAGGGAGAGGGGGAGAGAGAAAAAGAGAGATAGAGAGAGAAGAAATTCTTACCTTTGAGATAGCATGGTTGAGCCTGGAGAGTATTATGACATAAGCCAGCTGGTGAAAGACAAATACCATATCATCTCACTTATACGTGGAATCTAGTGAACAAAATAAACTAACATGCAAAATGGAATCAGAAGCATAGAAACATGGAACAGATAGACAGCTGTAAGAGGGGAGGGGAGAGGTGGGGACTGGTTGGAAGAAGATGAGGGGATTAGCCAAAGAACACATGACCCATGGACATGGACGTCAGTGTGGGGATTGCCTGAGGGAATGGGAGGGCTTGGTGGAGGGAGGCAAAGGGTTGGGGGGGAATTGGGACAATTATAATGGCATAAACAGTAAAATCTTTTTTAAAAAATCCATATCTAATGTCCACTGTGTGCCAAGCACTGTGCTGAGAACTGTTTACAATAAGGCTCAAACCTTCCTTAACCTATTAAGAACACACACACACACACACACACAGTTTGGTGCTGCACCCCTTTTATGCCACTGTCTATTTTTCTCACCACACACAGATGCAAACTCGATGCTGTCCACACTCCAGGACTCCATGGGCCATGGCTTCACGGTTTTATCATGTCATAAATTGAGTTGGAGGGGACAGTTTGTAGGCGTTGTACCATCTAGGCCACATTGATTCCATACTGTCTTGGTGGGCAGTGACTCTGGGACAGAAAAACTAAAAGTTTGATTAATATGAGGGCTAAACAACTGAACTCAACAAGGGAGACATAATCCCATACTAAATGCTGGCAGAACTGGCTCTTTTATAGGCCTGGAGCAAACAGCCCTGTGTGCCCACCATCTTGTTCCTCTTCGTCCTTCCTCCCTGACATTCATTCATTCTTTTTTTTTTTTTTTTACTTGGGAACTTCTAATATTTTGGTCATGTTTAGGAGGGTTACATTAAGCCATCTTCCCCTTAAATTTGGTAACAAAGTAAAAAAAAGTCACTGTGCAGTCGAATCCATGGAAATCAACAAAGGACAGGTGCTTATTGGTCTTGCCAAATAAGTGAAGTTAAGAGCCAGTTTTGGCCCTGTAGGGGTAGCCCAGTTGGTTAGAGCATCATCCCTGTACGCCAAAGCCATGGGCCAGTCCCCACCTGACATTCTTTCATTTGCACGCAGACCTTCTCTCATCCTGACTGGACTCCACATGCACCTGGAGCCTCTTTTGGGAGAGTAGGCAGGCATTAGCTTTCGGCCTAGACAATAGTCTCTTCCCAGACAATGGTCTGTCCTTGTACTCCTGCCACCGCAAGGCCTATGTACACACAGGCTTAACTTCCAATTGGGTGACCTTGCATTAAGCCAGGGTCGTATCTGTTCTGGCCAGCTGTCTTGAGCCCTCCCTAATCTAGAATCACATCCCCTCAGCTGGGCTTCTTTGGGGGTTGGGGTAAAAAAGGGATCATTATGGAGCACTATGCCAAGTACCTTACATGGATAATCTCACTAATCTTTTTATTTGTGTAGGTCATAACTTGGTTGGTTTGTAATTTAACTTTTTTCTTGTGGATAAAAAGAGGAATGTCTTAGGAGCATGTTATCATTTCATTTATACTTTTCCTTTAATTTTAGTTTTATTGAGGTATAATAACACATAAAATGTAAGATATTTAAGGTTTATATCATGGTGGGTTTTTTTTTTAATGATTCTATTTATTTTTGAGAGAGAAGAAGAAGGGAGGAAGAAATAGAGGGAGAGAAACATTGGTGTGTGGTTGGTTGCCTCACATGTGCCCAACTAGGCACTTTGCCTGCAGTCCAGGCATGTGCCCTGACCAGGAATCGAACCTGCAACTTTTTGATTAGCAGACTAGCGCTCAATCCACTGAGCCACACAAACCAGGGCACATCTTGGTGATTTGATATACATTGTGTAAGGAGTCCCCCATCTAGTTAATTAATACATCTATCACCTCACATATATTTGTCTTTTTTGTGTGTGAGAGAACATTTCAGTTCTAATCTCTTAGCAGATTTCAACTCCACAATATAGTATTATCAACTGCATTCACCATACTTTACATTAGATCCTCAGATCTTATTCATTGTGCAGCTGAAACTTGGTACCTTTTAACCAACCTCTTCCTATTAGCCCCTAGAAACTACTTTTCTACTCTGTTTCTGTGAGGTTGACCTGTTTCCTGTTTGTTTTAGATTCCACATACAAGTAATACCATGCAGTATTTGTCTTCCCCTGTCTGGCTTATTTCACTTAGCTTAATGCCCCCAAGATTCATTCATGTTGTTGCAAAAGTCAGGATTGCCTTCTTTGTCGTGGTTGAGTAAGATTCCATTCTATATGCACCACATCTTTATCCATTCATCCACTGGTGGACACTTAGATTGTTCCACGTCTCAGCTCTTGTGAATAATGCTTCAGTAAACATGGGAATGCTGATACCTCTTCGACATCCTGTTTTCATTTCTTTTAGATACACACCCATAAGTGAGATTGCTGAATCATATGATAGTTGTATTTTTTCAGTTTTGGGGGAATCTCATCTGTTTTCCATAGCGGCTATATAATTCACATTCCCACCAACAGTGCACAGGGCCCCTTTTCTCTGCACCCTCACCAACACTTGTTATCGCTTACCTTTTTGATACTAGCATTTCTGCCAGTAACAGGTATGGTGTGATGCCTCACCGTGGTTTTGATTTGCATTTCCCTGATGGTTAGTGATGTTGAGCACCTTTTCATATACCTGTTGGCCGTGTCTTCTTTAGAAAATGTTCACTTCCTCTGCCCATGTTTAAATTCAATTGCTTGGATTTTTTTACTATTGAGTTGCATGAGTTCTTTATAAATATTTGGGGTGTTAACCCTTTGTCAGATACTATGATTTGCAAGCATTTTCTCTCATTCCATAGGTTGATTTTTATTTTGTTGATGGTCTCCTTTGCTGTGCAGAAGCTTTTTAGTTTCATGTAGTCCCATTTATTTATTTTTGCCTTTGCTTTTGGTCCCTCTCTCTCTCTCCCTCTCCCCTCCCCCCCACCCTCAAATACACACAGGAAAAATGGGGCTGGCCTTTCCCTAGTTGGAGTATACATGTTAGGGTGGAAGTGAGGGGTTGCTTTTTTCCCAAGGCCGGCCTGTTTCCCAGGCCAGCTTGATAGGGTGCATTGTTCACACATCAGCAGAGCCATCAGTTCCTCACCCTTATGTTCTCTCTCTCTCTCCCGTTCTCTGGTAGAAGGCAAGGCTGAGACCTAAGCCGGAGCTGGAACCTGATTCCATCACTCCTTCCATCCTCCTCCACCAGTCCTTCCCTTCCCAAAGCCAACTCTAGCCCAGTGGCCCGGTTAGGAATGTCACACATGCACAAATTGTAACTTGGCAGCCCTGTTTCCCTCCTTGGGTAAAAAACCCAGAGCTGAGCACTGTATGTGTCTCCATTCCATTTTGCTTTTTACAGAAGCCAAGAGCCTATGGAAAGTGAAATCCCATTGCTTCTTTTAAGCAGTGTTGACCCCGGAGTATGGAGTGAGCTGGAGCATTAAAGAAGGCTGTTTTGTTCTCACTAGACATTCACAGTGACCTTCTTCCGTGGTTCCAGCCCTGTCCCTCCCATGCACTCACAAGCACAATGTGGATCAAGAAGCAGAACATATAAAAGGACCTTTCTGAACTGAAAGGGATTGTTCCCGACAAGGCTACAGAAACAGCAAACAGCTTATGGGGGGCTGAGCTCTCCATGGGGAATCTGTCAGGCTAGCAGAGGGCCAGCTCTCCCAGGGACAGGAAGTTTGGAAGGTGAATTGCAGGGAAACTCATTTAGTGGGGACAGAGGAACCACCCTCTTCCTATTTCCCTCTAGCTGTGCTTTCACAGAAGAACCAGGCAGCTGGCTCATCCGCACCCACCCAGCCCTGCAAGTGGGAAATTTTTTATCTCTCCTGTGTGGCTAAACTCCAACTCCAGATGAATCCATCTATCTGCTTATTTCCTGTACCCAAACAACCACATATTACTAAAGGAAGTCTCAGCATCAGGCAGATTGCTCCCACTCTAGTTCAGGATCACCAGCCCCACATGGAACCAAGGGGTAGTTGAAGAGTCTACATTTCTCTGGTCAGCACACACCCCTACCCACCCACACCCATTTCCAGCCTACTCCGCTCTCCTGCTCTCCTGAGACCTCTGATGCTCCCACCTCCCCCTCACTGTCCACCCAAGTTCTCATCTTTGAGTTCTTCCTTTATGTGACCAAGTGTTTAAACCTACTCACACCTTTATCCTTTCTTCTCTTTAGTAAGTTTTACATTTCAATTACAGTTTATAGTCAATATTGTCTTATATTAGTTCCAGGTGGACAGCATAGTGGTTAGACATTCATATATTTTACAAAGTGTTCCCCTTGATATTCCAGTACCCACCTGGCACCACACGTAGTTATTTCAGTATTATACCTATGCTCCCTATACTGTACTTTACATTCCCAGGACTATTTTGTAACTGCCAATTTGAACTTCTTCGTACCTTCACCTTTTCCACCCAGTCCCCCATTCCCCTTCCCTCTGGCAACCATCAGTTTGTTCTCCGTACCTATGAGTTTGTATCAGCTTTGTTTGTTTTGCTCTTTAGATTTCACACATGTGGCCTTCTTCCACATATAAGTGAAATTATATGGTATTTGTCTTCCTCTGATTGATTTATTTCCATTAGAATAATACCCTATAGGTCCATTCATACTGTGGCAAATGGTAAGATTTTGTTCTTTTTATGGCCAAGTAATATTCCATTGCATGTATGTACCACACCTTCTTTATCCACTTGTCATCCTTTCTTCTTGCTGTCTGTCACAGATGAAGAATTTTCCTTCTTGCTAACTTGCCAAGAACAATTCTATCACTTGTGTTTTATATCCCATCCTGCCCCAGCCTCTCATGAACCTTACCTGTAGTTCACCCAGTCTTCTCACGTATCCAGTCTTTCCCTCTCTGCTGAATCTATCTTACGGTTATTTAAATAAATTCATATCTCTCGCAAAAAAAATTCCCTGAACATACATCCTCTATGTCGCTTTGCCTACACAGTCTAACTTTCTCACCTCCCATTTCTCCTTCAGCCTACCCCAGTCAGCTCTCGCTGTCATTGCTCTACTGAGACAGCTCTCGCCACGGCCATCAGCAATATCCGTGGTGAACACAGTGCTCACCCCCCAGTCTTCATCTTGCCTCTTCGGCATTTGCGTGTTGAATGGTTAAATGGCCATTCCCTCTTTTTTAAAAAAAATAAATATATCACATCGCAGGTTTGATTCCCAGTCAGGGCACATGCCTAGGTTGCAGGCCATGTCCCCCAGCAACCACACATTGATGTTTCTCTCTCTCTCTCCCTCTCCCTTCCCTCTCTAAAAATAAATAAATAAAATCTTTAAAAAAAATAAATATATCTCCCCTTATTTCCTGTGACTCAACATGCTTCCCGTGTAATTTCTATGTCCTTGACCACTCTTCCTCAGTCTCTTCTGCAGGCTCACCCTTCTCCACCAGCCACTAGAGAATTCTCTTCTAAGCCTATTCATTTTAAAGTGCTTTAAACACTGCCCATTGTCCTGCCTTGCTAAAACGTCTAATCAGTAATGTATTATAAACAACTTCACATATCTGCAAAGTTATTTTAATAAGTGCATATTATGGATGTACCATAACTTATTTACTCAATCTCCTATTGTTGATCATGTTATTACTAATATTTTTACTTTTATAAATAGTACTATGTTAAACATCCTTATATAATCCTTTCCACATATGACTAGATGTATGATGCTAATATTAATTACTACTATCCAGTCACTAGTAAATTGCTATGGGGAAATTGGGGATATTAGGGAAATACACACTTAGTGTTTTGAGGTCAGTATCGTAGAAGACAATGAAGGTTGCCCACACAGCAGTACTGTGTAAGACTGAATCTTAGGCAGAAGAAACTGGCTTGTTCTCAAATGATATATCTGCTAGTTTCCTGTTCAGAGCGAGCGCTCAAAATGGGAGGTACCACCACAGATGATGGGGGCTGTGGCCCAGGCACTGCTCACTCTGGAAGTCATGGGCCACTGCCTTATTCCCACCCTACACTTTGGCAGAAGAGTAGTCCTGAGGGTGCCAGATGGATCTCAAATGACTCCAGAGGACTCCGAGGGCATGGATTGGCTAGAACAGTTTCCAAGGCCTGAGAGCAGTCCTGGAACTGATCTGTCGGGGCTGGCCTTGGAGGGCCACAGGGCAAAACAGGTCAGCAGAAGTCTGTGGCAGAAGAGGGGCAAGAGTAGGCTGATTGAGCAGACAGGATGGGGCACAGCCATGGGAGTGAAAGAACTGTGGAGATGGGAGAGAGGGAGGGTTGGCACTAAGAGCTCAAGAGTCCTCTTCCTCTCCCCAAATACTTACTATGCACCCCAGAGCTCAGTGCTTGGACTTCTCTTTTCTGTCAAAACTTGCTTCCTTAGTGGTCTCATTCAGACTCCTGGCTTCGATTACCATCTGAACAGAGACCGTTCTCAATTGCGTATTTCTAGCCTGACCTCCAGCTTGAACACCTGACTTGTATATTTAGCTGAAAAATTGATATCCTTGCTCAGATGTCTAACAGGCATCTCAAATTTAACATTTTTAAAACTAACCACCCAATTTTTCTCCCTCTTACCCCTGCCCCCCAATTCTGACCTAACCACAGGTAAGGCTATCCTTCTTCCAGGCCAAAACCTCGAAGTCGTCCTCGACATCTCTTTTTCACTCACAACCTACCCCCAACTCATAACCAAATCCTGTTGGCTTTATCTTCAAAATATATTCAGGTTATGCTTCCACCCATGAAAAACAGGACTTATTCTCACCATAAACAATGGAAAAACTGGATCGAAGATATTAAACAACTATTTCCAGACGTTGGATGAGAAGCAGTACAGGACTGTGATCCCTAAGGGAAGGGAAGCAAATGAGGTGAGTCCTCAGTTTTAGAAGCGATTTTCAGATTGCTCAGCCCCCAGTATGGCACTGTTGCAATTTTACAGATTGTTTAGGAAAAACCCTGATGGAGCCCAGTGGTCTTGCTGAGTTTAAGAAACAGAAATTACAGTTTGGGGAAGCTGAGTTGGCTAGAATTCACTAGGTAAATGCCAAAAGGGAGGGAGCTACATGGAGGAAGAGCTTCGTATAAGGAGTTGAGTCTCTGGCTGAATAGTCTGTGCTTAGGGTGACACCTCTCAAGGTCAAGCCAAAGAATAACTGCTGAGGAAAGAGAAGTTACTGGGAGCTGTAAGCTGAAAAATTCCTAGAGCTCATGCAGGGCTGGGAATCATTCAAGTTTCCACCAGCCAGAGAAGAGAAACCTTGTTGTGGCAGGTTATATTTTCCAAAGATGACTCAGTAGCTCCCACATACTCTTCTGCAATGTGACCTTGCCATTCCCACATCAGGGGGTAGATGTTCTCCCTTCTCCTTTAATTTAGGAAGACTTGTGACCACTTCTACCAATTGAATACAGTAGTGCTGTGTGTTGACTTTGAGGCTAAGTTGCAAAGGCTCTGTAGTTTCCAGGCACTCATGTCATCTACACTGCCTCTTAGCTCACACTTGTGGCCACAGGGGCCTGTGATCAGCTAATAGAGGAAGACAAAGCCAGGCTTGGTTCATGGGTGGGTCAAGTCACAAATGGACTGGTGCTGCATTATAACCCATCCGGGGGTGGCGGGAAAAAACGGGCAAGGCGAAATCTTCACAGTAGACAGAGCTTTCATGCTTCTATCATTCTCTTGTGAGCCAAGAGAAATAACCTAAGGTAAGGAATATAGAAGGACTCATAGGTTGTGGTGGATTGGTCAAGGGCCTAGGAAAGAGAAGGATTAGAGGATAAGGGACAAGGAGGCCCAGAAGAGAGGCATGTGGCTAGACCTACCGAAGTGGGCATGAAGAAGATCTTTTCTACCACACATCAATGACCACCAGAAAGCAGCTGCCACTAAATGCCCAAGTAGACAGAGTGAGTCAGCCAGTTGATGTCAGATGGCGAACGTGGCAGGAACGGAAGCTTATGCTCAGCCCCGTGTAGTACCACTCTTCAAGGACACGGGCCAGCTACTTGGGGCTAGTTGATTACCCTGGACCTTTTCCACCCTGGAAGAGGAAACAGTTTGTCTTGACGAGGATTAAAAAACATTTTATTAATTCAAAATGGATAATGGACTTACATGTAAAATATAGAGCTGTGAAACTTTTACAAAACAAAACTGGAGAAAATCTTCGGAATCTAGGGATAGGCAAAGAGTTCTTTGACTTCACATCAAAAGCATGAACCATATAAGGAAAAATTGATAAATTGGACCTTATCAAAGTGAAAAATTTTCATTCTCTGGAAGGCCCTGTGAAGAGGACGAAAAGACAAACTACAATTGGGAGCAAATTCTTGAAAGGTGCATATCTGACAAAGGACTAGTATCTAAAATATATAAAGAACTCTTAACACTCAACAGGAATCAAATCCAATTAGAAAATGGGTAAAAGGTAGGAGCAGACATTTCACTGAAGAAGATGTACAGGCGGCAAATAAAAACCTGGAAAGGTATTGGGTGTCACTACTCCTTAGAGAAGTACAAACTAACGCCATAATGAGCTGTCACTACACACTTAACATGGAAAATAGTGATCACGTCTAGTACCGATGAGGATGCAGAGAAACTGGATTACTCACACACCGCTGGTGGGGGTGTAAACTGACACAGCTGCACCAGAAAACAGTGTGGCGGTTTCTTACAAAACCGAACATAAAATTACCATCTGACCCAGCAGTGGTACTCTCAGGCATTTATCCCGGAGAAATTAAGACTTGTGTTCACACAGAAACTTGTGCCCAGGTGTTTATAGAGGCTTTATGCACTACCGCCAAAAAACTGGAAGCAGACGCACTCTAGTAGTTGAATAGTTTAACTGGTATGTTCATACCATGGAATACTCAGCAATAAAAAGGATGAACCATTGATGAACATAACTTGGATGAATCTGCAGGGAATTATACTGAGTGAAAGAAAGCCAATTCCAAAGGTTATATGCTGCATGGTTCCATCTTTGAAACATATTTGAAATGAAAAACTTCTAGAGTGGAGAACAGATCGATGGTTGGTGTGGGTTAGGAATGGGCAAAGGCAGGGAGAGGCAAATGTGGCCATAAAAGGCCAACACAGGGGTCCTTGTAGGGAGGGAACAATGCTGTGTCTTGACTATGGTGGTGGGTACCTACATAATGCCAATTGTACAGAACTAAGGACATGGTGTGCACACTCACACAAATGACTACAAGTAACATTGGGGCAGTCTGAATTGTATCCATATACATACCCTGGCTGTGACATTGCACTGTTGCTCTGTGTAAAAGAGTACTTGGGTCCCTGGCTGGTATGGCTTGGTTGGAGTGTCGTCCTGTAACCAAAAGGTTGCGGGTTCCATCCCCGGTCCTGGTGCATACAATCTCTGGTCCAGATGTGTGCAGGAAGCAACCTATTGATGTTTCTCTCCCTTCCTCTCTCCCTCTCTTTTATCCTCTCTCTAAAAGCAATGAAAAAATGTCCCCAGGTAAAGAAAATTTTAAAAATATAAAGCACATGAGAGCTCTTTTCATTTTACAACTGCACATGCATTTACAATTATTAAATAAAGATTTTATTTTAAAACAACATACTCCTGGTGGATAATCCAGATTTGGATTTAGCTTTCCTGCTTGCCGAGCCTTGGCCAACACCACAATTGAAAGGCTTACTGAGCATTAGATCCACTGACATGGGGTCAGGTGTAACCTTGCCTTGGACCATGGGCTTCACTTTTCAGCAAAGGAAGTTTGAAGTGTTCACACGACCATGGTATCCCCTAGTCCTGTCTCATTCCCAGAATCTGCTCTTATGACAGAGTGGTGAAGTGGCTGCTTAAAGATGCCATTGAAGCACCAACATGGAGTTGATATCCTGCAAAATTGGGTTGGGGTATTATTCTCTAGGATGTGATCTCATCCTAATCAACAACCATTACATGGTACTGTGTCTCCAATAAGCAGAATACACAGGTCCAGGAACAAAGAGGTGGACCCACTCACCATTACTCCAGTGATACCCTTGAGAAATGTTTGCTTCCAGTCCCTGCAACTTTAGGCTTTGTAGGTCTAGAAACCCTGGCTCCCAAAGAGAGAATGCTTCTACCAGGATGAGGTAGAGCAGGATTTCCAGTAAGCTCGAAGCCATGGCTGCTGCCTGGTCACTTCAGAACCCTAATGCCAAGAGACAGGCAGACAAGGAGAGGATCACCACACTGGCCAAGGCGATTGACCTGGATCATCATGTTGTGACAGCCCGTGTTACCCTGTGGGGACAGGGGAGAACTATTGGCATTCATGTGATCCCCTGGGGCATCTCCTGATACTCCCCCTTCCAATTACAAAGGTAAATGAAGAAATGCAGCATTCTTGATCTGAGAAGGGCATGGTGACCCATTGCTCAGATCCCTTAGAGATGAAGATCTAGGTTGCACAAGCAGGTAAGCCACTTGGAACAGCAGAGGTGCCAGCCAAGGATGAGGGGACTGTGGGATGGGTAAAATAGGGAGGTTATGAGTGTTGGTTGTGGCCTCAAGACTAGCTTCAGTAGTGGGGGCAGAAGTAGGTGTGGCTAGTTCCATACTGCTAACCTTTTGTAAGTTTCCCAAGCAAACAGAGCAACCAGAATCCTGGAGAAGCTGTTCCCAGAGGGAGTGGATTTGAATGTTACAAGAGGTGGTTTGTAGTGGATACTATGATGTGCCATCCAGGTCTCCCCTTCAGATGTAAGACACACTTTCCCTCAACTTCCAGGAGTGTGCTGCCCATTGATGCCTCACAGCTGTATCACCCTCTGGGCGATGCCACCAGCTGAGGGGCTCCCTTGGCTCACTGCTACACCCTCACTGGTGGCAGTCAGTGTAGCCAGTGCCGGGTTCAAAGCCCTGGCCAGTACTCTGATTTGGAACATTTCTAAGAAGTGTCTCAGAACTAACTGGTTCAAAACCAAACTCTTGGCCCTGACCGGTGTGGCTCAGTTGATCGTCCTGCAAAGCAAAAGGTCTGGTTTGATTGCCAGTCAGGGCACATTTCTGGATTGCAGGCTTGGGCCTGTTTTAGGGTGCATACAGGAGGCAACCGATAGATGTTTCTCTCCCTCTCCATCTTGCCCCCTCTTCCCTTCTCTGTCTTAAAAAAATAAAGTTAAATAAATAAAACCTATTGGAGTCCTCACTAAACCTGTCCTCTTCCCCGTTTCAGTAAGTGTCAATCCCACGCTTCCAGTTGTCCAGTCAAAACCTGGGGTTTTCCTGAGCTCTTCTGTTTACCTGGACATCTGATGTACCAGGGATCATATTGGCTCTACCTCCACATCCACAATTTGACCTCTTCTCAGCACCACCACTGCTAACCCTGTGGTCCAAACCCCTATAAACTCTCCCCTGGAACTCAGTGTCATCTCATTAGCCCATTAGCCTCCTAACTGGGCTCCCTGCTTCTTGCCTCCTCCTGTCTATTCCGTGCAAGCAGCCAAGAGATCTAAGAGCTGAGTCAGATCATGTCACTGCCCTTCACAAATTCTTCTAGTGGATTCTCATCACACTCAGACTACAAGTTAAAATCTTCACGAAGCCCTACATGATCTAGCCCTGTGCCACCTGTCTGACCTCATCCCCTGCCACTCCACCCCTCCCGGTTCCTGCTCCTGCCTTTGGCCTCCATGCAGTTCCTCAGGCACCCGAGGGTGCTCCTGCCTCCCGGTCTCTGTACTGGCTCTCCTCCTGCCTGGAATACTCTTCCCCCAGGTGGCCACATGGTCCCATCCCTCACTTCCTTTGGGACTCTGCTCCAATATCACCTTCTCAAAGACATGTTTCCGGACCCTGTCATATGAAATAGCAAACTCCATTCCCACCTCACTTTGCTTAGCACTTACCAGCTGACTTAATTTTTTGATTTCTTGTCTATTTCCCTCCACCAAAAGGTAAGCTACATGAGGGGACAGGGAAGGGACTTTGTCCTTTTTGTTCATTGTACCATTATGTCCCATTCCTGTCACAAGACTTGGCATATGGTACTCAAATATTTGTTGGATGAACCAATAAAGTGTGTAGTTTCAGCTTTCACACTACCTGCCTCACACAGCAACATCCTAAAATGCAGGTAACACAGACCTCCCCAGGAACACCAGTAATGACGAGTAACACCCACCCTCACTGACCCAATAAACCCCTTAGGGGAAAAATGCCTCTTTGGTTGTGAATTCACTGCTGAACCATCTTGACTGCAACGGGACTCAAAGGTTCAGGAAGAAGGAAGAGACCAGAGCCCACAGGAAGAGCTCATGGCCTGACACCAGAGCCAGCTTCATTAGCACAATTCCAGGGCCATGATACTTTTAGAGGCCCATAAAAATATTTTAATTTTAACTCTTTTTAAATCAGAAGAAAAATGAGTATAATAAATACAAGATAGTAAATCTAGCTTGAAAGTCATAATGGGCCCCTCCCTGCCTGACACAGCTCACCTGAAAGGCTCTGGCTAATAGCTAACATCAAGTGCCAGCAGGACAGGGAGATGGAGAGGAACTGATCAGCATGCTCTCGTTTGCCACGCCAGCCTAGCTCTTTGGTCCCACGCTATAAAAGGGAAACAAGTCCCAAGAAATCAAATGATTTTGCGAGAGTTGTGGAGATAGTAAGTAGCCATGCTAAGATCTGAGCCTAGGATATCAGCTATGAAGCTACAGGCTACCACACTGCAGCTGCCAAATTGTACCCGCAAAGTTTTAGGCATTGGTATGAAGTTAGACAGTCTTCTCAGATCTGCCCCTGCCTGCCAAGGCTGCCCCACACTGGGTCCTGCCCCCCTGAGTCACCCTGCTCCACCCTGCCCTTCAAGAGCCCAAGTTTCCCTCGTGTACCTCAGCCTCAATGCCAAGTTCCTGCCCCACCTTTAACTCCTCATCTTAATCACGAAACTTTGGAGAAATCGGGTCAAATGGTAATACCCCACCCTATGACTAGGCAGGTCTGGCTCCCTCTCCTGCCTGTCAGACCTTCCAGAGAACAGTAACTTGGTCCTGAAGAAGAAAAGAGTGGCCTGGGAGGGACTTCTTTTTCTCATCACAGGCTGGGTGCCAAGTTCTCCCTCCTTATGTCCATGAAAAAGTCTGCAAAGACTCTGAGGGCCTCTTCTAGACACGATCCTTCCCAGCAAGCTTGGGGGTAAGTAAGCCCTTTCCTGAGGTCCAAGCAAAGATTCTCAAAAGGAGGCCCAGTGTTCACTATCCAGGAGAGCTAAAAAGTGAGCATGGACTTAGGAACAGAATGACCTAATTAGATTCCAGCCCTGTGGATAAATAACTTCTCCAAGTGTAAATAAAACTTGCTAAACATAAAAGAACAAAAGATTCATAATGTGGTCAGCACAGAAGCTGGAATAGAGTTGCCTAGTATGCCTTTTACTAATTTGCCTCATTTTGTGGTGTTCATTTTTCTGGATTTCTCATTAACTTGATACGCATTCATTGAACCCTTACCTGGGCCTTGGCCACTGTGTTAGCACTGGGGAGACAGTGTAGAGCAGAGGAAAACTCTGCCTCCCGAGGACCTTGTGCTGTAGTGGGAATCGCAGAGAAGTGAACAGTCAGCTACAGGACCATGTGGTGATTGTCCAGCTCCGGATCTCAGTCGACGGTGTTGCCACAAGGGAGCCAAAAGGCCGGTAGAAAAGCAGCCTTCAGAGGTCAGGCAGTGCGCAGGTGAACAACAAAACCAAATCTCTTCGTGAGCAAGCTGGACCAGAGGGAATAATTTGGCCATTTTATAAAATAGAAAGTATAGACCTAGCTATTCCTGGCTGTTCCATCTAAGAGAGAATCCCTTATTAGGGTCTCAGGATTTAGCCTTAGGAGTTTTCTAAAACGGTCACTATTTTCGGCAGGGCCGGCTCTCCAGTGAGTGGAGCAGGTTGCCAACTGCGTCTGTGCCCCGAGAGAAGGGAGGGTGCCTCAGCCAAACGCTGAAAGGGTTCCTTGCATCACTTTCCTGGAAGTCCCTCATTAGAGTCAGTCCTCAGGGAAGCATCTCACCTTCAGAATCTCATTTTAGAAGCATGTAGTCCAGAGAGAGACGAGCCTTTGCTCTGGCTGTGTCTTCCCTTAGGTCGCTCTTTCCCAGATATTCTCAAGCTCTATCTGTCCTTCCAGCCCAGTGCACTTCCTTGAAGGTATCACTCCAGCCTGGCCTGCCATGGTCTTTGTGCTTTGTATGACTAGTTAGGGTCTTTGACCCCGCAGGTATGGTCTTGGGTGGTTTCTTGTATGGATGCCGTGTGTGTGTGTGTGTGTGTGTGTGTGTGTGTGTGTGTGTGTCCGTGTCCGCTGTCTTCCTCGTTAATGTGTCTATCCATTATCCATTGTTGCATTACAAACCACTCCAGATCTGAATGACTTAAAATGACCCCATTGACTCACAGCTCTACAACATGGGCTGGAATCCGCTGGGCTGGTCTTCAGCTGGTTGGCTGGAGGCATCTCCTGCAGCTGTGGTTATCTGTAGACCCAACTGTGATGGGAGGAGCCAAGAGAACTGCTGGCCCCGCCCTCCATGCCGTGTCCACTTCACCGGGGCATCTCCACAGGACCTCTTCCCCAGCAGGTTATCCCTGCAGCATGGCAGCTGGGTTCCAAAACGGGGCCCTTCAAGAATGAGAGCCCCGGCATGCAAGTGCTTATCTACTTGTTTTATGTCTGCTAATGTCTCAGTGGCTAAGGAAGTCACACGACCAACCCCAGGGTCAGTATGGGAAAGGACTTCACAGGGGTTAGAGTAGTGGGAGGTATGGTCATTAGAGATTTTAATTTGGGGGCGGGGTCTCCACTGTCTACCACAGTTTATAAACAGAGATTGCATCTTCATTTTTTGGAAGTTTTATATTTACCAGCATCGTTTAGAGTGTATGGGTAGGTGCTCAGGAAATATCTGTTGACTGAGGAATATCAGTCGACTGAGGAGTGGTTGACATAGTCATGGTTAACAGCCAGCCAAGCTCTGAAGGATGGGCCTGGCCGGCGAGAGCTGACGGTCACTCCGTGAGGAAAGCAGAGGCCTGAAAGGAAAGGTGACTGGACACCAAATACAAATGGGTGGATTTTAGTGAATTTCATTAATGTCCTCCTCCCGCTGATTTCAAGACCCCCAAAATGCAAGTGATAAGTGTGGTAAGAAAACAAAGTATGCCCAGCTTAGCACTATGTTGGGCCTCGTGCAGGATACAGAAGAAAACAAGGTCTCACAATGTCCTTAACACAGTGCATGTCACATAAGAAGAAACAGGATGTGGTCAGCAAGTGCAAGATCGGTTAGTTGGGGGTTCAGCAAACGACGGCCTGTAGAGAAACCCAGCCTCCGTCTGTTTTGTGAGTGACGTTTTATTGTGCCGCAGCCACGCCCAGTTGCTTCCCTGTGATCCATGCTGCTCTTGTGCTGCAACGGCAGAACTGAAAAGCTGCAACACAGACTTGCCAGCCCATGTACTGCACGGCCCTTTGCAGAAAAAGTTTGCCAGCCCCAAGTGAGTCTAATGACTCAACTTCCCCAGACTCGGTAGTATTGGCACAACTTTTCTTGTTGGAGGAGAAGGTAGGTGAGTGCTAGCTAAGTTAGATGAAATATTTTGTAATCAAAACTGTGAATAGTTCTGGTGCCACAGAAAATGTGTTTGGGGACCACTGGCAAAGAAGGATTTTTGTTGACAAGCAATAATGTCAGGCCCTGGGGCCCTGTTTGGATAAGTGGTACAGGTAATTCCTTCCGGCCTTTCCCCACTCTCACTACCCTACCTATATATGCTCCTCCTCATTTTTGTCCTGAGGTGGGGCACGCTGCCCAGATACTGAAGCTGGGCATCAGGAAGCCGTTGACAAGGTGGATGCACTTTCCATGTGGACATATGTCTGGGTGCATGGAAGGAAAGGGAGCATCGAACTATAAAGGGAAAAGGGTTGATACCTTACACCTTACTTTTCAGCGTATATGGGTCTCCAAGGTCATCTTGGTCATTCCCCTGAATCCAGACTGGGTTCATTGTAAATCTCCTAGCTCTAACACACACACACACACACACACACACACACACACACACACACTCCTCACCGTACCCCGCACCCAGATGCCTAAATACAGCATAGCCGACTTCTCCACAGGCACAGCAGTCACAGTGCTGGGGGCCCATAATATTTTAGGGACCAACAAAAATATTTCAATTTTAATTTTCTTAAAAACCAGGACAATGTTTTCTGGGACCCCAAGTGAAGAAGGATTTTTGTTAATAAGCAGTAATGTCAGGCCCTGGGAAATAAATGGATATATAATAATGAATCTGGCCTGGATTATACTCATCCTCATGCCAATTACATAAAATATAATTTTAAATATATTTTCATGGAGGGAAGGGCCCACAGAGGCAAAAATGCCAAGGGTCAGTGAAAGGCATATTGCAGCCCTATCCTTAAGTGACATGTTTCAGGGTCCACTAACTTCATGGATTCTTCCCAAAATCTGAGCAGAATTGCTGCTGTGGCCATGCTCTTCTTCGGCCCAGTCCTTGGGAGAACTGGACACAGCTGTGTTTGACCTTGAGTCAGAATAAAAGACAGAAGAGGCCTCTGGGAAGGCAGTGGCGACCTGTAGCTAGGAAAGAGGAGTTGCCCCAGGGCCAGGAAAGGCCAGGCTGCACAGCAGTGCTCCTGCCACTGGTGTGCCCACCGTGGGCCGAGCAGAACCCGGCTTGGACCTTCCGTGAGTAAACACTGCTTCAGGCCCAAGCCTGGTGACCCAGGAAGCCATGGTGTCTTCACCTTTCCCAGACAGTGCAGCTTGCTCCGGAGGAACCACACTTTAGCCAAGAGCTCTCCAAGGAGTGAGCTGCAGCCGGAATTTGCTTTCCAGCTTTGGTCCCTGCCCTCTGTGTGTGCCTCCCCTCAGGAGTCAAGGATCCGTTTGTTGATTAACCAGTTGCTTTAATTTTCCTCCAGAGCACTCTCCCTACTTCCCCGTTTCTCCTTCAGTGTCTCTTCTTGGAAGTGTGGGAAGAGTGGCATTTGCTTTCCTTGGGCAGCTGCTGCTACTTAAAATGCAACTTAACGTTTACCTAGATGGTCTTTGTTAGGGTTTGAATTGTGTTCTCCTCCAACAAGATACATTGAAGTCCTAATCCTCAGTACTTCAGAATGTGACTTTATCTGGAAATAGAGTCTTTGGAGATGATAGCATGTTAAGATGGTGTAATACTGGGGTAGGGTGGGCCCCTGGGTTCGTTATAAAGAGAAGGCCATGTGAGGAGACAGAGACTACTTGGAGACAGCCATGGGAAGACAGAAGTGGGGATAGGATTTATGCTGTCAGAAGCCATGGATGGCTGGGACCACCAGCCGCTGGGAGAGGCAAGCGCAGATCCTCTCCTAGAGGCTTCAGAGGGCGTGTGGCCCTGCCAACACCCCGATTTCAGACTTCCAGCCTCCAGACCTGGGAAAGAATAAACTTCTGTTGTTTTAAGCCACTGGTTTGTGGTACTTTGTCCCTGCAGCGCTAGGAAGCTGATAGAGACTTCAGAACAAAGCATTCACAAAGCTGGAGCCTCGGGAATCAGGCAACTGACATACAAGGGTCGCGTGAAAACCCTGTTTAGTGTAAAAACTTCACTTCTCAAAGTTCTCTCTTCCTCTATATCTCATTTTAGGCTAATGTTACTTTGTGACACGAGGCAGATTCTATCATCCTTCACTTTACAAATGCAAAGTCTGAAGCTCAGGATGTAAAATCATTTCCCCCAAGCCATACACAGCTACGTCTGTGGCTTAGAAGACACGCTGACTAATAGAAATTCAGATTCAGCCCTGCCCCGACTCGATGTATGGGGCCGCTGGTGAGTGACCTGACTTTCCTGGGGTTTCTCCAGGAAACGCAGGCATTTCAAGCACAGTCATTCTGTTTTCAGGAGCATTAAAAACCACCTGGCATCTACTGTCAACATCATTTTTATAAAAGAAAAGGAATTTTAACATTAAAAATGAGGAAAGACCATAATACCATAATAAAGGGCACATCTTTTAAATTAAAGAAATTTAGTTTTCAAACTCACTACTTTGTCCTTATTTTCTTCATTTTTCAGAAGACTGCCATATCAGGATTGGCATTTGGGAGCCACTTCTGAAATCTCTCTGGCCTCATTTACCTTATCAGAGCGTGTTGGGTTTCCCCTTGGTTACTTCTACCTCTTCACATCTTACGGTTTTCTCCCTCAAGCCCAGATTCTCTTTCTGCTAGCATCGCTGGACATGGGGCCCCCGGTCTAGACAGAGACGGCCGGAATGCCCTGTTCAGAGGGCTGGTTGAATGAACGCCCAGGCTCTGTCCCAGCACCAACTATAGCCTGCCTTATTAAGAGAGAGAGAGACCAAGAGTTGTTTTGGTGGCATCAAGTAAGCAGCAGGAAGAACTGATTTTCTCTTAGAATCCTTTGGGTTTTTTAAAAAAATGTATTTTATTGATTATGCTATTACAGTTGTCCCATTTTTTCCTTCCCTTTATTCCCCTCTGCCCTGCACTCCCCTCCCACCAGCATTCCCCCCAACCTCAGTTCATGTCCCTGGGTCACACATATAAGTTATTTGGCTTCTCCATTTCCCATACTATTCTTAACCTCCCCATGTCTATTTTGTACCTACCATTTATGCTTCTTATTCCCTGTACCTTTCCCCCATTCTCTCCCCTCCCCCTCCCTGCTGATAACCCTCCATGTGATCTCCATTTCTGTGATTCTGTTCCTGTTCTAGTTGTTTGCTTAGTTTGTTTTTGGTTTTGTCTTTTTTAGGTTCGGTTGTTGATAGTTGTGAGTTTGTTATTTTAATGTTCATATTTTTTATTATCTTTTTCTTGGATAAGTCCTCTTAACATTTCATATAATATGGGTTTGGTGATGATGAACTCCTTTAACTATACCTTATCTGGGAAGCACCTTATCTGCCCTCCTATTCTAAATGATAGCTTTGATGGATAGAGGATCTGGATGCAGGTCCTTGTCTTTCATGACTTGGAATACATCTTTCCAGCCCCTTCTTGCCTGCAAGGTTCATTTTGAGAAATCAGCTGACAGTCTAATGGGCACTCCTTTGTAGGTAACTGTCTCTTTTTCTCTTGCTGCTTTTAAGATTCTCTCTTTATCTTTCATCTTGAGTGATGTAATTATGATGTGCCTTGGTATGTGCTTCCTTGGGTTCAACTTCTTTGGGACTGTCTGAGCTTCCTAGACTTCCTGGAAGTCTATTTCCCTTGCCAGATTGGGGAAGTTGTCCTTCATTATTTTTTCAAATAAGTTTCCAATTTCTTGCTCTTCCTCTTCTCCTTCTGGCACCCCTATGATTTGGATGTTGGGACATTTAAAGTTGTCCTGGAGATTCCTCTTCATTTTTTTGAATTCTTGTTTCTTCATTCTGTTTTTATTGAACATTTATTTTTCCTTCTGCTCCAAATCGTTGATCTGAGTCCCAGTTTCCTTTCCTTCACTGTTGATTCCCTGTATATTTTTCTTTATTTCAATTTGCATAGCCTTCACTTCCTCCTCTATTTTGCAACCATACTCTATCATTTCTGTGAGCATCCTGATTACCAGTGTTTTGAACTCTGCATCTGATAGGTTGGCTATCTATTGCTTAGTTCTGTTTTTGGAGCTTTGATCTGTTCTTTCATTTGAGCCATATATTTTTGTCTCGGCAGCCTGTTACATAGTAAGGGGCAGAGCCTTAGGTATTCACCAGGGCAGGGCAACCCACGTTGCTGGGCTGTGGTGCTGTATGTGAGGGAGGGGTCATAGAGGAAACAATTCTACTTGCTCAGCTCTGGGCTTGCTTTTAGTCTCTTCCTCCGCTTCCCACAAGCAAATTGGGTCCTTCTGGTGCTGATTCCTAGGTGGGTGGTTTTGTGTATGTTCTAGGACCCTGTGGGTCTCTCCAATGAACTCTCCTGTGGAGCTGAGAGTTTCTCCCACTGGCACAACCCCCACATGTTTTTACAGTCAGAAGTTTTGAGGCTTTATTTCCCTGTGCTGAAACCCTGGGTTGTGTGGTCTGTCCTGTTCCCCAGTTGTTCCTCCCACTTTATCTGCACACGAATGTGGGACACCCAGTCTACCAGCTGCTGCCTCCCCAACCTGGTTCTCCAGCTGACGCCTTGCTGTGCATCCTCTCCCCCCAGCTGCCCTTCTCCACCCCTCCTACTGGTCTGAATGAATATTTCTTCTTTAACTCCTTCGTTGTCAGACTTCTGTACAGTCTGATATTCTGGCAGTTCTGGTTGGTTTTTGTTTTTAAATTTGTTGTTGTCCTCCTTTTGGTTGTGCGAGGAGGAAATGTGTATCTACCTGTGCCTCCATCTTGAGAATCCTTTGTATTTGAGATAGAAGAGCTTGTTATTTGATGTGCCAACTGCAGCCTGCTTTCTCCCTTCCTGATCTCCTGCCATCAAGCTGGTTCTGACTGGCTTAGCCTATGCCCTGAGCTGGAGAGCTCCTTGGCCCTCCAGGCCAGCAGTACCTACCCCTGCTCTAGGTCACAGTTTGGAAAAGGAGCCTGGAGAATCCAGTGTGTCCACCACAGGCTGCCACTGGGCTAAGCCTGAAGCTCGAATGTGCCCCACAGCTGAAGTCAATGATTGTAATATCAATGAAAATAAAGTCCTTTACACATTGTTTTTATTTTTATTTTAATCTATATTTTATCCCTCACCTGAGTATGTTTATTGCTGATAGAAAGAGAGAGAGACATTGATGTGAGAGAGAAACATTGATAGGTTACCTCCCATGAGCACCCTGACCAGGAATGGAATCCATGAACTTTCGGTGTACAGGACGACCCTCCAACCAATTGATCCACCCTGCCAGGGCTGCATATTATTTTTAAAGAAGCTTTTAAATCTAGTATCTTTTTAGCATAACATCAGTGCTCAGGAAAATCTTCGTAATATAGACAGGACTAGAAGGGTACCCTATGTAGGGGTTCAGAATGAGTCACCCCTAGATGGGCCTCTTCTAGGGAATGTAAATTATTCTTAAGCTAAGGCAACTGAGACCCTGTGAGCTCAAGAGAAATTTCTGCACCCTCTCCTCTCCTTTAACTATCTAAAGTAATTTAAATTAAGGGCCTTGCTCATAATCAGAGATGATCAGGTATAACTTTTCGACCTATCCATATAGCAGGGCAAACTACTAATTATGGACATCTGCTCTTCTTATCTCCCTACAATGACTTTCCTCCCCTCTGAAGCTCCCAGGCACCTCACCTCACCCTCAGCTCAGAATGCCATATATTCCTCATTTGAAGTCTCTATCCTCCAACCTCTCCTGTCTCTGACTCTCTTGTATGTGGGGTTCCCACACACACATAGGTACGGAATCAAATTTGGTTATTTTCTCTTGTTAATGGGTCTCATGTCAATTTAATTGGACCAGCTAAAAGAACCTTGAAGAGCAGAGGAATGCTTTTTCCTCCCCCACACCTAAAAAGACAGGAATAGGGGTGGGAAGGGTGGGGGTGGGGTGTGACCAGAGAAGAGTCTGGAGGAAGAGAGGAGCAGGGGTGTTGAGAGCTGAGAAGAGTCCTGCAGGAAGGAGGTGCTGAATTCCTATAAGGAGAAGGAGTGGGATTCTCACAGGCTTTTGAGGCAGACTTTGTCAAGCCCTGGTTTAGCCACTTACTAGTGTTCTTCGTCCCCCCACTCCTGCCCCCTCGCTGTGGAGGAAAGCTCTTCAAGGCCAGACAGAAGAGTTAAGGAAGTGGCCAAGAGAGGCAGGGAAAGGGCAGGAACAGAATGAGTTTGACAGGGATTCTTTTTATGAAAAAATTGTTCAGGGAAATGAACTACTGCCACTCTCTCAATCTTTTGAACTGATTGTTTTGGTCCCTCCTTTTCCCTTAGAGAGAGAAAGAATTTCCAGGGGGACAAAACCCACGGAAATCAATCAGACACACTTAACCCCTCTAGGGCCATTTGACCAAACCACCAAGCCAAAGAACAGTCTTTCCCCCTTGCTCTCCACAGTATGGACTGAGGATGTGACCTTTTCTCAGGAAGTGGGTGGACAAGTGACCTAAAATTCAACCCTTCCCTTCTTGGAAGGAACTTACCATCCAGAGGAGGAAATCTTTAAAATGTGCTCCTTTTTCAGTGCAGAAGGAACAATTTACTGTCCTGCAGTAGGTTTTGGAATGTAGTGGAAAAATATCTCCTGCCAAAGGGCACCTGTTCCCTCCAAGCTTTAAAGAGGCCCTTCTGTGGAAAATTGAGTCTCTACTTTTATAGTTGTCCCAGTTGGAAACCTAGAGGGGTTTTTATCCTGGGTGATGTTGATGGGTTTGTTTATTTACTGTATTTTGTTTTCCCATCACCTCCTATTGCAACTGCTGAGATTCAGACTCAGTGTGTGAGGCCAGGAGTCTGTTACCCAGAGGGAGGAGACTGGTGAGGCAGCTGACCCAAGAACCAGAGGAAGATTGGGAGCGAACTCCTAACTAGAATGGCTTTGGCTTTCCGTAGTTTTATTTAAATTTGCATTTTTACTATGAAAGTAATGCACGTAACTGGTCAATTCTGTGTTTTTATTATAAAAAGTAATTTAATTTCTTACTGTAGAGTTTAAAACAAATATAAGTACTTAATGTAAAGTTGTTCTCTTCCCCAGGTGTAACTAATCAGCTCCTCTATAGTCTTATAAAAATTATTTACGCATATGTAACCATGAGAATGTATATTTTCTTTAAAAAACACACAAAAATGGAATTATACAGATTGTTATACATCTTGCTCTTTTCACCTGAAAATCTTCCCTAGAGACCATTTTTTAGCAATAGTATAATCTAGCAAATTTTAATCTTTTTCATTTCATAGCACACATAAGCTAATTACTAAAATTCTGCAGCACACCAAAAAATATATTTTTTGCCAATCTGACAAAAAATAGGTAAATTTTGATTCATTCATACCAGATGACTATTGTTGTGCTGGCTGTTGTCACTTTTCTATTTGACAATCTAAGGGAAAAAGAGGTCAGTGCCCCTGACTAAACAGTCAGGTGTTGCATGTTTTAAAAATTCTTGGGGCACATCAGTGTGGCTTTCACAGCGTACCAGTTGAAAAATCGCTGGAATGGTCATATTTCCCCATTTGCCTGGGACATTTCTGGTTTATACCTTTTATCCTGTATAATTAATTATCCATGGAATCCCTTTCCACTCTCAGAAGTATCCTGATTTTGGATATATCTGCTGATCGTTCTAATTATCAGGGCAAATGGATCTGCCTTTTACTTTCAATAAGTTTCATGTAAGAACACACCATAGATACCTTGAATCTAACTAATCACCAACTTGACAGTGTTGTGATCGAAGGCCTGGAGAGGGGACAAAGAGGATCTGGGCTGGAATGGTGAGGCCCTCTTTTTGTTCCCACTGTTAGTATGGCATCTAACACATTCGAAGTGCTCATAAACATTAGCTGACTAAGTGAACAAATTAATGAAGCCTGCATTTACCCTAGTTCTAGTTATAACAGAGAATCCTATCCACTCTGGGTAGTTCTAGAGCTGGTAGAGCATATTGGATTACATTTGGGGACCCTTCCAGTCCCAGGAATTTCACACTGTGTCTACAGAATGCCCCAGTCTCCAAAGAAAGTACATTTTAGTTCCAAGTAGTTGTACCACAATCATAAACAACCACAAAGGAATGCAAACAAACCACCAAAACATTGAGCAGGAGGCTCAACTAACTGGTCAAGATCATTTCTAAACAAAGAAGATGACACCTGCTCCAGATCTTGCCAAAAGAATAGAAAGCAAACAGGAAAGTCAGACTGGCACGACGTGAGAACCCAGTGGGGCCAGACAGGAAGTTTCCTGGAGGAGCAGAGAGCCCAGGGATTAGTGGTGGTAGGAGGCTGACCTAATTCCACCGTCTTCAAGGTATATGATTGCACGGGCCGGTGAGTCATACAACTCAGGCACATCACGCGATTTTAATCAGAGATAATAAGAATAAATATTGACTTTATTGAGTGATCACTGAGTACCAGGCGCTATGCCAAGCACTCTTTAACATAAGCTCAGTCACTCTCCACCGTTGCCCCAAGAACTGCTAAGACAGGGCAGAAAGGTAACCAAGTCCTCCCAAAGACACATGAGGGTCGTCTGGGGAAGTTTGCAAAGGAGCCCTCTCTGGGCCTTCCTCAGACTGACTGAAACAGATTTTCTAAGAGCAGAGTCCAGAAATCTGTATTTTAACCTCTATTTTAAAAAATTTCTGCCCCGGCTGGTGTGGCTCAGTGGATTGAGCACGGCCTGAGAACCAAGGCTCACCGTTCCATTCCCAGTCGGGGCACATGCCTGGGTTGCAGGCTGGGTCCCCAGTGGGGGACACGTGGGGGGCAGCCACACATTGAGGTTTCTCACTTTCTCTTCCCCTCTTTCTAAAAATGATGATGATGATGAAAATAAAATGTTAGAAAAAATGTCTGTTAAAAAAGAAAGTCATCCTGAATTCACATTCATGTGTATGTATTGAATACAGACAGGCCATTAAAAAACGTGCAAATGTGAAAATAACCAGGACCCTGCATTGGCTTGTTCTCAAACTGCTTCCACTCAACCCCAGTTCTACCTAGTCCCAAATTCATGATCGAAATCCTGCACTTCAGGGCCCACGGAGATGGTGTTTCTCTGGACTACACTCCATCTTTGAACCTGGGCCAGTCTCCAGATCCTCGGATGAACTTGACTCCTTTGATGTTCTAGGCTACCTCAGATGGTTACGTCCTCCCACCCCAGCCTTTTTCACATCCAGCTAAAGCAGTGCCCAGGCCCGTTAGTGCGGGGTGGGTGGGAGAGGGGACACACTGGTCTCAGTCAGAGCATGATGCAGTAAGACAAGGCTCCTGCGAGACATGGACCACCCGAAGGCTTGATATCCACTACCCATTAGGAGAGGAGTGGATCCCTTCTCAGTCCTGAGCCCACAGACCCGAGGGTGCAAGTGCAGAGAGTGAGACGTCTGACCTTGGAAGTAGGGCTAGGGCGCTCTAGACAAGGCTCCCAGGTTCCGAATCCTATTCATGGACCCTCCGTCTGCATCAGTAACCACCTCCACCAGCCTGCCTCTGGTCTCTACCACAGACAAACACCTCTGTGCGTTCTTGGCAGCCACCCACCACCCACAGACAAAATTAGCCCAGCTGGCCTCAGCAAGCACTGTGCTTTCGCTGGTGGGAAACAAACATCCGTTTGGTTTACTTTTCCTCCAAACGTCCAGGAAGCCTCTTGACAGAAGATATTAGGAAGGTTTAGTGAAGGCCAAGGGTTTCAGTTTTGAAACCTAAACCATTTGTCAGGCCCCGTGAAGGTGATGAAAGCCAAGAAGCTTATGGTCAAGTTGAAACTCTTGCACTCTGTGTCTCATTCGTTGGGTTGCTGAGATGCTGGAAAAATTCAACCACAATGAAGAAGGTTTGTGCCCCCCAGAAGGAGGAACTTTCTAATAGCTCTAGCCTTCCATCAGCTAAGAGTTGGATCTGGGAGGTGTGAAATCCTTTCCACTGGATGTGACTTCAATTCATCTATCAGCTTTGCCACAGGTGTGACGTTGGAGCAGAATGACCTCTAAATTGTCTTTGAATCCCTAATTCCATGACTCTGTGATCATTATCTCCATGAACTTCGAAGGCTTGACTGGCCTTCCCAATGGGGCTTGTGGTGGAATATAGAGAGCAAATAGCTCAGAAAAGGCACAGTGGCGAATCTGAACTAGTGTTTTCCAGGCTATTCCTGCAGAACTCTGACTGTTTGGGGATATTTCAGTCATGAGAATCCAGGCAGCCTCATCTCTGAGCGGTGTCTGCTAATCAGTTCTTTCCAAACAGTCAGGTTCAGCCTCGCACGTGTTCTTCCCTCTGACTGGATCGCTCTGACCTTCGTTATCTGCAGTTATCTGCAGGTCTTTGTCCCTCTCTTTCAAGGATTTGCTCAGTTGTCATTGTCACAGTGAGGCCTGCCTTCTAATTGTGATGTTTTAACCATTTATATTTAGTGTAATTATTCATAAGCTGGATGTAAGTCTTGCTATTTATTTTCAATTTATCCCATCTGTTCTCCATTCCTTTTTATCTCCTTTCCTGCTTTGTTTTGTATAAAGAAGAAAAAAATGTTTGTGTTCATTTTATTTTCTCTCTTAGCATTTTGGCTATTCATTTTTTAAAAAATAATTTTAGTGGTTACTCTAGAAATTGTTATATGAATCCATAATCCATCACAAGCATATCTTGAAATAATATAATATTGTATCACTTTAGGTATCAATTAAGAGACATACAGTAATATATTTATGCCCTTTCTGGCTTTTGTGCTATTGTTGTAACACATGTAATTATTTCTACATAGTATTATAAGCCCCCCAAATTGTTAATTTTTAGTTGAAGTCAATTGTACGGAATCATGGATTTTGAGTTTATTCAATCACTTATATATAATCTATTACTATTTTTTTTAAATAATCCTCACCCAAGGATATGTTTATTGCTTTTTAAAGAGAGAGAGAAATATCAATGTGAGAGAGAAACATCAATCAGTTACCTCCCGTTTGTGCCCCAACGGGGGATCAAACCTGCAACCTACATATGTACCTGGACTGGGAGTCAAACCTGCAACCTCTTGGGTTGGAGTCAACTCCAACCCACTTAGACACCCGACCAGGGCTATTACTATTATTTTTCTGACCTTCAAATGGTCCCACATTTGGCCAGTAGGAATCCCTTCAAGTTTTCTCCTGTGGCCTTTTTGGTATGTCTCCATCACTCTTGGAGTGCGTTGTGAGTTTGGGTAGCAGGTTCCAGGCTCATCCCTATACTTCCCTGCCCTTGCTCTGACATCATTTCTCCAAGGAGCCCACATTCCTTTCAGCAGAAGGTGATGTTCATAAACCAGAATCTGGGTAATCAGTGTGCTCCTTGCTACTGGGGTGTCATTCATTGCCTCTACACCCCTGTGCTTTCACTGGACAGAGCTAGGATATACAGGTATGTACGTGTGTACATAGAGGATGTGTGTGTGTGTATATGGGGATTGGCGAAAGTAGGTTTACAGTTGTGAGTATAGGAGACAGTTTGTTCTTGTATTGTTTCCCATACAAACAATTGTAAGCCTACTTGTGCCCACCCTGTATGCATATATACACATATGCACACCTGTATCTATTTCCATATCTATGTATGGAAAGCCGAGAGTTTTTGCCAATACTTCTAATTCTAATCTAACAGCACAGGGTTTATTTTTGCCTTCCCCTTTCTGTATCTGTAACTCCCTTCACTAACAGTGAGAAAAAAAATGGCTTTCATTGTCTGTATTATATTACATATTTACTCAATTACATATCTACTCCCCTATACATACAACCAATGGTTACATATACACATAACCAATGTCCTGGCTACACTGGGGCCAGTCCTTGGTCCTGCAGTCCCACCAGTGATATCAGGGCTAAATCCTTGTTCTTTAGCCCTCTCACCCCTGATGGCCACATTGGAACAAAGTCCTAGACCCTGGTGAAGGGCTTGGTAGCCTTGACATAGAAGCAGAAGAGATGGCTGGTTTGATCCACGGCTGACGACCTATAAAGAGGATATGACAGGAAAATCAGGGATCTTGGATGCTAAGAACACCAGAAGGTATGTCATGCGGTTCTGGCGGGATGTGTTTAGAAGAAAAATATGCCTGAGGTGTGCTGAGTTGTTTTTAAAAATGGAGGGGTTGGGAGCGCTGCAGATCTTCACACAGAGGGTAGGTATGGTGGGGGTGAAGCTCTCTGGAGAACCCAGTTATTTCCAAGTAGCTAGCCAAATGTCTGATTGTATCCACACATGAACTGCTCTGTAGTGAGGCCTGGTTCCATTGGAACTTTTATTGTCAAGTGGGTCATATCCGGGAGAACTGTCATTAAATACACATTTTTTCCAAACAGGGATTACAGGTGCTTCCCCTCCAGTAAATTAAATCCCTAATAACACAAGTAAAGGAAGCACATGTATACTCACACACAGACCGAATATAATACTGGCCCCCAATCAAAAATCATCAGGAAGTCAGACTTCAAGGCAAGCCCCTGTCCTGAAATGACTCACGATCAGATAGCACAGGTATCAAAGAGAAACGGCAGAGATGGCGCTTTCGAAAGTTTCTGCACCCAGAAGCCATGGGGTTCTGACAGACCAGCTGGAAACTGGATGCGTTGTTATCTGAGTAAGTGAATGGACAAATCTGACCCGGACCTTGCCCGCGGCGTGGGGTTTCTGTGAATAAGAGGGAGAAGGAGTGGAATTTGTGTGGAAAGCAGCTGCGTCAGGGATCCAGCACCAGCCACGGGGGTGCCAGATCTAAATGACAGAAAAGTGGATACATCTGCTACACTGGACGTGACACGGGTCAGGGCCACAGCAGAGTCACGTCCAAAGCCAGGTGCTTGTTGCCACTTGGCAATGTCTGTATGCGTCATTTTCCCCCTCCATTCACCCTGGTGGCTGATCAAAATCACCCTGCTCAGAAGACAGCCGTGCTGGCTTCAGTAATAGACATCCAGGCTTTCAGTCACGAACTACCTCTACCTCCTGTCTCCACACCTTCAGATTATTGCATTTATACCTACTCACAACCTCTTCCCTCCCCAAACACAGGGGCACACGTCCTGTCCAAGGCTAATGCCTCAACTGCACTCCGGGTGCCGGCCCTTCTCCCCATCAGAAACACCGTGTCTCCATTATCACCCTCAACCCCTTCCAGGCTTTCCCCCCAAAGGCCGTGAACAGTCAAATGTCGGTCCCCTCATGAGCCCTTTTCCTTTTCTTCATCATTCCTTTAACAGCAGAGCTTGTTTTTGTGTTAAATATCATTTTTCATGCTTCTCTGATTATAAAAGTAGTACATGTTTATTACAGAATATTTTTAGGTAAGAACTTTTTCATTTCGCTGCTCATTTTGGGGCTTCCACGTGCATGTGTCTAAGTCTAACATTGAATAGCTGACATTTTGCTGAGTGTCTGTGTGTGCCAGGCTCACCATGACCCAGTGAGGGACTTACTTGCCCACAGTTGCCTATCAAGCCAGAGGTTTAGTCTAGATTCAGGCCCAGGAAGTCTGGCTCCATAACACAGGCTCTTAAATCAGCTCTTGTGGGGTGCCTTTATCTCCTGGCCAAATTCCTAGTAAGTGGGACTTCTGGGTTGAAGGGCATATGTATTAAAGTTCTAGAGTCTTTGCCAGATTGCAAAATGTTCACACTTTAGCTAGTAGTGTATGAGCTAATAATCTCTTTCCTCTTTATTTCCACCAGTCGTAGGTGTTATCATTCCTCTTATTTTTTACTAATCTGAAGGGTGTAAAGTGATAACATTATGTATTACTTTTTCTTTTTTAAATTATATTTTTGATTATGCTATTAAAGTTGTCCTGATTTCCCCCTTTGCCCTCCTCCACCCAGTGCCCCCACCCCTCAGGCAATCATGAACCATTGTTCATGCCCATGGGCCATGCATGTAAGTTCTTTGGCTACTCCATTTCCTATACTGTACTTTACATCCCCATGGCTATTCTGTAACTACCTATTTGTACTTCTTAATCCTCTCACCACTTCACCCATCTCCCCCTCCTCCCTACCATCTGGCAACCTTCTGGTAACTAACTTCTTTTCTCTTGCTTTTAAGAGTCTATCTTTTTTTTAAGAAGATTTTATTTATTTATAGAGAGAGAGGAAGAGAGGGAGAAAGGGAGAGAAACATCAATGTGTGGTTGCCTCTCATGTGCCCCTTACTAGGGACCTGGACCGCAACCCAGGTACGTGCCTGACTGGGAATTGAACTGGCAACACTTTGGTTTGAAGGCTAGCATTCAATCCACTGAGTGACACCAGCCAAGACTCTCTTTATCTTTAACATTTGACCTTTTGATAATGATGTGTCTTGGAGTGGGCCTCTTTGCATCTATTTTGTTTGGGACTCTCTATGCTTCCTGGACTTGCATGTCTATTTCCTTCACCAAATTAGGAAAGTTTTCTTTCACTGTTTCTTCAGATAGATTTCTAATTTATTGTTCTTTCCTTTTCCTTCTGGCACCTCTATGAGGTGAATGTTGGACCTCTTAAAATTGTCCCAGAGCCTGTTTATACTACCCTTATTTTTTTTATTCTTTTTTCTTCTTGTTGTTCTGTGTAGTTGTTCTTTGGTTCCTTATGTTATGTTTTTGGTTCCTTAGTTATATGATTTGATTCCTGGCTTCACCCACTCCACTGTTGTTTCCCTTTATTTCAATTAGTGAATCCTTTGTTTCTGACTGGGTCTTTCTTATGCTGCTGAGGCCCTCATTGAGTTCCTTGAGCATCCTTATAAACAGTGTTTCAAACTCTACGTCTGATACATTGCTTATCTCCACTTCATTTAGCTCTTTTTCTGGAGTTTTGATCTGTTCTTTCATTTGAGCTGTTTCTTTGTCTCTTCATTTTGGCAGCCTCCCTGTGTTTGTTTCTATGTATTAGGTATAGCTGCTTTGACTCCATTGTCTTGGTAGTGTGACCTAATGTAGTAGGTGTCCTATAGGGTTCAGTGGCACAGCATCCCCTATTACCCAAGCTGGGTACTCAAGTGCACCCTTTGTGTGGGCTGAGTGCACCTTCCTTTTGTAGTTGAGCCTTTCATTGCTGTTGGCAGATCAATGCGAGGGATTTGACCCAGGCAAATCAGCTGCAAGGATTGGCTGTGACCACTGACCACCAACCTCTGCCCTCTGTGGAGGATCAGCTGAGCAGGGGTGGGGTGGTGGTGCTCCAGCAAGGTCTGTAGCTGCCCACTGGATGTGCTGGCCCTTGAGTTTCCTGGGTGGTGCAGGCCAAGGCCAGCCCCCACCTGCGTGCGTTTTGCCTGGGGCACCCTGCCTGATCTGTAAAGCAATCTGAGATGGCTGCTTCTTGTGCTGGGCTTGGAGATTTCCAGGTGAAGCCAAGCTGTGACATAAATCTGGTGCTGCTAGGGATCAGTGAAGCCAGCTGTTGCTTGTTTGATAGGATTTAGAAGCCAAGAACTGCGATTCTTATAGAGAAGTGGCTTCGGTGGGCCAGTAAGCTGGGTGGGGCGGAGCCTCTGTGGATCTCCCGGGCGGGTCACACAGTGTTATCCAGGTTAATGGAGTCTCGGATATGGCACCAGTCTACCAGCTCTTTGGGGGGAGGGCTCAGCATAGGGACCATGGCCTCTGCTTGCGCCAATGCCAGACACTTCAGTCTCTCCCTGTGTGCCACTTGTGCCCTTCAAGCTGTCATCCCTGTGCTGGAGCTCAGAGGGAGCAAGTCTGAGTAGGTGAGTCCATGTGTGGGTTCCCCAAGAGGAAATGCTTAGAGCTCCAGTAGCCTCCTCCACCCACTCAATCCCCACTGGTTCTCACAGCCAGAAGTTGTGGGGACTTACCTTCCTGGCACTGTATTCCTGGCCTTGTGTGGGTCTGGGAATCCTCTCTCTGAGATATCCCTCCCAAATTTTTATCCACGTTGGTGTGGGGCCATCCCTTTCTGTGTCCTTGTCCCTCCTACCAGTTTAGATGGATATAGTTTCTTTAATTCCATAGTTGTCAGACTTACATTCAGTTTGATTTCTAACATTCCTGAGCGATGGTTGTCCTATATTTCAGTTGTAATTTTGATGTGGTTCTGCAAAAAGGAGGGCCATGTATGTCTATATCGCTATCTTGACCAGAAGCCATGTTGTATTGTTTTTTCATCTTTTTTATATATGGCATCTTTTAAGCATATATTTAGCATCTTTTAAATATATTTGTTGGACATTTTGATTTTCTCTGTTATGAATTGCATAATTATATCATTTACCCATTTCTACTAGGTTTGTGGTTTCTAATCAGTTTCTGAGAGCTCTTTGTATATTATGAATATTAATCATTAATTTATATAGTGCAATTAGTATACTAATATACTCCATAAAAACTTTATTGGATCCTCTTTGCTCACAGAATAAAATCCAAGTATTTTAACAAAGCCAGGTGTGTTGTCTGTGCAGGAGATGGTGTTCAGATGCCTTTGATAAGAACAGCTAGGCAACTCCCTTTTCTCCATGTATCCATTTACATCCATTGATTCACATAGAAGTTGAACAGTGCAGCCTGTGAGAGACAGTCTGAACCGTGTTCCGGGTTGGATTTCAGTCGTCTGGTGGACTAGGGTGGCTCTGAGGGAGGCATGATGTTCAGGAGCGGGGGCCCTTAAAGTTAAGCTGTCATAGAGAAGGAAGCATCTGGCCATTGACTCAAATGCAGCATTTGAGCCAAAATGCTCAAGGGGAATGGTGTTCTGTGGAAGCAGACCCTGGAATTTGTGTCACCCAGTCACTTTGGCAGCATGTGTGGCTTCTGGAAGAAAGGGGGCTTGTGTGGAAGTGTAAAGACCGTTGCTGTGGAGTCAAGCAGCCTTGTTGTGGAACCTTATTTGAACTGTACCCAGAAAGAGCGTTTTCCTTCACACTTTGCTAGAACAGGGGCAATAATCCCTGGTTTTCAGATGTGGCAGTATTGCTCCAGTTTCAACATATGAAGCTCAGTAAACTGCTAGGTATTTGTGCCAATGATAGGAGAAATGTCCCAGCCTTGTTAAAGTATTAAGGCCTAGGACTGCAGAATTACAACTGGCTAAATGTGTTGGCAAGTGATAACACAGACTGACTCAGTGAAACTTGGAAGTACTCCCCAGAGCCCCTTAAAGTCTTGGTGGAAAAGACCCTAAAAATAACTTTGATTTCCTGCAAAGATCTTGACTTCCGTTAGTCAAGCTGGTGGGGTGCAGATCTTGTGAGACCTGGGTGTTGATGCTAGTGGATTGCCTCTGGGCACCCTGACTGAAGCAAGCAGTCACTTTTATCCCTGCTGTATAGCTGGTGACCCTTGACTACCTCTCTGGACTCATCATCCGCATTTTCCCTCTTCCTCTCTTAGTTCCAGGTGTGTTAAACCAGTGGTAAATTCCTCCAAGGCCCATATTTGCTTTGTCTACTAAAACTTTGTAGATACAGCTCTCTCTTCCTAAAACATTCAGCTTCTCAGCCACATTATTTATTGGCTCTTTTCAGCCACTACCTCCTTCAAGAAGTCCTCCTTGATTTCTCCAGTCTGGAGGGCTTGAGGTCCTTCCTTAATGCTCTCATGGTATTCTGTATGCCCCCATACCTCACTCCTTCTATCAGACTGTGAGCCAGTTTCTTCAGCATTGAGTGCAGTGTCTGACATATGATGGGTGCTCAATAATGCTTTTTAATGAGTAAATTAATGAATGAAAAATTAAAAGTCCCCATGTGCTCAATGCTGTACTCATTTCTTCTAAGAAAAATAAAGGGCGTATCCCCTGTTCTTAAGTGACTGATAGTCCAGTTGAAGAGACAGAGGTTTTTGTTTGTTTCCTGTGTGTTTTTTCTCACCCAAAACTATGAAATAATTACATACATTTAAGATTAAATGGAAGAGCAATGAGAGTTGGGAGAACGGAGCCGTGATAAAGCCAGATACATCTGCAAAAGAGAGAATACCCTATTCTGTTAGTGAACAGCTCCACATGGTTCAAAACCAACTTCCAAACACGCATCAAGTATCAGATATGTGAAGACCACTGTCCAGTCACAGAAGCACCAAAGAGGGACGGTTACTGTCTTGAAGGGCTTGTCATCTAGTTGGAACCACCTTCTGAAAGTAGACAGGGCATAGACAATAAACAAACAAGCAGCAAACAGACAAATGAGTACGATGGCTGGAATGACAGTTTGAGATAGCTACATAAAAGTAAAGCAAATCCGTTTCCACTTATTAAAATAGCAAAGATTAAAACAGCGATGGCATACAGCCCCGGAGAGGGCGTGGTGAAGCAAGTCCCATTCTACACCATCAGTGGAAAGTTCATTGGTACACATTTTCTTGAGGGCCATTAAGCACCACATAGAATTTCAAAAATGTTCCTAGTCATTTGACCCAGTAGTTCTATTTCTAGTCATTTATATTAAGGAAATAATCAGAGACGTGGACACTTATTTACAAGGATATTAATAGCATTGTTATTTTTAATGGAAAAAATAAAAGCAGCCTAAATGTTGAACAATAGGGAATCAGTTAAATTACTTATGATTCATCTGTGTAATGGACATGATGCAGAAATGAAAGTCCACACTTTTTCTGAGAATTTTAGCATTGTGGGAAACCTTCAGGTCATCACAGTGAGTGAAAAGATACACAAAACTATATACACGTCACCCGCTCTTTGTGGCCCTGAGAACACTGACAGGAAACATACCCAAGGAGTAGCAGCAGTGAAATGATGGACAGTTCTTTCTTTTTCCTTTATCATTTCCATTATTTTCCAAATTTTCTGCAATAAGTGTGTATTACTTTATAGGTAAAAAATGGTTCTAATTTTTTTAATAAAACAAAATTGATAGTATAAGGCAGTTTACGCTCAAACAAGATGAGCATGTGACCGTGAACTTACAGTCAGATGGCCGGGTTGGGAAGTGCCCGACCCTGGCTCTCGTGCTGTGTAGCTGGTTCTCTACAGCCTTCGCAGTGTCTTCGAGGGAAGCGGCTCAGGAAGAAGCAAACAGAAAAACCTTGAGGGGCTATCATCTCTTCCTTGCCATAGGCAAGTATTTTATGGACATTTTGTGGGTGGAGCAACTTGGAGGCCATGGCAGTTGGCATTGTATTCCTTGTCCCGCCCCAGAAATCTTTTCTCCTCCTTTGTTACTCTTGTTGAGGAAAAGACGGGAGCAACACGAGCCCTGAGAGGGCTTGCAAAGCAAGCAGAAAAAGATTCCTCACACTCACACCCGCAAATTTTAATCATCACTTCTGTCCCTAAGAGCCCTTAACGACCATTCAGGAACAACTGGCCTGTATCAGGCACAATGGAGTGGACATTGCCTCAATTCTTTTGACCTGATGGAGCAGGGAGACTGAGGTAGGGATTGAATGAGCAGAGAAGAGGCAGGTGCAGATGTCGAGTGTCATTAGAGAGTCTAGGGAGTCTACCCAATAATTACCGATGCGTCCAGCAGATGACCAGTCAACACTTAACATGTCCACTGTATCACTTTTGCCCCCAGTTCACTAAGGGCTTTTCCATTTATTATTTTATTGATCCTAACCACAACCCTTTGAGATAGGCATTAGTCTCCCCATTTTATAGATGCTATCACTGAGGCTCAACAAGATGAAAGGATTTGCCCAAGGTCTCTCTCGGTTAATAAGAGCTTGAGCTGGCCTTGGCCAGTGTGGCTCAGTTGGTTGGAGTATCTTCCCGTAACTGAAGGTTGAGGGTTTGATTCCAGTCAGGGCACACACCTAAGTTGCAGGTTTGATCCCCAGTTAGGGCATGTCTGATCGTCGGTTTGGGCACGTACAGGAGGCAACCAATCAAAGCTTCTCTCTCACATTGATGTTTCTCTTTCTCCTTTCCTAGAGAGAGAGTGCACACACTGGAATCCATGGCTTATGATGATTTCTCTTTCTTGTGTGACACATTTATGTCCTGACACACACATTCTCATATAAGAACACACAAATAATACCAAAAATTGAAAAAGAAAAATGAAAATCCATGTACTGAGAGTTTGTTCACATGATCTTAAATAATAGTTCCCCTTTGGAAGTTATTTTTCATCTCTCAGCCCATATCGCCAGTGCCAGGGAGACACTCTGCAGGGCCAAGCCCCCCTACCCCCCGGGTCATCCTGCCTTGTGGGTGCCATGTTGGTGCCGTGTTGTCCAGGCACAGCCGCAGAGCCTTGTCTGAAGTGGGTGTTCCCCAGGGCCACCCTGTTTACCAAAGGCAGTGCTGAGGCGTGGGCCGCGTGGCCTGGGCCTGTCACAGGTTCTCTGTGGAAGAGTCTGGAGTCAGAGTCTACCATCCTGGATAGGCAGCCTGGGTTTAGGGGGGCTCACCTCCAGGTAGCACCTTGTTAGAGAAAGTCAGAAGTTGAGGCCCCACATTGGGCATGGCTGTTTGTCCAGCTCCTCAGTCCATCTCCGTCCCAGGTCCTGCCCTCCCACTCTGTTCTGACATGCACACGAATGGAATAACTAGAGCTGCTTTCAGCCCGGTGCTATCTATGGCCACATTTAATTCGCAGTCCAACCCTAGGGAGTGATTGTCCCCATTTTGTAATTAAGGAGTTTGAGGAATCAGAGAGGTCAAGCAACTTACTCAAGGAGACACGACTAACAAGCCACTCAGGCAGGACTTGAATCCAGCTCTTTCTGGCAACAGAACGCAGATGCTTTTCAATGTATGACACAGCCCTATTGGGCGGTATGAGCTTAGCAAAGCCCCACAGCTCACTGGGGTTCAGCAAGGTGACTCAGCCAACCTGTTTCAAAGCTGTCCCACCACTGCTGCAGACGAGGGGAGCGTACACAGAGATGCCTTTCCAGATCACACATGAGACAGAGAGAACTCCCCTTCCTTGGTCAAGCAGATTGGGAATCCCCTTTTCTAGAAAACTTTCCTGGCCCTGCCTGAATCTGCTTAGCTTTAGAGCATCACACCTCTCCCCTTCCCTAGCTTGACCTCCAAATGATTGTCCCTTGGGACAGTTATGGAGCAGTCACAGGAAGCATCGCAGACCATCCACGCGGCAACTGCCTGAGTGTTAGCATGGAGGACACTTTCTCAGGATCCTGGCCCACGGAAGGCAGGGTCCTGGGCTGCCTAAGTCACTGTGGACAAGGCAGTGAGTCCCAAATCAGCCCTGAGTCCCCTGCACCTGCCCTTTCTCACTACCAGCCACCTTTCCAGAAGGAACATTTGAATCACTCTCTCAGCCTTCAGGAAGTTCACTTCTCCCCTGAAATGATGGCAGGGTCTCTCTCCCTAGGAGGGAAGAGATTTTCAGCTTCAGGATTAAAAAAAAAAAAATTTAATTTAAATTTTCCCGTTGCAGTTTACATTCAATATTATTTTGTATTGGCTTCAGGTGCATAGTAGTTAGACGATCAGATACTTTACAAAGTTTTCCCCCGATATTTCCAGTACCCTCCTGACCCCACACATAGTTACCACAATACTGCTGACTATATGCCCTAGGCTGTGCTTTACATCCCCGGGACTATTTTGTAACCCCCAATATGTTCTTCTTAATCCCTTCACCTCTTTCTCCCGGTCTCCCAATCTCCTTCACCTCTGGCAGCCCCCAGTTTGCTCTCTGTGTCTATGAGTCTGTTTCAATTTTGTTTGTTTATTTTGTTCTTTATCTTCCACGTATAAGCGAAATCATGTGGCTCCTGTCTTTCTCTGACTGACTTATTTCACTAAGCCAAATATCCTCTAGGTCCATCCATGCTCTCACGAATGGTAAGATTTCACTCAAAAAGGGATTTCTTTTTATAGAGTCATCTCCCTTCCAATCTGCTCTACAGCCAGCTCTCTGAGATTTTGGCTGGGATCACCTGTCTTTTTACACCCACACCCTACGCCTGCTGTGTCCAGTCTTCAGCCGTGCTGTCAGCAGTCCGGGGCCTGGCTGTGGACCACAGCCTGCGAAGCTCATGCTTGAGGCAGACAGTTAAGCTTTGATTCCATCACTACATTTCCTGTTGCTTAGTATTTGTATCTTCTTGATGCATTTATCCGGTCTCCTGCTATACCCTAGATCACAGAATGTTAGGAATGGGAGGAACTTGGTCCACAGAGCACCTCCACAGCCTGTTCCTAAATGTGTACATCCTGGGTCTTCGACCCAGAGCTCTCCCTCGTTACTGCAGCAGCTCCCAGGGGAACCGTCTCTTCTTTCCTTTGCAACTCTGCCTGGTTGCTTCCGAAACAGGCAGGGCTCTTCACTGCCCGCGCTCCATGTTGCTGACCACAGAAGCAGAATCTTCCAGCTCTAATCACCCTCAAGGGACCTCTTAGGTTAGCCAACAGATGGGCAAGAACAGGCATGGCTGTTTAGTCCACTTCTGTGGTGCTAAGGAATGGCAGGCATGCCCTGACTGGGGTGGCTCAGTGGCTTGGGCATCATCCCACAAAGCAAGAGGTCGCAGGTTTGATTCCCGGTCAGAGTACATGCCTCGGTTCTGGGTTTAGTCCCCCCGTTGAGGTGCATATAAGAGGCAACCAATCGACGTTTCTCTCTTACGTCAATGTTTCTCTCCCTCTCTTTCTTGTTCCCATCCCCTCTCTCTAAAAAGAAATAAGTAATTTTTAAAAAAGGAATGGTATGCATGACTTGTCTGGGGAGCAGTAAGTCCTCCTCTGTGTCCCCATCATAGCCCCTGCTCTCTCCTCCCTGGACTAAGCCGCCTCTACTCCTGTGAGCAGGGAGGTGGGCCTTCAGTCTAGAGGCACTTCCATTTCTTCTGGACAAGTCTTGTCCCCACATGTCCTAGCCTGGGAACCTCTGCAGAGCGTTTGTGCTCAGCGAGGGCTTGGGCTGGCAATAGTAATCACACCCTGATGAGGATTAACAAGCTTCCCGGGCCTGTTTGGGGACTCTGCCTTGGGAAGCCATCCAATCCGCAGCTGGGTCTATCCCCACAATGCAGCGTGCTCTGCTGTGAGTCAGAGCTCTCGAATGCTGAAATTACTCCCACCATGACCTCGGGATGACAAACTCTCCCAAAGCTCTCACTATAGCCTCCTCTCCACAGCAGGCTTTGCACCTGGTCTGCAAGTTGGCTTTGGGCTTCAGGGGAATTTCTTTTTGTGTCGGCTCTTAGCTAGTTCTACTGGAGAGAGCAATGATTACTCGGACAGTCCACAAAGCAGATTATCTTAAGATAATTTAAATTTGGCTCTGGAATGTGTCAGGTGATTTGTTTGTTTTAGGAAGGGCCTTGACTTTCCTAATATTTAATTTAGGATAATGAAAGAAAGAAATGGCATTCCATCATTCCAGATTAGTTAGATGGGCAGCTCTGGAGGTGGGTGACATAGGGGGGTGCCAGTGGGGCAGCTTATTAAACAATGTGCTCAACCTCCCCAGTGGCCAGAGATGTCCCACTCACCTCCTCCATGCCCTGGGGATTCCACGGGCTCAGTGCTTTGCTTCCAGGGTGGGCTCACACGTCTGGCTGTCTTCCCATTGGTATGGAGAGGCCTGCCATCTTGGGAGCAACAGAGGAACAAATCATGCAGAAAAAGAAGTGCTTCTTATGTCCAAGAAGTTAGGAGCTGTAGCCTAAAATAAAGAAGGTGGGATATAATTCTTCTCTTCCAGGAAGTATAAGAAGGTTTGAGAGAGAGCGCGGGAGGTGGAGGAGAGAGAGAGAGAATGAATGAATGAATGAATGAGAATGCTTTCAGAAGCTAAAGATGACCAACTCCCTACAGCCCTTTCTAGGACTGTAGACCTCCTAGCCCTGAACATCAGGACACAGAAAGACTCCAGTGAGTAGAGAAGGGGACAAGGCAGGCAGATGGACTGAGACCTGCACAGGGTTTAGACTCAGAAGAAAAGGTTTACCAATTGTTGGCTGCGGGATCTTGGGCAAGTTATTTAATTACTCTGACCCTCAATGTATTCATGTGAAAAAATTAAAACAACAATAAGATTAGTGACCTTATAGATGAGCAGTAGATAAATACTAATATTTATTAAAGTATTTTGGGAACTGTCAAGTCCTGGCTCAGTGAGACTCATCCACAGTCCTGGAAATGCAACTCATGGGACATGCCACCTTAGAGATTAAAGGACTGTGTGTTTAGCACTTCAGAGGCATCTTCAGGTATGTACTTAATCATTGCTGTTCTCATTCTGACGTAGGTAGTGATAACACAAGATTCCAGAGAAGACAGACTGCCTTCCTGCACGTACAGCTCAACCTCTGTAGAAATGCTTGGCAGTAGTTCTACCACCTGCTTTGGAGGCCAGGTTGGAATCTGCCCAGATCCTGAATGAGAGGATACTTCCAAACACTGCCCAGGCTCCCTTATCTGAGATCCTTTCTTCAAAGGATGAGGAAGTGGTAGGGAGATGGGGAGTGGGGCAGAGCAGCAGGGCGTGTGCGTGTGTGCGTGTGTGCGTGTGTGTGTCATAGCCACTGCTGATCTTTAGCTTTCCCATTTTGAGGCAGAATAGTAAGAAGCTAGGAATATTCCTTGGGAATTGGAATGGGGACACAGACACAGATAGCTGAACAAACTGGCCCAACGATGTGCAGTCAGATACAGAAGGTCATCTCCCCAGAGATAACATCTAGGCCTCAGTTGCATTCCAGCTCCAGGCCCAGAAAAGCAGCAAAACCAGGCGGGCAATGCCAGAACCAACGGCAATGACTAAGGACCTCCTGACCTGGCCCTGACCAATCAGTGGAGACCAGGACCCTGAGAGAGCACACCTGGAGAACTGACTACTAGTCTCCAGAGACCCTCCCCTGAGACCTCCCCTAAGATTCCTGGCTGCAAGAGAGAGAGAAAAACTCAGGACAGAGGACACAGCACGTGCTCTCCCTCTGGGGAGCAGCGTGCTCCATTCCTTTTCACCTTTTCTTCTCTCTCTTCTTCCCCCCTCCCCCACAGGCACGCATCTCCTAACCCCTAAGGGTGCTGGGGAGAAATGGGCAGCGGCAGCTTGTCCCAGGCTGATCCTGTGAACCTGTCCCCAAGGCCCCCCTTTTCTCGGACTTCTCAGTGAGCTAAGGCAGCCCCGCCCAGACTCTCCTGTTGCTTCTATGCTAAACCTTTCCCTGTCCCATTGTCTCCTGCTTTAATAAATGCATCCTCACAGTCACCTGCACTCGTGTTGTGAGATCTTTCCTACACAAAGTCAAGAACCCACACACTACACCTGGCCCTAGGCAGACCTGCTCAGGGCCAGGTCCCTGTTGGGTAACAATTTGACGACCTTCCTGCACAGAGGAGAGGGAAAAAAGAACCACACCATTGAAGTACCAGGGTGCCCTAAGGCTTCCTTCCCGATCTGAACCTTTGTTCTGTCTTTCAGTTTGTCCCTTTTTGTTTTGACTGTTGCTCCCACCTCTGTATTTAGTGTTTCTGTTCTCTTGCTGTCTTATCTTAAAGCCATGGGGTCTCTGGGACCAAACGGCACACTCGTTTAGAGGAAAATGGGATATGTGCTCTGGACCAATGCAGTAACCAAGGCTCCCCTTGCTGCTGAGAACACGAGCCACAAGTTCACCCGGGCAGCCTCTGATGGGCTGCTCTCGCTCGAGGGTAAGTCTGGCTCTTCCTAAGTCCTCACAGACTTGGGTTCCTCAGTGGACTCTCAGTCCTCATTCTCCTCGCAGCCCTCAGCTACAATCAGCCCTTCACCTCAGGACCTTTAGTTAAACCTGCCACCCCCAAGTGCTTCCTGCCCTTCATGGCAACTGGGTAAATTTCAAATTGTCTTCAGTGGACATAGCATTTCTAAAAACAGAATCCTTAGTAGGATTTAGAAACTCAGGACTCTTCAAAAGATTATATCCTGTCTTAGGTGAGGATTATGGTATAAGTGACTTTGGGAGGGGGGTACTGTTCTAGAAGAATCCTGAAAGGGAGAGAAGGAGCAGGATAGGGATGGGGAGGAAGTTCAGTAGGGATGTGGCTTCAGGAGAAATGTGGCCTCCACCTGGTGCTTCTGGGAGCTCTGGGCTGCAAATGGCACCATAGAGCTTACCCTGCATTGAGGCAAAGGGACAAATGGTTCAGTACCCCTGCACCAGTCAGTCACTGGCTGTGGGCTGTGGAGGGGAGTCATTCCCAGGTGTGTGGGGAGGTGGCTCCAGTAGTCCAAGCACCTGCACCACCTGGAAGAAGGACATTCCTGATTGTAAAGTGGATCCCAGGTGCACCAGCAGCCTCTGCTAGATACCCTCAGACTCTAATTTCAGTCCTGGAATTCTGCCATATTGAAGTAATTCTAAGTATAGAAAACACACACACACAGCGATGTTTATTTGTGTCATTTACTGTAAAGTATTTTAAAATGCAAAAATGTAAAGTTTTCCAGGATAGGAATACGTCGATTTGTAATGGGATAAATTAAGTAAATGAGTAAATAAATTACACACTTGCACAGCATTCTTCGCCCCACCAGCCTTGGCCCTGACTACCTCTCTGACTTTGTCTGGTGCCACTCTGCCCCTTGGCTCATTCTACTCCAACCCAACTGGTCTCCTGGGCCCCTCCCGTCCCCCGGGCTGGGCACTCTCCTCCAGCTCTTGCACTCACGTTCTCTGCTGGGACGCTCTGCTCAAGGCTGCTCATGCAATCACTCAGGCCTCGGACCCCTACTGTCCCCTCGAGGAGGACTTCCCTGAGCCCCTGTCTCCACTAGCTGCCCATATCACTCTCCGAACACATCACCTGGTTTTAGAGCCCGACGGCCCTCTGGTTTGCTCATTTGTTTCTTATCTCTTACCTGTCCACTAAGAGTAAAAGATCCCAAGGTGGACATCTTACCTTGGTTTTATTCACTGCCTCATCCATAGACTGGTGCATGGGGTTTACTCAGTCAATGGCTATTATGATAAGCAAATGAAAGTATACACAGTTTTAAAGAATGCTTAGCAAAATTATGCAATAACATGGGAAGATCACCAAAATCTACTGTTAACTAAAAACATCATGATGTAAAATGTCATGTTATATAATTAAATCTGCACAAAGATAACTTCTGCTCTGACCATGATGAAGGAACAGGGACTCCAGGAATTTACTCTTACCTTAGAGAACTAGACATCTGGACAAAGTAGGACACAGTGGTTTCAGACCTTGGTTAGTAGCACTGGACTGTGGTCCCTGAGAGAAGGGGAAAAACACAAGTCAATCCTGTGATTGCTTCAGCTTACTAGCTGCAGACAGTGTCCAGACTGCGGTGCGGGGAGGGGAACCCAAACAGAGCCTGGCAGTCTCGCTGAATTGAGAGATTGAATTTCACAGAAGCCAGAATGGCTAGTTAGAGAGGCAGCTTCTCAGAGATGAAGGACCTGTGCAGAGAGAAAGCTCCAAAGATCTACAGACTGCATCTTTGGTGGAGTGCTGACCTGTGCATGTGGGGGAAAGGAACTACATGAATCTGGGGAGGGAGGATAGAGAACAATATAAAGCAAGACTTGCCCGAATTCCTGGAGCTCACAGAATTCTGCTGCCTTTAGCAAGAGTGGAAAGATCTTATAGTACACCAAGCATCAGGCAGACTCCTCAGAAGGGCACGATCATAGTAGTGGGGCTAAATTAGCCCTGGAGTCACTGTTGCTTAGGTCCCACCCTAATAAAGCTTAAAGTAAGCCTTGTGGGAATCAAACAGACTCTGAGTGACTTAGCTGCACGCCAGAACAACTACGGCATCAAAGGATTACAACAAAATCTAGTACCCCACAATGTAAAACTAACAATATCCTGCAACCAAGCAAAACTTGCCAAGTGTGCCTGAAAATAGGAAAACACTATCCATAACTAGGAGAAAAATCAATCAGTAGAAACAGACCCAGAAATGACAGAGATGATGGCTCTAACAGACCAGAACATTAAAACAGCTATTTTAAGTACGTTCCACATGCTGAGGAATATAGAGAAAAACACAAAAACAATGAAGGGAGCAATGGAAGATAACAAAAAAGATTCAGTAGAAGTAGAGGTGAAAAATACAGTATTTGAGGTAAAAAAAAAACATACACACACACACACTGCATGGGATTAAGAGCAATTAGATAATACAGAAGAAAAGATTGATGAATTAAAGACATAGTAATAGAAACTGTCCAAAGAAAAAGGACTTCAAGAGTTTCAGTTACTTGTGAGACAACATTAAGTGTTTTAACGTGCCTGTCATGGGAGTTCCAGCAGAGGAAGGGAGACAGGAAAATTTTGTAAAAAACAGTGGCTGAAATTTTTCCCAATTCGATAAAAGCTATAAATTCACAAATACAAGAAGTTCAATAAACTTCAAGAAGAATAAACATAAATAAAACCATATAAAGGCACAGCATAATCAAATTGATGAAGATTAGTGATAAAAATTAAAATATTAAAAGCGGTCAGAGGAAAACTCATAACGTACAGAGGAGCCAGGACAGAATGATAGCATCCTTCTGGTCAGAAACTTTGCGAGTAAGAGGGTGGAGCAACATCGTCACTACACTGAAAATAAAACTGTCAGGCTAGAGTTCTGTCTCTGCCATATGGAAATGTCTCTCTGAAACAAAAGCAAAATAAATACTTCTTCCGACAAACAAAAGCCAAAAGAATTTGTCGCCAGTGGACCTGTGTTGGAAGTGTTAAAGGAAGTTCTTCAGGGAGAAGGTGATGGAGAGCTGGACAGGGATGGAGAGGACCAGAAATGATTACATAGTAGGGTAAAGGTGAAAGAAAATTTTCTGGCTTCCGAATCTCTTTAAGAGATGATTGATTTATGCAAGACTAATGACAAAGTATATTGGGATTTATAGCGTGTCTAAGTAAAACGTACAGCAACAATAGCACAAAAAAATAAGAGGGAGGAAATGGAAGTATACTCTTGCGAGCCTCTTTCACTGTATGTGAATAATTTAAGATTATTTGAGGGGAGACTGTGATGAGTTAAAGATATATGCTGTAAACCAGGGAGTGGCTACCCAAAAAATTTTTAAGAGATACAGCTAATAAGCAAATAGAGGAAATAAAATGGAATCAGAAGTAAATAATCAACAAACCCAAAAGAAGACAAAGAGGAGAAAAGAAACAAAGAACAGAAGGGACACATAAGAAAAAATAGCTTAAAGTTTTCAACCAACACCGGTGAACAATACATCTCCAACCTCCTGATTCGGGAGAAGGAAAGCCACCTGGTCCACTAGGGTGCACCTCGGGCTCTTGCGTGGAAAGGGGGTTACGGTGTGAATCATGGCCTACACCCGACAGTCCCCCAAACTTCCTCAGCACTACCCTAAAGGACACCACCAGGGAACACTCCCGGGGGCTTTGATTTCTCACCCAGAAAATTCTGTCAATCAGCTAGCCCATCAGGCAAGTCACAGCAATGAACCCCATCTGTGTAGAGGGAAGAGCCGGTGCGCTAGGACAGAACAAGAGGGACTCGAGACCACATGTGTGCCCAATGTCCCCACCAAGGTCTCCTCACGTGTCAGTCTTCTACCCTCAGGAGCACTGAAAAGGCGGGGTCTTCTGAGAGCACCGTGAAGGCGAATGGTGACTAGCAGGGAGGGGATGGTTTCATCTGCTGTCAGCATGGATTAGTCCATCCGGTCAGCTGGACTGTACCTCAGAGGCACTCCCGCTGGGAGACAGAACCATTGAGCAGTAAGTTTTCTGGGTTGAGGTGAAGTCAGAAATAGTGGTCAAGAAGGTTGTCGCAGGAAGGGGGAAATTATACCCTGGAGACCAACACTACTGGTTTGGGTTTGCCCTTGGGGCTAGTCCCGAAGAGTCTCGTGTGGCAGTAGTGTGCTGGTTCTTAATCATTCTGAGCTGGAGCCACACCTTTGGCTATTAGAATGTGGGGCGGCATGTTTGAAAACAATTATCACAGTAATAATTCCAAGTGACAACAAAGTCAGCAGCGATTCCGTCTACAGTCATTGCCAGAGTGCAGTCAGTCCCCACAGCATCTGTAAGTATAGACAAAGCACTGGGTTGTGGCCCTTTTACACCATGTCGCCATTTAGAAAAAGCCAATTTATATGGAAAACTATATGGACGTTTCTCAAAAACTAAAAATAGATCTATCTGTAACCTAGCAATTCCACTTCTGAGTATTTATTTGAAGAAATCCAAAACACTAATTTGAAAACATATAAGCATCCTTATGTTCACTGCAGCATTATTTATAATAACCAAGATGTGGAAGCAATGTGTGTGCCCACTGGTAGACAACTGGATAAAGAGGATGTGGTCCATGTACACAATGGAATATTACTCAGCCATAACAAAGAATGAAATCTTATTATTTATGACAACATGGAAGGACATAGCGGGGGTGTCCAGCCTGCGGCCCGCAGGCCACACGCAGCCCAGGATGGCTGTGAAGGTGGCCCAACACAAAATCATAAATCTACTTAAAACATTATGAGTTTTTTTTGTGATTACGTTTCACAATGTATTTAATGTGTGGCCCAAGACAACTCTTCTTCCAGTGTGGCACAGATGACAAATGTTTGGACACCCTGATTAAAGGTATGATGCAAAGTGAAATAAGTCAAAAAAAGACAAATACCATATGATTTCACTTATACGTGGAGTCTATAGAACAAAATAAACAAAAAAAAAACAGAAACAGACTCATAGATACAGAGAACAAACTTATGGTTGTCGGATGGGGGTTGGAGGCTGGGTGGAAAAGGTGCAGGGATTAACAAGGGGAAATTGGCGATTACAAAAGAGTCACAGATGGGTCCTATACTTATTGGGGGGAGCCACTAAGTAAATTATATGTCTAATCACTATGCTGTATACTTAAAACTAATATAATGTCAACTGTAATTGAAAAATAAAAATTATTTTTCAAAGACTCGATTTATTGTTCCCCAAAGCCACCTCTTACATAATCCAAAGACAAAGTTCTTATGAGTTGCAGTCAACACAGGCCTTGGGGGGCTTTGGTGGCATTTTTCATGTGTTGGGGTGGGGCGGGGAGTTTCTAACTCCATGTTACACCATTCCTCTTTCTAGAAGAAAGTTTGCATTTCTCTCTATACCTTGTAAGCATGATTTACTTGTCTCAACATTTCTGACATATGCTGAAAACTCAACTGTAGCAAAAAACTAACTTTTTGTGTTAACCAATATTTGGCAGTGTGTGTGAAAGCATCAGCAGAAGCAGAAAGTAAATAGGAAACAGAGTTCCAGGCCCAGGAAGTTCAACTCAATTCCATCAAGGCCAACTAAACACCTGCCACATCCAAGGCCCTGAGCCTGATCAGGTCACGCAGGGTGGACTTCTGTCACTGCAGAGGCTCTTCAGCCTTGAGCCGTATCCCCGGGCTGGAGCACGGCCAGTCACAAGTGAGGAAACCACTTATGTACGTCAGATATGTTTTCTCTTTTTTCCCCTTTGGAAAGATGTTCTTAGGAGTTCTTGGCCAGGAAGTTGGTCACCTCCTGCCCCAGTGATGAGGTTTCCGAAAGGCATAAATAGCTTCTTTTACCATGTGGAATCTGCTGAAGATACCTCCACACACCAGCAGGTAGGCCCCAGAGAGGGTGCTTCCCAGCATCAGGAAAAGTGAGCAGGTCAGAGAGCTTGGGGACAGGGAGCAGCAGCTACAGGACAACCGGTATGTGCTCCGTGGAGTGGGTGTGAGGGCTGAGGGTAATAGGATCTGGAAAAGTAGCAAGTCTGCTGGAGAAACTGCCAGAAGAAATGCGCTGAGCGTGTGGGGAAGCACAGGGGAGGACAGAGTGGAGTAAATGGTGAGGAAGGGCGTCATAAGGGTCTGTAGAAGGAATAGCAATGCCCTGCCAGAAATGTCAGTAATGGGGTGAGCCACAAGCAGGAAGGGGTCACAGGGTACACACAGGGGAAGAAAATGACCGCAGGGAGGGCTGAAAGCCATGACACTCACCTGGGCGTGGGGAGACTAAAGAACTCCCCAAGGGTGGGTGTTGATGCTATATTCAAATTTGTATCACACATACATTATTTTTGTGTAATTTAATGTGTACTAAGTTCTATTGGTAATTTACCATAGGAGTGATTAAATTATTTATTATCAAACACATCCTTTCTGGCTAAAGGTATTGGCCTATCCAGGCAAAAGGGACGCTGCTTCAGGCCCGGGCTTTAGAGCTGCTCAAAGTCTAGTCCTTGTACCAGCAGCGCCGGCGTCACCTGGCAATCTGTTAGAATGCAGAACCTCAGGCCCCATCCCAGACCTATGAATCAGATCTCACATGATACACACACATGTTAAAGTCTGAGAACCATCTTCTTCCAGCCGAATCTCACCCCACCGGACGAGGAGGCCCCAGAGCCAGGCTGATGTGGCCACCCACCTCTAGACCATGACCCTCTGTGATAAAAGGGAGGAAATATGCTTTACTACTTGAAAGGGGGTGTTATAAAGGAAAATACAATTCTAGAAAGTAGGATAAAAACAGACCAAGAACCAGCCATTACAGAATTTGAAAAGCGCTATAACAGAGGTATAAGTAAAGTATCCTGTTACCCCAGAGAAGATGGACATTAGTTCAGCCTGGGAAGTTTCCAGTGTGAAAGCTGGAACTTCCAGGATGAAGTGGGCATTTTGGTGAAAACAAGGTGGAAAGGCAGACTGTAGCTTAGTCTGACTAGAGGACTGAATATGCAGAGAAAGCCCTGAGGGCCAACTCTTCAGAGGTGGCAGGGGTAAGACTGTGGAGGGTCTCCATTTATAAGGCCAAGATTTCCCAAACTGCTCTGCAGCCATCTCTGTGTCATGAGAGGTTACTAGGATGTAACCAATATTCTTCTTCCAAAACTTATATATCTATATCTATATCTATATCTATATCTATATCTATCTATCTATCTATATATATATATATATATATATCAATGGTATCATGTGGAACAATAGTGACTCTACACATGAGAAAAAATTAGGTTAGACACAGATCTTACACCCTTCACAGAAACATCACAGACCTAAAAGTAAAACACAAAACCAGCAAAGTCCTAGAAGATAACTCAGGAGAAAAACTAGATGGCCTTGGGTATGGCAATGACATTTTAGACAACACCAATGGCACAATTTATGAAAGAAATAGCTGGTGAGCTGGACTTCATCAAAATTAAAAACTTCTGAGAAGACAATGTCAAGAAAATAAGAGAAGCCACAGACTGGAAGAAAATATTTGCAAAAGAAACATTAGATAAAATAGTGATAGCCAGAATATATGAAGAACTCTTAAAACTCAATAATAAGAAACAACCCAATTAAAAATGGGCAAAAACCATGAACAGGTACTTCACCAAAAAAGATATACAGATGGCAAGTAAGCATATGAAAAGATGATCAACATCCTATGGCATTACAGAACTGAAAATTAAAACAGCAGTGAGATCATACCACACCGTCGTTTAGAGTGGCCAAAATCCAGAATGCTGACAACACCAAATGCTGGACAGGACGAGGAGCAACAGGAACTCTCATCCATTGCCGGTAGGGGTGCTAAATGATACAGACACACTGGAAGGCAGTTTGACAAGTTTCTTATAAAACTAAACATACTCTTACCGTATGATCCAACCAGTTTTCTTCTTGGTATTTTCACCCAAATGAATTGAAAACATATGTCCGCAGAAAAAAAACTGTACATGGATGTTTATAGCAGCTTTAACCATAATTGCCAAAACCTGGAAGCAACTAAGATGTTTTTCAGTAGATGAATGAATAAACTGTGGTATACATAGACAATGGAATATTATTCAATGCTAGAAAGAAATGCATTATCAAACCATGAAAAGACATGGAGGAATCTTAAATGCAAACATATTACTAAGTGAAAGAGCCCAACCTGCAAAGGCTACATACTGTATGATTCCAAAAAAAAAAAAAAAATGTCGTTCTGGAAAAGGCAAAACTGTGGAGACAATAAGATTAGTGGTTTTCAGGGGTGTGGTGGGGGAAGAAATGAACAGGCAGAGCACAGAGGGTTTTTAAGGCAGTGAAACTATATAATGGTGGGTACATGTCATTATACATTTGCCAAAACCTATAAGATGTACACCCCCAAGAGTGAGGAACCCTCGTGAAAACCATGGACTTTGCATGATAAAGATGTGGCGACGTGGGGTCATCAGTTGTAACAAATACACCGTTCTGGTGGGTCACACGGGCAGTGAGAGGCTGTGGGGGTCAAGGGGTACATGGGAAATCTCTGTACATTTGCCCAGTTTTTCTGTGCACCTAAGACTGCTCTAAAAAATATAGTTGAATGAGAAGGAGGACGCGGAGATGAAGATGACCCTCTGCCTCTGTGGTCTTCCTCCTAGAAACCCGTAATGCCAGTCAAATCGTGAAGCAACAAAGGCATCAGACAAATCCCAATGCAGAAGCAGTCGGCAAAGTACCCACTAGTGTGTCTAAGACGCTGTCACAGAGAGAGGGGCCTGAGGAAATGTGACGACCAAATGTAACGTGGTGTTCTTGATGGGATCCCGGAAACAGAAAGGACAGCGGGTGAACTCTCAGGAAATCTGAATCACGTGTGTGTTAATAATAACATATCAATACTTGGTTCACTAATTGTAACAAATGTACTTTACTTTCTTTGCAATTTTTCTGTAAATCTAAAAGTATTCTAAAGAAAAGAATTATTTTTTAAAAAGATATTGAACACACTTATGTGGTTTTTACCCCATAGTGTCTACTTGCCTTCGGAGATGCGTCCATGTAAGCACAGTGGGCAAAGCACCGCACACCTGTGCCCAGTGGGTGCTGGAGGGAGGCAGCAACCCTTAACCCACCAACAGTCATCTCTCCTTAGGCTCCTGTAATTTCAGCATTCATTGTTACGCTATTATGTGTCTGTTGTGGCCCAAACATTTACACACCATTCCTTCAAATTCTGTGCTGGGCAGAAGGAGGATGAGTCTGCTCTGGCTGCCATGGCAACGGACATTTATTTCTCACAGTTCTGAAGGCTGGCGGTTTAAGATCAAGGTGCCAGCGAGGTAGGTTTCCTTCTAAGACTTCTTTTCTCGTAGGCAGCTGCCATCTTGTTGTCCACTCGCGTGACCTCTTCTTTGTGCACACGCAGAACACAGTTGATACGTAGCTTCATCCTTTTTTTCTAAGTTAAAAGTCAGAACGTGCCAAGAACAAAAAATTCCAGCCTGACAAATGAAGTGAGGAACAAAGGGAGGAAGTGACAATGTTGGCTGGGTGTTTTTGAGAGGGAGAGAGGGAGAGAGAGAGAGAGAGAGAGGGAGGGAGGGAGGGAGAGAGAGAGAGAGAGAGAGAG